>CM076572.1:1440662957-1441262957 GCA_034641835.2 Pinus albicaulis | reverse complement strand
TTTACTGGAAATTTTTGGACATAGTTATTTTTTTGTTTGGGTACTCATTTAGCTCATAGCTCATCTTATCTTCCTCAATCCGATGGTCAAACTGAGATAGTAAATAAATGTTTGGAAGGATATCTTCGTCGTTTTTTATCTGATAAAAAAACACAATGGGTCAAGTGGTTACCTCTCATTGAATGGTGGTATAACACTTCCTTCCATACTGTAGCAAAATTGACCCCATTTATGGCACTTTATGGATATCATCCACCGTCCATCACATCATCTTTAAGAGAAAATTCGAAGGTTCAAGTAGTGGAAGATCACATTGAGCATCAACAAGAAGTTCTCCAACTCTTAAAGGATAACGTGAATTTGGCACAAAATCGAATGAAACAACAAGCATATCAAAATCGCAGCGAGAGAAGTTTTGATGTAGGAGACTGGGTATTTTTATGGCTAAAACCATACAAACAAATGTCCCTCAAGCAAGCTAAGAAGGATAATAAATTATCACCAAACTACTATGGTCCTTACAAGGTGTTGAAAAAGATTGGTACTATGGCATACAAATTGGAGCTTCCTGCTTCTTCACGAGTATATCCAATTTTCCATGTTTCATGCTTAAAGAAGGTTGTAGGTGAAAATATTCCAGCTCAAACAATATTTCTCGAACTTGATGAGGAAGGAAAAATCATATTGGAACCTGAAGCGGTCACGGAAATAAGAAATCGACAACTACGAAATCGTTCAATTTCAGAGTATCTCATCAAGTGGAAGAACTTACCCATTGAAGATTCTACATGGGAGGATGAGAATTTTATACAGAAGCACCTAGAGCTACTCAAGCATTAAGGACAACACTTTTTTGAAGGAGAGGGGCATGTTAGGTCCCTATATTACTAGTATAGTCCCTTATTGTTGTTATTTTAACCCCCTTATTGTTATTATTGTACCCTTGTAACCCACATATTGTTATTATTGTGCCCTTAAATTATTATTGTTAGGTCAGCGAGGATTGCATTGTGGCCCCATGGACTCCTATATATAGAAAGGATGTTTTGTAATTTGTATCATCCAAGAATTGTTCATTCATATAATGTATTTGAGGTTGCCCCCTCGAAGTGGCTTATTTCTAAGGCATTGTTATCTCTTTTCTTCTATTTTTGGAGTTGGTTTCACAACACCAAAAGGCATGACCAAAAATTCATAATGACCCTTATGAGTTTGAAATGGTGTTTTCAGAATATCTTCTGTCTTCATTCTAATTTGATGATATCCTGAACGAAGATCCAACTTGGTAAAATAAATTGCTCCATGTAATTCATCCAATAATTCATCAATCACCAGAATGGGAAATTTATATTTAGGAGTGATCTTATTGAGCTCCCTATAATCCGGACACATGCGCCATGATTGATCCTTCTTGTGCACCAATAGTATTGGAGCAGAGCAAGAGGTTTGACTAGGTTTAATTATATGAGCCTCGAACACTTCTGCAATCATACGTTCAATTTCGCTCTTTTGGACATAATGATATCTATAAGGCCTGATGTTTGGAGGAGCACTTCTTGGAATCAAATAAATAGCATGATCATGATCACAAATAGTGTTGAGAAAAATACTGAGAGGGGGGGGGGGTGAATCAGTATTTACTGCATATTCAAAACTTTCACTTTTTCCTGCTTCTAAAATGCATACGCTACTTTCTTGAACCAGACTTGCGTATATACGCGGATACCCTTTACGAAACTCGCGTATACACAGATATCTATTTATGTCATTAATTCTTCACTTAAATCATTCCTTCATTTATTCATCGGATATTCAATAAGCAGTAAACATGTGCAGTAAGAATAGAATAAAGCATCACACATGAACACCAGGATTTTTAGGTGGAAACCCAAGTCGGGAGAAAACCACCGCTGCAGTTGCTCAGCCTTCAATATTTTATTATAGAGAAAACATGTTACAACATATGTGCTGGTGCAGACTTGACCAGCACGTAGGCACCCACCTGCGCTCGTTTACCAGCCTCTCCTGGAAGGGAGCTCCAACCCCCTGACTCGTTTACCAGCCTCTCCTGGAAGGGAGCTACGACCCCCTAACTCGTTTACCAGCCTCTCCTGGAAGGGAGCTACGACCCCCCGATCTCGTTTACCAGCCTCACCTGGAAGGGAGCTACGACCCCCCGATCTCGTTTACCAGCCTCACCTGGAAGGGAGCTACAACCCCCTGACTGAAGGCTACAACCTTCAACACCACCTTGGACCACGTTTCATCAATTTTCACACTGGATCCAACCACTTCAATAGAACACAACTTGCAGACCGCAATTCATCATATTTCCAGACGGAACCCTTTCCATATTTTTAAGCACGAACATACATCATCAACAGATACATATCAACACGGATCAGATAGCAGAAACACAGCAGAATAGATCAGATATTTCATACCCCTTGCTTCAGCAAGCCCTAGTTTGCATACGCGCTTTCCCTTCACTGATGTCACGCGCTTCCGTCCACACAAACCAGCGTATACCTCAGTGTATATTTTATTGTGCATACGCGCTTTCTCTTCGCTGAAGCTGCGTATATACGCGCTTCCTCCGCGGCGAAGTAGCGTATAGATCTTCAATCATTACAGAGCAGCATACTTCATCAGATCAGATATTCAGTTCAGATCTACCCTTTTTCTTCAGACAGATGTTCGCCTTGATGCTCGCCTCATCACAGATCTAAGTCTTCCATAATCAGATCTAACAAATACAAGAGCAATTCAGATCTAGATCCCCTTCTTCATCATTGGTGCATCATACAATCAGATTTATCATTCAAGTGTAACCCTTTCCATTCAGATATACTTCAGAGAGAAGTATTCATTCAAGCTTAGACATCTTGCACCCACACATATGTTTTGCACAATGAATTTCTTCTCCTTATATAGGTTTATCCTTTTTCAATACCACGGGCCCCTTTTTCAATACCACGAGTCAAACCAATACCACAAGCCCAAAACTACCTGGACGGGGTCATTTAGGCGGATCATTACCCAATACAATGGGTCAATACCATGGTGGTTACCCTTAGTTTTGCACTTTTTGAGCGCTTTAGCCCATACGCGACTTGGCACGTTCTTTTCCGCGTGCATACGCGACTTCCCTTAGGCCAATCCGCGTATACCAAGAGACATACTCTTTTTCATCATACTTTGAGTACATTCTGAAATCCTTTCTTCATAGCCTTCTGTACACACTATAGAAACATCATATTTTCTTCATCAAGAACACATTCACTTAAGCACAACTTCATCAAGTAAGATTTCATCATCTTCATCAAGTGGGTTGCCTTTCAAGGACAACACTCAATCAACATATCACATCAGATTTACATCATTTACCAAGTCCATCGAGTCAAGCATAACTTCATCAGGTGGATTGCCATCAAGGACAACACATGTCAACAGTCACATGTCTTCATCTTCATTCAGTGGGTTGCCATCAAGGACAACACTCTGCATCATATTTCCAACAATCTCCCCCTTTGGACTGGATGGCAACCATGATGGTGTTTGGTTACCACAGCAGATAGATACCATGTCACTCTCCCAAAAATGTCACTCTCCCAAATATTTGACATCATTATCTTCTCTTCATTCAAACACCATGTCACTCTCCCCCTTTGACATCAAGGGCAAAGGCCGGATCAAAACCAACACTCTCCTCCTTATGTGGAAGAAAAATTCTGCAGATCTGATATGTGCTGAAGTGGCCAAGCTCCCCCTGAGTACATGCTGAATATTCAAACAGATTTGTCAATGAAGTACATGACTCTATGAACTTCCTATCACCAAAGACTCATACTTACATCCAATATCCAACCAAGTGGATTTACATATAAGACTCAAGTACCCAACCAAGTGGGTTTACAAAATTTGACTTAGCTACCCAACCAAGTGAGTTTACAAAAAGACAAGTCCTTACATGACTGAATATTACAATTTTTACATCATGGGTCTCAACAAGACCTTTTCACCAAAATATAAATATGACCATTTATGACCAACACCAGAAAGTCCTCAAGAAAGAGAACATATTTTAGAACCATAATAATGCCAACACTGCATTATACTCAGCAAAGCTAATGCTCCCCCTGAATCTGTGCAACCAAGCAATCTTTCCAAATGACTAAGGCTCCCCCTTAGTTTGTGCATCCTGAAAACTTCCACCAACAAATCATCAAGGCATCTTCATCAAAACATTAGAAACAGAATTATGAGAACTGAAATACCACTAGAGATACCAAACAGCATAGCAGCTATGCTGAAGAGAGCTGGACCAACCAAAAATAGTCAGCAACCAACCATACGTGGTTTTCTGTGCAGGAACTCGCGTATATACGCGACTGTGTTTCAGGAAACCCGCGTATCCACTGCCACATTCTAAAAATTATGCAGATTTGTTCTTTTGACTGGCAGAGAACACTCCCAGCTTCTGTCTTAGATATTCGAACGCTTCCTTGGGCAGAGGTTTGGTAAAGATATCAGCAACTTGTTCTTTGGAGGGAACATACTCCAACTTCACCTTTTGTTCAAGTACTTGTTCACGTAAGAAATGATACTTGATGGGAATGTGCTTGGTCTTCGAATGCATAACAAGATTCTTTGAGATACTGATGGCACTTGTATTATCACACATAATGGAGATAGGAGTTGCACATTTGATTTGAAAATCTTGCAAAGTTTGCATCATCCATAGGAGTTGAGTGCAACAAGATGTGGCTGCTACATACTCTACTTCAGCTGTTGATAAGGCAATAGAATTTTGCTTCTTGCTGAACCAAGATAATAACCGGGGTCCCATATAGAATGCACCATCACTAGTGCTTTTCCGGTCATCAACACTTCCAGCCCAATCTGCATCAGTGTAAGCATGAAGAGTAAGATCAACATTCTTTGGATACCATAGACCATAGTCTTGAGTTCCTTGTAGATATTTGAAAATTCTTTTCACAGCCTGAAGGTGAGACTCTTTTGGATTGGATTGGAATCGTCCAACAATTCCAACTGCATGCATAATGTATGGTCTAGTCCCAGTGAGATAAAGTAGACTTCCTATCATTGATCTGTAATCTGGTTGATTCACCGTGGGAGAATCATCATGAGAACTGAGATTGCATCCGGTTATCATTGGAGTGCTTACAGGTTTGCATTCTTCCATGCCATACTTCTTCAGAATTTGCTTAAGATATTTTTCTTGTGATAGGAATATACCATCTGTAGATTGATGCACTTGTAAGCCAAGAAAGAAAGTTAGTTCCCCAAGTAAAGACATTTCAAATTCTTGCTGCATGACAGAAGCAAATTTCTGACTCATAGATTCTTCGTTACTCCAAAAAATGATATCATCAACATATACAACCATAATCAATAGTTTATCATTTTCAACTTTTGTGTATAAGTTGCTATCAGCAGACCCCTTTGAAAATCCTTGTTGATGAAGATATTTGTCAAGACGATAGTACCAAGCCCTTGGAGCTTGTTTGAGACCATACAGCGCCTTTTTAAGTCTACAAACAAGATTTGCATCATTTCCAAAAATGAATCCTTCTGGTTGCTCTATATATACTTCTTCTTCTAGATCACCATTAAGAAAAGCAGATTTGACATCCATTTGATAAACTTTGATTTGTTGATAACTTGAAAAGGCAAGGAACATTCTGATGGCTTCAAGTCTAGCTACGGGAGCAAAAGTTTCTTCAAAGTCTATACCTTCTTGTTGAGTATACCCTTTGCAAACCAGTCTAGCTTTGTTTCTTACAACATCCCCATTCTCATTTAACTTGTTCTTGAAAATCCATTTAGTTTCAATGACATTTTTATCATGAGGTCTTGGAACCAAATCCCAAGTGTCGTTCTTCTCAATTTGAACAAGTTCTTCATCCATGGCTTGCCTCCAACATTCATATTTGCTAGCTTCATTGACATTGTGTGGTTCAATTGTGGATAGAAGTGCCAAATGATTAGAAGATCCCACAAGAGTTCTCCTTGTTCGTACACCAGATTCCTTGTCACCCAAAATTTGAGATTCGGGATGATTCTTTTGAACATATCTGGATGGAGCTTTTTCAGATAGATCATCTTCAGGTTCTTCATTGGATCCACTGTCTATATCATTGCTATCTGATGTAGAAGGCCATATGTCGCTATCATCTTCATTTGCTGTTTGTTTTTCTTCTTTAGGAGCTGCAGGAGACTCATCAATAACAACATCAATACATTCAACAACCTTTCAAAGCCTTTTATTGTAACATGTGAAAGCTTTGCTTGATGATGAGTAGCCAAGAAATATCCCTTCATCTGATCTAGGTTCAAACTTGCCAAGCTTTTCATCATTATTTTTGATAAAGCATTTACTTCCAAAAACCTTAAAATGCTTCACAGTGGGAGAATTACCATACCAGAGTTCATATGGAGTTTTGTCACTATTTACCCGAACATGAGCTTTATTGAGAATGTTAACTGCTGTATGTGCTGCTTCACTCCAGAACATGTCAGGAACATTAGAATCAGAAAGCATAGCTCTAGCCATTTGAACAATTGTTCTATTCATTCTTTCTGCTACACCATTTTGTTGCGGAGTGCCTGCTACAGAGAGCTGTCGTTTAATGCCATGTTGTTCACAAAATTCAAAGAATTCATTTGATGAATATTCTCCTCCTCGATCAGATCTAAGACACTTGATTTTTAGATCTGATTCATTTTCTGCCAAAGCTTTGAAGCTCTGAAAATTTTCAAGTGCTTGATCTTTGTGTTTGATGAACCCGATCCAACACATTCTAGAGTAGTCATCAATAAATAAGATATAGTATTCTTCCCCACGTAATGAATTTTTCCTCATAGGTCCACAGCTATCAGTATGAATGAGTTCAAGAGGCTTACTTGATGATCCTTCTTTGGCATTAAATCGTACTCTGGTCTGCTTACCAAATTGACAAGATTTGCATATGGTACTTTCTGGAAGATTGACCTTGGGAAGATCACGAACAGCTTGAAGTTTGCTTGCTTTGTTGATTTGAGAGAAACTCAGATGCCCCAGCCTTCTATGCCATAGCCAATTTTCTGAAGACTTGCTCAAGTAACATTGATCTATGCCGTTTAGTACATACAGGTTGCTTGGATTTCTTTTTCATTTTATAATGATTTTACCTGTATCAAGATCACGAACCATACATTCTTTGGAACTGAAGACCACTTCTGCTCCTTGATCACACATTTGGCTAACACTTAATAGGTTATGCCTTAATCCATCCACATACATGACATCTTTAGCCTTCACCTTTTCTTTTTGAAATACTGACCCTTTTCCTTTAATTACAGCAGGAGTATCATTTCCAAATGTAACTTTCTTTTCTTTTTCTAGAGCATTATAAGTATGAAGTTTGCTTTTGTCACTTGTCATGTGTCTTGAGCACCCACTATCGATGTACCATTGATTTTCTTCACCTTCTGCAAATAATGCTATCCCACAATTTTCAACCGGCAGTTCTTTCTTCTTCCACACTTTAGAGCTTGAGGGAACATGTTCTTTAGGCTGGATCTTGTTCCTGCATTCAGATTCTTCATGGCCAAAGTTATTGCAATAAGTACATTCGACTTCACTTTGAAGAGGAGAAAAATTGTTATAGGTATTCTTCTTTGGTTCAGTATCCAACCTTTTCTTTCTTTCTTCTCTTGTCATGATGGTTTTATATGCCACACATTGAATAGCTTTATGACCAAAATTATGACAAGTGAAACATTGCCCATTGAAGTAGAAATTTCTGCGATCATGGAATCTTCTATTTGAGTTTACCTGTTGGTTGTAGTGTCTTTGAAAGCTATCCCTGTTAGTGTTCCTTGAATTGAGATGGTCCTGCTTTCCCTGTAGAAATCCTTTATTCTCTTGCTGAGTGGCTGAATGATGTAAACCACCTATAACTGCTTTTAGATAGTTGGGTGCTGAAGTTTGAGAAGATTCTCCGGTATATCCAAGACCTGTCTTTATAAGAGGAGAACGTTGTACCTTGATGATCTCATCTAAGGTTTCAGATCCTTTAGCAAATCTAAGATTCAAGGTCTTTGCTTTCTCAACTTCTTTTCTTTGACTTACCACTTCACATTCTAGTTTTTCAATATGTTTCTTTGCTTCTTCAAGCTGCTTTTCAATGGTCTCTCTGATCATCTTTTGTTCTTCTAAGAGAATTTTGCAATCTTCTAAGCGAAGTTTGAGTTGATTATTTTCTTCAAGAAAATCTTTTTCCTCTAGAGCATCCATAAACATATCCTTTTCTTCCTTTTGTTCAAAGGCCATGAGAAGTCTAAGATCTTCTTCACAATCTTCCTCACTATTAGATGACCCATCACTATCTTCATTAGTATAGTAACTTTTCTTAGAGCTAGATCTGTTCTTATTCCTTCTAACAACTTCTTTTCCTTTATAAGGAAATTTTGCAGCATAATGACCAACTTTTCCACACTCAAAGCATTTGAAGGGAAGCTTACCTTTGAATCTTCCAGTTCCTAGTTGGAGTTTTCTTACGAAATTTGCTTCTTCTTCATCGGAAATATAGCTGGATTCTTTGACAACTTCCTTTTCCTTTCCTTTTGTAGAAGCCTTAAACGCGGCTTCTCTTACTTGAGAAGGACCTCCTTGTCTCATTTCAAAAGCAGTCAGAGTCCCATGTAATTGAACAATAGTAAGAGTTTGCAGATCTTGCCTTTCTTCAATAGCGGAGACTTTAGAGTCAAATTTTGGAGTCAAGGATCTTAAGACTTTTTCAACCAGAGTAGTATCAGTTTTAGTTTCACCCAAATTTCTCATTCGATTGACAACATCATCTAGACGAAGGAAGAAACTAGCAACACTTTCATCACTATGCATCTTCAAATTTTCATATTCAATTCTAAGAGTTTGGAGTTTTGCATTTTTTACCTTTGTATCTCCTTCATAGCTCAGAATGATTTTGTCCCATATATCTTTTGCTGAATGTAGCTGCATCACGTTAGCAAATTCTGATTCAGACATGCTTCCCAGCAAAACATTTACTGCTTTGGCATTGGTTTCATACTTCTTTCTTTCTGCTGCATCAGTAGGAATACTTGCCGAGTATTGATAACCTTCTTCCACGATTGCCCATACATCTGCACCAAGACTTTGCAGATATGCTTTTTTACGTACCTTCCATAATATCAGATTGCTTCCATTGAATATAGGTGGCTTTATAGACATTATTCCTTCTTGACTTCCCATTGCGACAGATCTCCTTTAAGCGATCAAGCTTCTCCACAAGGACCTGCTCTGAAACCAATTGTTGAGAAAAATACTGAGAGGGGGGGGTGAATCAGTATTTACTGCATATTCAAAACTTTCACTTTTTCCTGCTTCTAAAATGCATACGCTACTTTCCTGAACCAGACTTGCGTATATACGCGGATACCCTTTACGAAACTTGCGTATACACAAATATCTATTTATGTCATTAATTCTTAATTCTTCACTTAAATCATTCCTTCATTTATTCATCAGATATTCAATAAGCAGTAAACATGTGCAGTAAGAACAGAATAAATCATCACACAAAGCATCACACATGAACACCGGGATTTTTAGGTGGAAACCCAAGTCGGGAGAAAACCACCGCTGCAGTTGCTCAGCCTTCAATATTTTATTATAGAGAAAACATCTTACAACATATGTGCTGGCGCAAACTTGACCAGCACGCAGGCACCCACCTGCGCTCGTTTACCAGCCTCTCCTGGAAGGGAGCTCCAACCCCCCGACTCGTTTACCAGCCTCTCCTGGAAGGCAGCTATGACCCCCTACTCTCGTTTACCGGACTCTCCTGGAAGGGAGCTACGACTGATCTCGTTTACCGGCCTCTCACGGAAGAACGGCCCACAACTGACGAAGGCTACAACCCTCGGCCACCACCTTGGACCACGTTTCATCAATTTTCACACTGGATCCAACCACTTCAATAGAACACAACTTGCAGGCCACAATTCATCATATTTCCAGACCGAACCCTTTCCATACTTTTAAGCACAACCATACATCATCAACGGATACATATCAACACAGATCAGATAGCAGAAACACAGCAGAACAGATCAGATATTTCATACCCCTTGCTTCAGCAAACCCTAGTTTGCATACGCGCTTTTACTTCACTGATGTCGCGTGTATACGCGCTTCCGTCCACACAAACCAGGCATTGACGGGAAAATTTGTCGACCAACGGTGGGGATCTCCCCGGTGAAAGTCCCAATTAGACCTTAAACCGTTTGGAGTAGGGATCCCGTCCGGAGTGTGGGTCCGGCTACTACTTAAGATGACTTCTCTTCGGTCTCAAAAGAACCTGCTTGAACCTGCGAACATACACTTATTCACCTGATATAGAATACGAGATTAACGTGTTAAACATGAATTAAACACTATGTGTAGCAAGCTTATAGATAAAGCACATACACCTCAAGAGATGTCATTAGCAACACATCTTTTGTGGGGTAATTGCCTGTACAGTGGTCTGATCACACAAAAAATAGTTCTTGATGATAAGATACCTCTGCACTTCCTGAAAGATAGCTTAATCTTAACAATCTAGTTTATTAACATTCATTAATATAACAGAGAATAAGATAAACATCATTGATACAACACGGATAGCCATGACGTATAACCGATATCATGAAAAGAACAGATTCATTAATCATAGGATATTCTGAAACTGTTGAAAGAAATACACAAAGTGTTCATAAAAAACAAAAATCACATCATAACCATAGGGTATTTTAACAAGATTCTATATTCATATGCTCAAGTCTCAGATCTTTAAATACAATGCTTGTAGCTCCTGAGTTTCCCAAAAGAAAAAGCCCACATCTGATGTCAAAGTGGGAAATAACACATAATGCCAAAAAATTGTCTGTTGGGTTTCCTTGGCCCATTCACCTTCTTGACTTTTGAGGCTGCCAGAGCCTGCCGACACAATCTCACCTGTTGTTGCGATTTACGCTTTGGTTCTTCTTGCTGGGGACTTCTTTGCTGTAGGAGCCCGCGGGCTTGTTAATGTCAACTTTGTTGTTCCATAAGGGAAATCTGCCATGCAGTGCACTGCGCTATGGGGGACACCGGGGGCACCAGGGGCACCTCCTCTTTCAACCTATACGCGCATTCCAAAGCGTTCGGTACTAGGGTCTCCCTCTTCTGTCCAATCTGATTCGAGAGCGACGCAAGCTTGGTATAAATCCGTGCTGGAGCGGCGATGAATTGACTAAGATGCTCTTGAGATGCGGAGGGCTCCGGATCAGCTGCGGCCTGCTTGATGGGTTGCAAGAATGTTTGAATATCTTGGTTTACTTGTTCCCAGGTTTTCTCTTCCTCAAATGCTCCAAGCGATGGGATGTGGTGCAGCGTATGCATTGAGTCGATACCACTAATCAGATGCTCGTACGAGGACATCACTTTGTCCAAGTCTTTAGTCAATTTTTCTCCAGATTGCATCGCTATGCGGAGTTGAACTTTCGCATCCTCCGTGTGGATCCAGTCCCTCTTAGGCAAATTTTCAGGTGCCTGAGGGTACTGAATGGTCCAACCCATCATCCTGTCCAAAGCCTGTGAAGCCTCTTTGAGCTGATCTTGTCTTTTCCTGGTTTCCATTCGTGCTCTTGCCAGAGGACCGACTGTTTGTTTGATGGTGAACATCTCACCATATACCTGTCTCATAGTCATCTCCAACACCTCACACTCCTTGAAAATGGCAAGTGAGACTTCATTTGCTGGCAGAGCTTGGTTTCGAAGTTGCTGGACTTCCGCTTGCAATGCTGCTCTCTCCTGCTCTGCCCTCTTTTCGCGTTGCTCAGCTGCGTGTAGTCTGTTTTGTAGAGCTACTATTTCTCTACTCATCCGGGCTACATTTTCTTCTGTAGCCGCAGCGAAGGCAGTACCTGCTGACGCTATCATTACCGGATTAGTCCTGGTATCCAAAACTATATCCTTACCTGTGGATACTGCAGATCATGCAGAGGGACTATGTGCCAACGACCTCCTCTTCTCTTGACGGATCTTTAACGAAAACTGATCAAATGTGAGTCTGGTCAGGTCGAACACATCTTCTTCCTCTCTCTGGGGCGATCTAACATCAGAGAGTTGTGTACGGCCCAAAGGTACGTCGAGAGGAGTTACTTCAAGATCATCTAGCGTGTCATCTTCTCTTTCCTCTGTGTTCTTCTCTTCCTCTTCCTTCCTCCGCCGTTCAGCTTCTACTGCTGCTTCTATCTCGGCCCTCTTCTTCTGTTCAGCTGCAGCTGCCTGCTCGGCTTTCCTTTGTCGTTCAGCCTCTGCGGCTGCTTCTATTTCGGCCCTCTTCTTCTGTTCAGCTGCAGCAGCCTGCTCGGCTTTCTTTTTGCGTTCAGCCTCTGCCCTGTCCAGCTCTGCCTTAAGCGCCTGTTCCGCTGCAGCTTGTGCCTCTTTGTCTTCTTTTTCTTTCCTGGCCTCTTTGGCCAGCTTCTTATTTTGTGTTGCTGTTGCACTCTTTTGGCGCGCCTCCTCATCTTCTTTTAGCTTTTTCTCCCTTTCTTGCTGGGATTTTGCCTCTGCTTCCTTTTGTTTGATGGATGGAGTTGGCCCTGTGTTGATTCGAGATTCCCTGAGTATAGATGAAGAGGCACCTCCTAGCTAACGCCTTCTGTCTTCTAAGTTCTGATCATCTGAGTCTTCCTGGACCACGGCAATTTCCGGAGCGAGTTGTCTTTCAGCATTATACCAGTTCCTTCTCTCATCTTAAGCGGGCGTTCGGGAATCTTTGATAAGTCCACACTGAGGTTGGCTCTCACGGCAGTGTTCAGGGACCAATCTCTCTGGGTCATAGTTTCGGTGTTCAATTGCCCCCAGCTGATAACTTCTCATTGCGTCTGCTGCTGCTAGCACCTCCTTGAAGTCTTTAACTGTGAATGCACCAATAGTGAGGGGCAGAGTGGGCCATGGCTTCTTTTTTCCCTTAGACGAGATGTTGGAGAAACCATGTGACATCTGAAAGCATACTTCCTGCATCAGCATTTTGTCCGTCACGAAACGAGGCATAACATGTGGCGCCTTGTAAGTTCCAAAGACTCGGATGAAGGTGTACTTAGGGAAAGGGAACCAGTGCGCCACTTTAACCAGGGTCTCCTTGGCCCGCCATGACATGCAAGGGGCTGTCTTGGCCAAATAAATGCCTGTACAGAGCGGGAACAAATATTTGGGAGATCCGATCTAGGTCCTGTTTGTATTTAGACTCCTAGAATACTTTAAGTTGTAGATGGATTGCGCGCGTGTTCTCGGGGTGCCAGTTGTGCTCCCAGCCGTCAAACTCCACTCGGGCGCACACCGCATCTAATAGGTATGAAGCCATGTAAAATTCAGCAGGCATTCCTTCGTCCGGAGCCAATGCCGAGTTCAAGGTGGTCTGCAGCGACGTCATCAGTATGCCGGCCCAGTTAAAACGGGTCCCCTGTGTTGTCACATACTCCATAATAGTGGCCGAACTGCCGTTGAAAGTGGAGCAATCTGGGCGCCCGTAAGGCCTGCAGAGCATGGCAGCAACCAATTTATAAACTTTTCTTAGGCTTGCCACAGGGTATTCCTGGTTCTTTTTCACTTTGAACTTTTCGGGCTCCTCCCACCATTGTTTAATAGTATCGACGATCGGGACGGCGTGAGTAGCAGCCCATTATCGAGTAAAGTGCTGATTTGGGCGCGGCAGTGAATAATAAAGGTGTGCATCTGAGCCTACCAGCGTAGTGGAAGCTCTGCCTTCATGATCTCTGATCACAAATTTCTCTGGGTCAGTCTTTTGTATTATCCAGTCTATGATCTCCGGACATGGGAATATGGCAGGATGCGCCCCTGCCAGATGTAGTTTGGACCTCTTTACCGCCAAGTATATTTCTCTGTCTGGGAGGTCTTCCGGAAATTGTTCTGGCAACTTGGCGAACTCCTGATAAATCTGGTACCACCTCATGCTGTCGTCATTCGAAAAAGTACATAATGTATCTCGGAATATTGGGGGTGGGGACACCACCACCAGCTCATCAGTCTCTTCCGCTGTTCCCTTGTCCATTCTCCGAGACCGCGGGGGCGCCATGTCACTAGAATCTGAGAGCACAGGTATGCACTCTATATCTTCAACTGTTAAATTCAGAAAAGAGTCCCACGATAAGAACGTCATGGTGAATAAAAATCGGTCACAATTCAGTGACAAAACCTAAATGTGTTAAAGCAAAACTGGACTGATGAGTCACTGGGCCGCCAGAGATCACACAAATAGGGCCGAGAGGCGCGATCTTGCTGACACGGCGACTGGCGACACGAGGTCGGCCAGGTCGCTGGGTCGAAGATCTAGATAAAACAAAGGAAATGCGACACGGCGACACGGCGACCCCTAGGTCCCATTTGGAGGTCGCAGTCGCAAATGCGCAAAGCTGGAGAAAAATGCGACTCTGCGACCTCGCGACTAGGTCGCTGGGTCGCAGGTCGCAGATTTAGCTTGCCGGGGGTTTGGTGCGCGCGGCCTTGAACCCTTTTGCCCCCTTTCTCTTGGGAATTTGCAAGGTTTCTAGGGCCAAGGAGAGCTGTGGCATGATTTTAAATAAAAGGGGATGATGCCATGGGGTGAAAAAGCAAACAGAGAGGTTTTTGGTAATTTATGCAATATGTAATGGGCAAAATTCTCAGAAAACATTAAATCATGGCCAAAAGACAATTTATAGGCTACAAGGGGAGATGGGTTTAGTAAGAAAATCATTAGAATGGAAACAGCAGGAAGAAATAGCAACTTACCCGGGAAAAACTCGTCAGGTGAGCTGTCAGAGGCGTTTTCCTTACAAATCGCTGAATGTGAATAATGCGACCTGCGACCCCCCTTTTATAGGAAGTCGCACGTGCGGGCCATTAATGTGGGTCGCTGGGTCGCAGATTCGTCAAACCTTGCGTTTTGCGACCTGGCGACCTTGCGACCTAGCGACCTGGGGTCGCTGGGTCGCAAGGTCGCTAAGTCGCGATTTTCGGAAAATGACCGAATTGCGACCTAGCGACCTGGCGACCTGGGTCGCTAGGTCGCTAGGTCGCAGTTTTCATGAGTTTATGTAATGTGCGACCTGGCGACCTGGCGACCTGAGTTCGCTAGGTCGCAAGGTCGCAATTTGCATGAATGTCTACTTTTGCGACTTAGTGACTTAGCAATTTCTCTTTAGTTCTAAGGGGCCCCAAAATTTTAAAAAGGTAGTCTTTTTTGGAGGGTGTTGTAAAGGTTACAACACCAGCGTATACCACAGTGTATATTTTATTGCGCATACGCGCTTTCTCTTCGCTGAAGCCGCGTATATACGCGCTTCCTCCGCGGCGAAGTAGCGTATAGATCTTCAATCATTACAGAGCAGCATACTTCATCAAATCAGATATTCAGTTCAGATCTACCCTTTTGCTTCAGACAGATGTTCACCTAGATGCTCGCCTCATCACAGATCTAAGCCTTCCATAATCAGATCTAACAAATACAAGAGCAATTCAGATCTAGATCCCCTTCTTCATCATTGGTGCATAATACAATCAGATTTATCATTCAAGTGTAACCCTTTCCATTCAGATATACTTCAGAGAGAAGTATTCATTCAAGCTCAGACATCTTGCACCCACACATATGTTTTGCACAATGAATTTCTTCTCCTTATATAGGTTTATCCTTTTTCAATACCATGGGCCCCTTTTTCAATACCACGAGTCAAACCAATACCACGAGCCCAAAACTACCTGGACGGGGTCATTTAGGCGGATCATTACCCAATACAATGGGTCAATACCATGGTGGTTACCCTTAGTTTTGCACTTTTTGAGCGCTTTAGCCCATACGCGACTTGGAACGTTCTTTTCCACGTGCATACGCGACTTCCCTTAGGCCAATCCGCGTATACCAAGAGACATACTCTTTTTCATCATACTTTGAGTACATTCTGAAATCCTTTCTTCATAGCCTTCTGTACACACTGTAGAAACATCATATTTTCTTCATCAGGAACACATTCGCTTAAGCACAACTTCATCAAGTAAGATTTCATCATCTTCATCAAGTGGGTTGCCTTTCAAGGACAACACTCAATCAACATATCGCATCAGATTTACATCATTTACCAAGTCCATCAAGTCAAGCATAACTTCATCAGGTGGATTGCCATCAAGGACAACACATGTCAACAGTCACATGTCTTCATCTTCATTCAGTGGGTTGCCATCAAGGACAACACTCTGCATCATATTTCCAACAAATAGGTGGGAATCCTTTGGGAGTTTCAAACACCTTGGAATGATTGTCCAATACTTTTTGGATATCTAGAGAAATAGATGATTTTGATGTTGGAACTTCTAGTGAGCATAATTGTGAAATCACACCTCGTTGTTCTTTATTCAGAATATTTGTCATGACATTAGAGCTTATTATATTTCCTGAATTCCCTGTGATACCCCGTAATTTGAATTCCTTTCCTTCCGAAAGACATTTCAAGAAAATTTCTTGAAAATTAAAAGCTACCGTCCCCAAGGATTGTAACCATTGTACTCCTAGTACAACATCAACACCTCCCATTGGACTGGAAAGCATTACACTATTCAATACATATTCCCCCATGGTTAGCTTGATATTATGGCATTTTCCAGAGAAATTTATAGTTCCTCCATTGCAACCATCACTTGACATTCTGGTGCTGGGTACAGGAAACAATTAAATTCCTTGGCCACCTTACAATGAATAAAACTATGGGTACTACCCGAATCAATCAACACTATTACATTTTTCTTCTTGACATTTCCTTCTATCTTCAGAGTTTGAGGAGTGGTAATTCCTGACAATGCATTACACGATATGGTCAGACTTATTTATTCTTCTTATAGGTTTGGATCCTTGTGTATATCCTCTTCTTTTGAAGTTTCTTGTTCATTTTCTTCCTCCTCTTCACAATCTATGTAAAATAATTTCTTCTCAACACACTTATGACCTTTAGTGTATTTGCTATCAGAACTGTAGAAAAGACCTTTTTCTCTTTTTTCTTCCCATTTTTGTGGTGTCAACCCTGTAGGTTGTGCAAGTTTAGGAGTGACAAAACTTCCATATTTATAGATGTGAGTGGTAGGCTTCCTTGTCGCAATAATTTTATATTCATTTTTTCTTGCCAACCTGAATGCCTTCTCTAATGAATCAGGTTCCCAAATGTGAACCTCATGTTGGATGTTATCCTTTAAAGTCCCCATGAAGACATAAATCATGTGTTCCTCTGGATATCATTTACCCTTATATTCAATTTTTGTAAGTCCTCAATGTGGTCCACCACTAAACCCTTTTGTTTGATATTTATCAATTGGCTAAAAAAGGTGTTGCTCTTTGTATCCTCATAATGTGCTATCATTTCCTCCGTAAATATTGACCAAGTGACAATTTTTTTGTGGGAACAAAACCATCGATACCATACAAATGTATTTTGTTCTAAATATAAAGTTGCAATGTGTACCTTTTGTGTGTTTTTCACATTATTGAGATCAAAATATTGCTCCATATGTAGTATCCATGTTACGGGATCCTTGGCATCAAAATTACTCATATCGATATTTGGAATATGGTGGGTCTTCCATAAAACATTAGAGTTTATGAAATCATGATTAACATTTATTTTTTTCTCATCATGAGTTTCCTATACTATCTTTTATCCATTAGGAAAAATTTCTTGTATAAACTTTATAAAACCTTCCATGTCTGCTTTTAGATCATTCTTCATGTTTTCCATTTTTTCTTCAATGTCATCCATCTTAGCTTCCATGCCATCTTCCATGCCATCCATGCAATTCATCAAACCATCCATCTTAGTTTCCACGCCTTTCTTCAAAACTTCCATTTCATTTTTTGTTTCCCTTTGCGAGAGCGAAATTTGGTGCACTTTCTCTTGTAACTTTGATATGTCATGTTGCATTTCTTCGTCTTCATGAGTCACAGTAAAGCCTTCTAAAGGCTTAATGGGTGTTGAATTATTTTTACGGGGCATTTTAGAACCCAATAGATATATATATTCTATAATATGCCCTTGGAATCAATTCAAACTAATTCTTCAAACAAGGCTTATGCAATTCGGGAAAAAAAATACACACCTTTTCTTGCTTTTGAGGAGCTCGATATCGAAACTAAAGTATCTCTATGATTTAGTATCTTCAATATCTGAAATTAGGTGCTATAGTAGCTCTCTGAATATTATTTCAAATTCCATAGGTCTGACCTAATTTGGATTCTTCAAGGCAAATTTATGCCCAATCTCCCTCAATGACCTAATTATGGACTCATTCAGTAGAGCGAACTTGTACGACGTGCCACGTGTCACTGTTTCTTCCTTCGACTATGAAATTGATACAAAAGAAATCAAAGTTTGTGTACTTGTGACCACATTTTACATAATTCCAATCTAGTTCTCAAAGAGAGAGAGTTATGATGATTTTCCCACGATCACCTCTTTGAGATGAAATTCGGGAGCCTGAAAAAACCCTAACTTTCACAGATCATATCTCCAAAAATATTGTGAACCAAGATCTGAAATTTTTACATGACGTTCCTCAGGATTTTGGCTTTGCTCTGTAAACATTTCATCTTCTGAGCCTTCGTAGAAAAAAAATTATCGGAAAAATTCCATAATGACCTTTTTGGAGCAGTGTAACCCTAGAATCCAAAGCTCTGATACCAAATGTTATGAAACTAGCTCCAAAAATAGAAGAAAAGAGAGATCAACGCCTTAGAAATAAGCCAATTTGAGAGGGAAACCTCCTTTACATTACATAAATGAACAATTCTTGGACGATACAAATGACAAAACCTCCTTCTCTATAAAGTAGTCCATGGGGTCACAATATAATCCTAGCCGGCCTAACAATAATAATGTAACGGCACAATAAGAACAATATTGGGGTTACAGCGGTACAAAAATAACAATAAGGGGGCTGCAATAACAATAATAAGGGACTACACTAGTAATATAGGGACCTAACATTTGGAAAGGAAAGAGGAATTAGTTGGCATTTTAGTTATGAAAATAATGGAAAATAAAAGAAAAATAAGTTGAAAGGTCACAAGTTGCGTGTGAGAAGGAAAATGAAGAAAATAGAGGCCTCATTGATAAAAATGCTTATGAGGATTAGTTCATGGATTTTGTTAGTGTTGCATTTTATCAGCTTTAGCTTGGATCTCTCTCTTTTGTTCTCTCTGTTAGAGTCGTTCTGTTCATCCCTCCGTCAGAGATCAAAATTCTCTTTTGTTGCATTTCATTTTTAGGTGTCTCATTCAGTTCGGTCATTTGCATTCCATTAGGAGCATCGATCTTCTGAAGGAAGGGTCTTGTCGCTCATGTCCCTCGTGTTTTGTACCTATTGGCTTAGGTCTGTTCATCGAAGTTCATCAAAATCATTTTACAGTCAATGACAGTCAATGTTTGGCCTTTTGGTGGGAAAAGAGTCTTTTCAGAGTCACTTCAGTCATTAAGTCTAGGGTTTTGTGAATTCAGTCTTCAAGGTGTCCAATAATGCCAGCAGGCCAGAGGGAGGCTCAAAATAAGTTTTCATCGCAAAATTTCATCGTTATAATGATTGATCATGACTTTTCTTCAAAACTCTGTTTTGAAGAAAATTGTCATTTTGTACTTTGTAATAAATGCTATGTATATTTTCAAAAAATTTCAGTTGTCAGATTCTTCAGGCGCAGCCCTGGTTTCCTTTGCCAAAACATGCCAGTCATCCCTGCAAAAAATAGACAAGTGTTTCATCATTTCAGTCAAAAATTCAGAATGGAAACAAAAACAGAGTTTGTATTAAAAATGTGAAAGTGCCAAAATTGAAACATTACAAAGGTGGGTTTGTAAGAAACAAAAATCAAATCCATGACTATATAAGATATTTCCCACATTTATCAATTCATTTGCACTCGAGAAGACATCAGAGAAATCGATTTCAATTGTGGAGAAGCGAAATCCTGTGTTAAAGCCGGATTGTGTGTTGAAGATCATTGCGCGACGCATTGGGAGAAGGCGCGACGCACATAGCAGTCGCGGTGCATAGAGCCGCCCCTTCCTGTGTATTTTTTTAACCTGCGCGGTGCACATACTGGGTTTGCGCGCGACACATAGGTCTGACATCCAATTTTTATCACTACCTCCAACGAAACTTCAAATTTTTCGCTCCCATTTGCTCAAGTAAGTTTATACAATCGCTCTTGCTGGTGTTTGGTGTGATTTCAAAGATTGGTTGGAGAATTTGTAATATCAAAACATAAACCCTATCCTCTTATTAAAGCTGCTCCTTAGGGTTTTAAAATTGGTGGTTTAAAAATTTTTTTGTGCCAAACATTACATTCCCCATTGATTTACTCCCTTCACTATTTTGCAATTATCACAGTCCCTCCCCTATTCCCCTTCGTCCCAAAACCACTTATATCCCTTGTTCCCATTTTTCCTATCCCTAAAATCTACTATTCCTTATCACTCTCCCTCTCTCATTTCACTTATAAATTCCCAAAATCCCCAATTCCCAAAAGTCAAGTGACTGTTAGCACACCTTAATTTCACTTAACAAACTCCACTTTTCCCCACTGTTCCATATTCCTCACAGTCCCTCATTTCCCTTTGGCACACATTTGGCACTTGGAGACAAAGACACCAAGTCCTCATTTATCATTTTCAACAAAACAAACATACAATTGACATATACCTTGCAAACACCAATGGAGATAGACACAGATTCATCATATGAGCAAGACAGTGATTCTACCAGAGAGCTTCATGCACCGAGAAGGCCTCGAAAAGGAGGCAAACATGTGAGGGAGGAGCCCACCTCATTGACTCAGTTGGAGGGCTACCCACTTTCCATGTCATGTTTCTGAGAGCAGTCGTGCTATCAGTATTGTGAGAGGATTGCTCAGATTTGGCATCATCAGGAGTTGGCCCGGTTGTCTGTTTTACATTTGCGAGATGGTCAGGTTACTCTCGCTGGTGTAAATTTCACCTTGACACTAGAAACCATTTCTCAGGCAACAGGAATACTGAATTTAGGTGAGGAGCGGAACAAAAGACAGCAGGTGGATAGAGTTCATTACGAGCCATACATCAGGCCTGGCTATGTGAGGCAGCTCAGCAGGGTATTCCCATTCCGGTTCTTGAAGGAATCTTATGCACCGTTGATGAGACTAATTATCAGATACTTCAGTTGTGAGGTCTGATTCTCACGCCTCTACGCATACCACATCAGACTATTGATGCATTTCATGAGAGTAAGGATGATGAACATTCCATATTTCATGTGCCGAAACATAGAGAGGATGACTACTCTTATGCAGAAGAAGACTCCTGCGAAGCAACACAACAACATTTATCATTATGCGCTCATCAAGATGATTGTGGTACATCAGCTTGGATCAGCTTGGTACATCAGCCTTCACATCAGTTTGAAGGTCTCGAGACAGAGCCTATCATTGGTGTGCCAGTATTTGTTACTTATCAGAGAGGCACAAGGGAATTATTTGCAGCAGCCTGACGAGTACTAACTCCACCCGGGGTGGAAGGGGTCTCGTTTCCGTCGTCATCAGCACAGGTACAGGACAGAGGAAATAGGCCTATGCAGGAGGAAGCCCCTTTAGGAGGTCAGGATATTGATTTTACATTGATTGATGTGGACGTGAGCTCTCCAAACTCAAAACTGAGAGAGATCATTCAGGAGCAGAAAACTGAGATCAACACATTGACCAACAAGTTGTAGAGAGCACAATGGATCATTAACTATTTGGAGCAGCGGAATAAGCAGCTGGAGGATCAGCAGACACTCATGGAGTTTTGAAACATCCGCGAGAACTGGCAAGCTATCCGAAGAAGCCCATCCGAGATGACACCTATCGAGCGGGAGATTGAGGCTGATAGAGAGACTTGGCTCGAGAGGGTCAACATGCATCTTGAGAAGCTATTGGAGAAAGAAAAAAAAGAGAAAAAAACGCTTCGACACATGAAGAACCATTATTGGGCACGCATACATGTTTGCAAAGCGAAGATCAAGATCGTGAAAGCGAGGCTACGGAGGGCACTGAAGAGGCGCAAAAGACATGATCGACTCCAAATCTTGGCCGAAGCTTCTTTTGCTGAGCATGGTACTTGATGAGGGACCTTCAGTCCAAATTTCAAGGAATTTGGAGAAAAGTTTGTCATTTTTTATTTTTTTGGTCACAAAACAGGTTTTCCTGCCTGACGCGTAGCGCCACTTGGCGCGCGCTTACGATTGGGAGATCCTTTGGAGGAAAAATTGGTATTTCTAGATTTTTTATGAAAATTTATGCATGCTCAGGAATGGCCCAAGAGTTTCATTAAGTTCTGGGTGGCCTAAAGGGTCAAAAACACTTTGAAAATGGCCTTTCTGCCACTTTTTGCACACACAGGAACCAGTATTGGGAGATTGAACCTGTGGAGGGTCAAATGGACACCAAATCTAGAAATTCCACTTGAGTTCGAAAGTAGACAGGTAGGGCTTTCCAACGAGCTATCATGAGCTCAATTTGGACTTTGGGAAGTGCCTCAAAAACAGCTCCAAATTTGTGCTACGCATAGAGATTTTGGGCGCGGCGCATAGAGGATTTTGGCCTATGTTTCACTCCACAGCTCAGAATTTCGCCTAGTTTTGACCAGTTTCACTTTTTTATGTAACTATTGATCTATATTGATGTAATTGCACAACCATGATGTAATTTTGGTACATTTTTACTTGTTCTAGAAGATTCATTCACCAAAAGGTGAAATGTGAGTGAATGGATCAGTTTCCTAGCATATAGAGGCAAGTTGTTTCATGGCCTATTTTCTAGTTCCTAGTTTAGATATGGTTGAAACAGCTCCTAGAATGATGAGCTCGACCCCTAGAGGCATGGGGAGGGGTTGGAATTGTCTATATATTGTATTTTCTGAGACATTTTTAGGGTTGGACATTTGGGATTGCTCAGCACTTCATTGTACATTCATTCTTCAATTTTGGCAAAGGAATAGACCAGGGTTTGCAGCCCTCTTTGGGATCCTTGTGGCTCTGTGTTTTGATGGTGTTTTCCTCCATGTATTTGTAAGTTCACTGATTTTTATGTGTGCAATTTTCCTGCTCCTTTCTTCTTAAATTAAGCAAATCAGTGTTAAAGGTAGAATTCAGTAGCTTGCTTTGCTTTGCCTTTAGTTTTGTTTAATTTTACATGTTTTCATCTGTTTGAGGAGGACTCTTGAGACCCTCTTGCCCTCTTCATCTCCCCACCAGTCTGATCCATCCATGCAATCAATCTAAAACATAAAAACACTTACTTTCCTCGCCCCAATCAGAACTCTGCAAAAACTAGGCCTAATCCCCGCACCCAAAACTGCCTTTCCCTTTTTTCTAACGAAAACCCTGAAAATCAAAATAAAACTCCTTTATTTATATACCTAGCCTAAAATTAGCTTTTATTTCAGTCATCTCAAGCCCCATTGATTACTTTTCACTGAGATTGACCTAGAGAGAGCCCTCTCCTGTTCTGGTAGGGCTAGCTACCAGACTGAGCGTGGTTTGATGTTACCCTGAACTCTGCCTTCCTTCAGCCTGAGGTAGATTTAGGCAATAACATAGTGGCGACCATACTGGGGAAGAAAATGGTTTGCCTGTTGGTGTTATTTGTGTCATAAGCTACAGACGGAGCCTGAATTTATGCCGGTAGCCTTCGAAACGCTTTTTCTTTGCATTAGCGGAAGTAGATAAACGCTGCTTCAGTCAATCTCTGGTTTAGCTTGTGAACGTGACACTTGACTTGTGAATCGCCCTAGTATATCAAATTATTCTGGACTTTTGGGTGATGAGTCTAGAATTTGATAGGCTGAACAAGTGGGTTTTTTCCCTTTGATTTTGAAATTAATCCAACACACTGGCTTCCAAAAGACATACTAGAGAAAATTCAGATCCCGATCCACCTCCAGTGTATGAGAATCCCAATCTGATTTCAAGAATTCTTCGTCGAGAAAGTCCCGTGATCCCTCTTTTCAAATCTCATTCATGCCCTACTGTATTTGAATTCCTTGAAGATATTGAGTTTGATGATCAATTCGAGTTGTCGTTGTTTGAAACTAAATATGAAAGTGCTATTGGTTCTACTGTCATAAATCCTGAGTTTATCAAGTATATTGAGATTGAACAAGCTAATAGATCCATTGATAGTTACATCTTAAACATTCAAAACTCTATTGTGGCAACTAATATTCCTGAGTTTATCGAATCTGCTTCTAAAACTCTTGGTCCATCAACAGTTACTTCTGATTCACAAGTTCACACTCAGCCTCCTTTCATTCCTACCATTCCCGTGCAACCATCTCTATCTGATCAAAAATCGGTAGTAGTATCGCCTCCATCCCCACCACATACACCTCATACATCTACTGCTCCTACTCCACCCATTTGTCCAAGACATATTATAAATCCACCAAGAGAAATGGCTGCCAGATTCGCACCCCTTGTCTTGCCTCCAAACTTGGATGCTATGCTCGCTGATTATGAAAGTAAGATCCCATTGTTTGATGTTACTCCTCAGAGTGTTCCTGCTTAGCAGCATATTGATAGGATGGCGGAGTTCTTTGATCTCCATGAAATCAATGAAGAGAATGTCACCATGAGATTGTTTGTGCAAACTTTTGGAGGTGAAGTACGAAAGTGGTTCAGAGCTTTGCAGCCTAGAAGTATTGCTACATTCGCTGAGCTTCAGAGACAGTTTTTAGATCGGTGGGAAATAAAGAAAGATCCTCTTCAAATCACTTCTGAATATACCAAGATCAAACGCAATCCTGGTGAGTCGGTCCAAGACTATTTTGTCAGATTTAATGCGGTTTATAATGCAATTCCTGATGATCTAAGGCCATCTAAGAAGTCAGCTTTGTTAAAATTCACGGATGGTTTTGATCCGAACATGGCCTATTCATTACGAGAAAGAGATCCGCCCACTTTGGAGGACATGCAGAAAATTGCAGTGAGTGTCGAGGCGAATTTGAATGACAAGAGAGCTAGATTGAAAGCAGAGAAGAAAGTTGCGATAAACGAAGAAGATTCTACTTCAAATCAATTACTTCGCAAAGTGGAGAAGATTTTTGAAAGAATGACACTTGATAAGCCTGAACCATAGATTAGAAATCCCAATTTTCATGGACAGCAACAACCTCAATTCAGGATCAAACAACAAGAGCAGCGAGCACAAGAACCACCGCCACAACAGCAGGTAAAGACTCCTTTACAACAGAATTTTGTTAGTCCCGAATCAGATGATGAAGACAATGTAATTGGAGAAGAAAATCACTTTTTTACACCTGATGACATGCCAACCTTTATCGTTGAAGATGAGGAGTATGCAGAAAGTTCAGCTGTGCAAAAGGTTGAAGATTTTATCTTGGAAAATGAGACAGCTCTTGAAGAAGAGTCAGATGAGTATCAGAGAGGTTATATAAATGCTTTGTTAGCCCAGCAGAAACAATATTCACTTAGAAACATAAATGTGCCTATCAACCCAATCCAAAAGAGAAAAGAGGTTTCAGCACCAAAGACTGATGCACCCATTGCACAAAAGAAGGAAAAAGATGTAGTTGATCCTGCTACTAGTAAGTCTCCATCAGCAAGTGAAAGATCAAATCAGCCAATTGTATCGAAGGAGAAAATTGAAAAGAAAGATGCTCCAGCCAAAGAGGTAGAAAAAACTTCAGCTTTTAACTTAGAGATTGAGATTGCTAAGTTAAAAGTTTCCATTCCTTTGACTGAGTTAATGAAAAATAACAGCTACAAGGGTCAAGTATCTAAAATTCTGAATTTCGATCCAATGTGTGATATGGTGAATGTGGAAGATGATCAGCCTGAATTGATATTTGGACCAGCATTGGATGGTGAGTCTCCCTATAGTGATGTGCCGCCTTTTTATATCAGCCTTAGATTGCATGATTTTGTGTTACATAATGCCATGTTTGATTCTGGAGCTTCTCACAATCTCATGCCGAAGGCGATTATGGAGAAATTGGGATTGGACATCACTCGGAAGTATCATGATCTATATTCTTTTGATTCCAGCAGAATAAGATGCATTGGGCTTATTAAAGATTTGGTGGTAAGTTTAGATCAGATTCCGGCGAAGAATGTTTTGATGGACGTGGTTGTGGCAGACATTCCTCCTAGATTTGGCATGCTTCTTTTGAGATCTTGGGGAGCAAAGTTGAAGGGAACCATACAACTTGATTTCTCCTATGCTACCATTCCTGTGTTCGGTCAGATGAGAAAACTATATCGGGAACAGAAGATGAAGTATATGATCACCAGCAAGGAGAAACTGGTAAATCATCTGATTAATTATGTACATATAGATTTAGAGTCTTTTGTTTTGAATACATATAGTTTCAATGATGTAGATAGTCAGTTAGTTGAAGCAGAGGACATTCCGGATATCACAGAAAATTTCAGAGAAGTTTTGATGAAAGAAAGACAAGAACTTGAGAGTTCTGCTGAGCAATCAGCCTTCTGAAAATAGCAGAAAGTTGAGGGACAACAAGTAGAAATAACAGAGCAAACGAAATTTCAGCACTTGGAAGAAGATGAAGAAGGTTTATGGACTATGGATTTCGATGGTGCTGTTGGGAGTGATGGTGCTGGAATCGGCATTTGGGTATGCAGTCCTTTTTCTGCCCCAAACAAGGTACCTAGTAAAGTGAGAGTTTGTTCTTACAAATTAGCATTTTATTGTTCGAATAATGAGGCAGAATACGAAGCTTTGATTGCTGGTCTGAAAATACTTAGGAAGTTGAATGCTAAAAGGATTGTAGTCTATGGTGACTCTCAGTTGGTAATTAAGCAAGTGAAGGGTGAGTATCAAGCTAAGCATCCTCAGATGCAGGCTTATCAAAATGTTGTTCTTGATATATTGAAGTTATTTTCAGATTATACTTTGACTTGTATCCCTCGCATTCAGAATGGTATTGCAGATGCTCTTGCCAAGGCAGCTAGTAATTTGAAGATTCCAATGAACTCAATTAATAAGTTTGAGATCCATGTGAAACATCGTCCAACTGTCCCGCATAATCAAAGGTTTTGGCAAGTATTCCAAGATGATGATGAGATTGATGAATTTCTGTAGAACAAAGGTAAATTCAAAGATACTTCAATTGACATGGAACATGATGGTGATGAGGCTGATATGCAAATAAATCATATGGAAGTGTTGCAGCTGAAAGACAATGTCATTCCTAAGGGTTTGATACCTTTAGAAGAGCTCTTTGATCAAGATGACGTAGCTATAAAGCCAACCTTGTGGCCAACTGAAAAGGGAGTTGAAGACGTGAACATTGGAACAGCTGAAAATCCAAAGATGGTGAAGTTATCCAAATCATTACCACCAGAGGCAAAAGAAAAATATGTTAGTTTGTTGTCTTCTTTTGCTATTGCTTTTGCTTGGGATTATTCAGATTTAAAGACATATGATACCAATATAATTTAGCACACCATTCCTATTAAGCCAAATCAGAAGCCCTTCAGGCAGAAGTTGAGAAGGATAAATCCGAAGTTGCTGCCCTCGATTGAAAAGGAGGTGAATCAATTATATAAGGCTAGTATCATTGTTCCTATAAGCTTTTCAGATTGGATTTCCAATTTGGTGCCCGTTCGCAAAAATACAGGTGAGATTCGTTTGTGCATTGATTTTCAGAATTTGAACAAGGTTTCTTTGAAAGACAATTATCCATTGCCCAAAATGGATCACATATTGCAGCAAGTAGTTGGAGCATCTCGTATGTCACTACTCGATGGTTATTCTGGGTATAACCAAATTTTGGTCCATGAGGATGATAGAGACAAAACTGTGTTCACCACCCCATGGGGAACTTTCCATTATGCCAAGATGCCTTTTGGTCTAAAGAATGCTAGTGTGATATTTCAGCGTGCAATGGATATGGCATTTGAGAATGAGAAAGATGTTTTCCTAGTTTTTTATCTTGATGATTTGACAGTCTTTTCCAATTCTGATGAAGAGCATGTTTACCATTTGAAATTTGTTTTTTAGCGATGTAGAAAGTATGGTGTGTCACTCAATCCGAAGAAGATTTTGTTTGCCATGGATGAGGGAAAACTCCTTGGTCACATTCTCTCAAAAGATGGCATCCGTATTGACCCAGCTCGAGTTGAAGCAATTCAGAAAATTGATCTTCCCCGGAATGAGAAGGAGATTCAGTCTTTTAATGGTAAGATGAATTTTTTACGTCGCTTTGTGCCTAACCTTGCTGAACATCTAAGAGAGATTACAGACATGCTTAAGAAGGATAGTGTAGTAAAGTGGAGTGAAGAGGCGGTAAAGTATTTCAATCTAGTGAAGTTGGGTCTTTCATCAGCTCCGGTTTTGATCAGCCCGGATTACACTCAGGATTTTATTTTGTTCTCTTTTGCTTCAAAGCATAATATGGCAGCAGTATTAATGCAGAAAAGAGATGGACATGAAAAACCAATTACTTTTTTCAGCCATACCATAAGAGACTCAGCCCTGAAATATAACATAATTGAAAAGCAAGCTCTCGCTCTTGTGAAGGCGTTGAAATATTTTCGAGTATATATTTTGCATTCTCATATTATTGCTTATGTTCCTAACGCTGCTGTAAAGGATGTTCTAGTGCAGACAGGTCCGTAAGGGAGACGGGGCAGATGGATTGCTGCCTTGTTGGAGTATGATGTGGAGATAAAGCCTACGAAACTTATCAAAGGACAAGGGCTGGCAAAGCTAATGGCTGAGTCGAATTTGCACGCTTTGGACATCAATCTTATTGCTGCTATGTCTGAAGATAATGAGGAGAGTTCATCAGTTCAGGTATCAGAAATATTTGTGACTTCTCCTTGCTATTCAAATATTGTATATGTGCTTCAAAATTTGTCACCACCACCCAGTATGGCTAGAAACAAAAGTAGAACTTTGAAATTGAAGGCTGCTAAATTTTGTGTTTTGAATAATTCACTTTATTGGAAAGATCCCGGTGGTGTTTTGCTGAACTGTTTGGTGGAAGAAGAAGCAAAGCGGGTTATGGAGGATTTTCACAAAGGAGATTGTGGCGGTCACCTTTTTTGGAAAACAACGGCCAATAAGATTTTGAGAGCGGGATACTATTGGCCGAAATTGTTTGTTGATGTGTATAAGACTGTCAAAAGCTGCCATGAGTGTCAGATTTTTGAAGGAAGAAAAAAATTACAGCCTTTGTCGCTTAAGCCTATTGAGGTAAGTGCTTCGTTTCAGCAGTGGGGTTTGGATTTCATTGGCGAAATTCATCCTACTTCTTCAGGATAGCATAGATGGATACTAACAATGACAGATTATTTCACGAAATGGATTGAAGCAGTTCCCACCAGGCAAGCTACGGATTCGGTAATCATTTCTTTCCTTGAGAACAACATTTTGTCTCGTTTTGGTTGCCCGAATAAATTGATCACTGATAACGCAGCAGCTTTCAAATAAAAAAAGATGATTGAGTTTTGTGACAAGTATAAAATCATCTTGGGACACTCAACCGCCTATCATTCGCAAGGCAACGGATTAGCGGAGTCTTCCAACAAATCTTTGGTCAACATCATTAAAAAGTTGTTGGAAATAAACAAGAATAATTGGCATAAGAAGCTGGTCAATGAACTATGGGCAGATCGAGTGATTCAGAAGAAATCCATTGGTATGTCCCCCTTTGAGTTAGTTTATGGAGTTGATACAGTGTTTCCTACCTCTCTCGTGGTTTCGGTGGTCAAACTTCTATAGGAAGCTGGCAGTGAAGAAGATCATATGCAGATACGAATAAATCAAATGATCCATTTGCAGCAGATGAGGGAAGAATTGTTTCAAAACACATTCAAGCTGCAGGAGAGAATTAGGAAAATCTATGAAAGAAAAGCAAAGGCAGATAAATTTCAATTGGAAGAAGTGGTGCTGAAATGGGATGCTAGAAATGGGGACAAAGGTAAGCACGGTAAGTTCGAAAATCTCTGGAAAGGACCCTTTAAAATTGCTACATATCGAGGTCAGAATGCTTTTCTTCTGAAGGAGATGAATGGGGAAGATTGTCCAGGAGGGCCGGTCAGTGGTCGGCTGCTTAAGCGGTATCATTTTTGAGATGTTTTCTGCTGATTACATTGTCATTGTACATACCATTTCTTTCAGTTTCATTGCAATTGTGTACTGTGATCTTTTCTTCAGTTTGAGGCCCGAAGTGAAGGCTATAATTCTGAAGAAGGATTTCAGTTTTGGTTTGAAATTGTCAAGTCGGTTTTGGTTCAGTCATTTCAGTTTTAGAGTTGAGTCAGTTTGAGTCAAATTTTCAGTCAATAAATCAGTCAACAATCTTGTGTTACTTTGTTAAAATAATGGACTCCATAGCCCAATGGACGAAGGCACTGCCTACTCTCCCAGAAATCTATAGTTATTGGCACCTCCCAGGAGCTACCATCCCCATTGGAGCCAATGTTAGAGTCGGTCTGTTCATCCCTCCGTCAGAGATCAAAATTATCTTTTTTTGCATTTCATTTTTAGGTGTCTCATTCAGTTCGATCATCTGCATTCCATTAGGAGCATCAATCTTCTGATGGAAGGGTATTGTCACTCATGTCCCTTGTGTTTTGTACCTGCTGGCTCAGGTCTGTTCATCGAAGTTCATCAAAATCATTTTACAGTCAATGACAGTCAATGTTTGGCCTTTTGGTGGGCAAAGAGTCTTTTAAGAGTCACTTCAGTCATTAGGTCTAGGGTTTTGCGAATTCAGTCTTCAAAGTGTCCAATAATGCTAGTAGGCCAGAGGGAGGCTCAAAATAAGTTTTCATCGCAAAATTTCATTGCTATAATGATTGATCGTGACTTTTCTTCAAAACTCTGTTTTGAAGAAAATCATCATTTTTTCCTTTGTAATAAATGCTATGTATATTTTCAAAAAATTTCAGTTGTCAGATTCTTCAGGCGCAGCCCTAGTCGCCTTTGCCAAAACATGCCATCCATCCCTGCAAAAAATAGACAAGTGTTTCATCATTTCAGTCAAAAAGTCAGAATGGAAACAAAAACAGAGTTTGTATTAAAAATGTGAAAGTGGCAAAATTGAAACATTACAAAGGTGGGTTTGTAAGAAACAAAAATCAAATCCATGACTATATAAGATATTTCCCACATTTATCAATTCATTTGCACTCAAGAAGACAACAGAGAAATCGAGTTCAATTGTGGAGAAGCGAAATCATGTGTTAAAGTTGGACTGTGTGTTGAAGATCATTGCGCGACGCATTGGGAGAAGGCATGACACACATAGCAGTCGCGGCACATAGAGCCGCCCCTTCCTGTGTATTTTTTTAACCTGCGTGGTGCACATACTGGTCGCAACGCACTGGGTTTGCACGTGACGCACAGGGCTGACATCTAATTTTTTTCACTGCCTCCAACAAAACTTCAAATTTTTTGCTCCCATTTGCTCAAGTAAGTTTATGCAATCGCTCTTGCTGGTGTTTGGTGTGATTTCAAAGATTGGTTGGAGAATTTGTAATATCAAAACATAAACCATATCCTCTTATTAAAGCTACTCCTTAGGGTTTTAAAATTGGTGGTTTAAAAAAAATTTGGTGCCAAACATTACATTCCCCATTGATTTACTCCCTTCACTATTTTGCAATTATCACAGTCCCTCCCCTATTCCCCTCTGTCCCAAAACCATTTATATCCCTTGTTCCCATTTTTCCTATCCCTAAACTCTACTATTCCTTATCACTCTCCCTCTCTCATTTCACTTATAAATTCCCAAAATCCCCAATTCCCAATAGTCAAGTGACTGTTATCACACCTTAATTTCACTTAACAAACTCCATTTTTCCCCACTGTTCCATATTCCTCACAGTCCCTCATTTCCCTTTGGCACACATTTGGCACTTGGAGACAAAGACACCAAGTCCTCATTTATCATTTTCAACAAAACAAACATTCAGTTGACATATATCTTGCAAACACCAATGGAGACAGACACAGATTCATCATATGAGCAAGATAGTGATTCTACCACAGAGCTTCATGCACCGAGATGGCCTCGAAAAGAAGGCAAACATGTGAGGGAGGAGCTCACCTCATTGACTCAGTTGGAGGCCTACCCACTTGCCATGGAAATTTTTCAAGAACATTCATGCTATCAGTATTGTGAGAGGATTGCTTAGATTCGGCATCATCAGGAGTTGGCCCGATTGTTTGTTTTACATTTGCAAGATGGTCAGGTTACTCTCGCTGGTGTAAATTTCACCTTGACACCAGAAACTTTTTCTCAGGCAAAAGGAATACCGAATGTAGGTGAGGAGTGGAACAAAAGACAGCAGGTGGATAGAGTTCATTACGAGCCATACATCAGGCCTGGCTATGTGAAGCAGCTCAGCAGGGTATTCCCATTCCGGTTCTTGAAGGAATCTTATGCACCGTTGATAAGACTCATTATCAGATACTTCAGTTGTGAGGGCCGATTATCACGCCTCTACGCATACCACATCAGACTATTGATGCATTTCACAAGAATAAGGATGATGAAAATTCCATATTTCATGTGCTGAAACATAGAGATGATGACCACTCTTGTGCAGAAGAAGACTCCTGTGCAGCAACACAACAACATTTATCATTATGCGCTCATCAAGATTATTGTGGTACATCAGCTTGGATTGCAGGGCATTGCATGGGAAGAGTTCATTCCCCGTGACTTCTTCACAACCCCTCAGCCTCCTCCGGAGATTTTTCACGATGTAGGTGAGCCTTCACATCAGTTTGAAGGTCCCGAGATAGAGCCTATCATTGGTGTGCGAGTATTTGTTACTTATCAGAGAGGCACGAGAGCATTATTTGCAGCAGCCTGACGAGTACTATCTCCACCCGGGGTGGAAGGGGTCTCGTTGCTGTCATCATCAGCATAGGTACAGGATAGAGGAAAGAGGCCTATGCAGGAGGAAGGCCCTTCAGGAGGTCAGGATACTGATTTTACATTGATTGATGTGGACGTGAGCTCTCCAAACTCAAAACTGAGAGAGATCATTCATGAGCAGAAAAATGAGATCAGCACATTGACCGACAAGTTGTAGAGAGCACAATGGATCATTAACTATTTGGAGCAGTGGAATAAGCAGTTGGAGGATCAGCAGACACTCATGGAGTTGCAAAACATCTGTGAGAACCGGCAAGCTATCCGAAGAAGCCCATCCGAGATGACACCTATCGAGCGGGAGATTGAGGCCGATAGAGAGAATTGGCTCGAGAGGGTCAACATGCATCTTGAGAAGCTGTTGGAGAAAGAAAAAAAAGAGAAAAACATGCTCCGACACATGAAGAACCATTATTGGGCATGCACATATGTTTGCAAAGCGAAGATCAAGATCCTGAAAGCGAGGCTAAGGAGGGCACTTAAGAGGCGCAAAAGACATGATCGACTCCAAATATTGGCTGAAGCTTCTTTGGCTGAGCATGGTACTTGATGAGGGACCTTCAGTCCAAATTTCAAGGAATTTGGAAAAAAAATTATCATTTTTTATTATTTTGGTCACAAAATAGGTTTTCCTGCCCGACGCATAGCGCCACTTGGCGCGCGCTTACGATTGGGAGATCCTTTGGAGGAAAAATTGGTATTTATGGATTTTTTATGAAAATTTATGCATTCTTAGGAATGGCCTAAGAGTTTCATTAAGTTCTGGGTGGCCTAAAGGGTCAAAAACACCTTGAAAATGGCCTTTCTACCACTTTTTGCACACACAGGAACCAGTCTTGGGAGATTGAACATTTGGAGGGTCAAATGGACACCAAATCTCGAAATTCCACTTGGGTTGGAAAGTAGACAGGAAGGGCTTTCCAACAAGCTATCATGAGCTCAATTTTTACTTTGTGAAGGGCCTCAAAAATAGCTCCAAATTTGTGCTACGCATAGAGATTTTGGGCGCGGCGCATAGAGGATTTTGGCCTATTTTTCACTCCACAGCTTAGAATTTCACCTAGTTTTGACCAGTTTCACTTTTTTATGTAACTATTGATCTATCTTGATGTAATTTCACAACCATGATGTAATTTTGGCACATTTGTACTTGTTCTAGAAGATTCATTCACCAAAAGGTGAAATGTGAGTGAATGGATTAGTTTCCTAGCATATAGAGGCAAGTTGTTTCATGGCCTATTTTCTAGTTCCTAGTTTAGATATGGTTGAAACAGCTCCTAGAATGATAAAATCAAACCCTAGAGGCATGGGGAGGGGTTTTACTTGGCTATATATTGTATCTTATGAGACATTTTCAGGTTTGGACATTTGGCATTGCTCAGCACTTCATTGTACATTCATTCTGCAATTTTGGCAAAGGAATAGACCAGGGTTTGCAGCCCTCTTTGGGATCCTTGTGGCTCTGTGTTTTGATGGTGTTTTCCTCCATGTATTTTTAAGTTCAATGATGTTTATGTGTGCCATTTTCATTCTCCTTTCTTCTTAAATTAAGAAAATCAGTGTTAAAGGTAGAATTCAGTAGCTTGCTTTGCTCTGCCTTTAGTTTTGTTTAATTTTACATGTTTTCATTTGTTTGAGGAGGACTCTTGAGACCCTCTTGCCCTCTTCAGCTCCCCACCAGTATGATCCACTCATGAAATCAATCTAAAACATCAAAACACTTGCTTTCCTCACCCCAATCAGAACTCTGCAAAAACTAGGCCTAATCCCCGCACCTAAAACTGCCTTTCACTTTTTTCCAACGAAAACCCCCAAAATCAAAATAAAACTCCATTATTTATATACCTAGCCTAAAATTAGCTTTTTTTTCAGTCATCTCAAGCCCCATTGATTACTTTTCTCTGAGATTGACCCGAAGAGAGCCCTCTCCTGTTCTGGTAGGGCTAGCTACCAGACTGAGCATGGTTTGATGTTACCCTGAACTCTGCCTTCCTTCAGCATAAGGTAGATTTAGGCAATAACACTCTCTATCTCTCATACTCTTGGAAATTTAAAGCTTTCTTGGAGCACTCTTGGAGGATTATTTCATACTTGGGATTTAGATCAAGAAGGAAAATGAAAGCAGGAAAGTGCAAGGGAACAAGTCGATCGAAAGCTACAACTGGGTTTGTTTGCAGGTATCGAGTTTCATGTATGATTTCCTTGCTAGTTTTTGCATGCATGGCACACACATGTAGTTATTTGGTTATGGTTTGTCATTAGCATGTAGTATTTCCAATATTAACAGTGGTTTTTCCTAGCCTTGTCATTTCCTGGATAGCCATGGTGTTGTGGGTTTTTCCACTTGTTGTTTCTTATTGGTGCTCAGGTTCCTTATCGTTTTGGGTTGAGTTATTAGTTCTTGGAGCCTTGGTTAGAGAAATGCTCTGGAAGGCCTGGGTTGAGTTACTAGTCCTATAAGCCTTGGTTGTAAAAATAATTTGGAGCCTTCGGTGGGTTGGTTTACAAGTCTTGAAAGCCCTGGCTGGAAAAACACTCTAGAGCCTCACAACAACTATGGGTTGAGTTACTAGTCCTCGAAGCCTTGGTTGGAACAAATGCTCTCGAGCCCTAGACATCTTGGGTAGAGACTAATCTTGTGATGGTTAGTGATGTACAACCATAAGGTGGAATCAATGGTTGAGGTTTGAGCTGGTTTTGCCTCTAGAAGCCCTAGTTTGGTGTTCTTGGTTTATTCCATGAGATCCCACATTCATTCTTGTGATATGGCATGGGGGTGATTGGATGAAAGAAAGATTTGGTTCAACCCAATCTATGGTTAGGTGGTACGTGGAAGTCCTTAGATTTTGCATATGCTAATAAGATACCTTTTCCTCTTGTGTTCTATGTGTAAATGTTGTTGTTATTAAGTGGATTTAATGGATTTTATATCACTGATATTATTCTAGTTATATGTTGGTTATAAACATGGTTTCATGACATATTTTAGTTATGGATATTAACATGTTTGATTGATAAATTAATGGTTATTGAATGCATGAATTAATAGATGTTACTGCAGCTATTATTAAAAGGCACCAGACCTTCTTGATGATTTTCAGATAAGTACCATACCCTTATGTTTAGATATGCATTTATAGCCTGTAGGTGACATGTGCACAATGTGTTTTATGAAATGTATGTAATGGTTAGGCTTGGTTAGGTCAATTCCTCGATCAAGTCTTGTGTTAGAGGCTTTTTCTTGGTGTAATTTGTTACCTTGGAAAGTCTCATCAATTTTTGGGTATTGGTCTGGAGAATAGCCCTAAATAATTGGCTTATGTATCACAATATATGGCATAGAATTGGCTGAAAAAGAATGCAATATCACTCTTAGAAGATTTTGGGAGCACCTAGATGGTTACAGTTGCATGGATGCAGGCTTGTGCATGCGACTGGGGATTTTTTTTGTGAAAAAGAAATTTAACTTAGAGGTTGGGCACCTGGAGTGGTTGGTTAGCCCCTAGGGGTCACGTAGCTCCTGAGGAAGGCCAATTTGGTCTTGATTTTGTTAATTACATTTCCTTAACTTTACTTGGGGAGTTTAATCATATCATAGTAACTATTTTTCACATATATACGCTAGTGGACTAGTAATCGTGGGCAAGTGTGGGAGGAAGGCGTTACAAATTTCATGGTCTACCACAACACCCTTATCAAAACTAGAATTATCCTCCATCATGGAAATAAGGGTATCATCAATAGTTTGGGAAACATTAACCTTGGAAACAAGGATGGAGAGGGCCCTCACAACCTCATTTTTCATACCCTATGCCATCACATCTCTCATATTTTTCACTATATGGATATTTTCCACCAACACATCCTTCATTACTAGTTTATCTACCTCAAGAAACACAACCTATGTTAGAACCATTACCTTTTCCACCACCATTTAGGCCACCTCAGTTACCAGCTCAACCAGTGCCTAACCTAAATAATAATTTGGTAAAACATATTTTTCCTATTGAACAACATCCTTTCCTTACTTATTATATTACGCCAGTTGGGATCCATGACATATGAATGAGATCGGGAATGGTTGTAGAGCCAAAAAAAAAAAAAAAAAAAATCTAAAAATTATCATCAAAGAAAGAAACAAGGAGACTCTTGCACATTACAATGATGACTATGATGCCCTATAGCCTACCCCTATACTCTCAGAATATTTACCCTCTTCTTAAAACCAACCTCCCTATCTGGAGAGGTTGGTTTTGGAAAATGTTTACCCTGCTCCTTATTTTTACATGGCTTTAAAGCAGTGGAACATTTGCATAAAGGTTACTCTACTGTAGCCTTTGAAATATATTACAATTTATGCAAAAACCATATGGTAAATATGTCTTAAGAAGAGAGGTAGGAAAAGAGTTTAACCCCACTGTTAGGTTCCCGTGATTTGGCTGATTGGCAAGCCAAATGACGATGTAACATCAAACCAAGCTTTGGAGCCCAAGGACCTAGCCTTCCTGGACTCAGAGAGGGCTCTCTCTATGTGTAAAAGATGTTGGTGTGTTCGCTTATGGTGTTCTGATATTAGGCTAGTTATGAAGTGAGTTTTTGGTTTTTTGGTTTTTTAAGTTTGTGAGGGATAAAACTGATCAAAGATATAAACTGGATAACAAGAAGTAGATAAACTGGGCTATGGGGTCAAACAGGTCAAGGAAGCTATGAGATGATGATGCAAGGCTGCTGTAGGGCCAATTTGATTCAAAGTAGAAAGGATCTTTGGGAAAAATGGAGTAAATGGACATCAAGTTTGTGAAAGACGAGGGATTTCAAGTGTAACTAGATGATAGTAGACATAAACATGTTATAGCAAGCCATTACTCATGCTAAATGTAACTATGAGCTAATTAATACATAGAAATCAAACATTCCAGCCATACATAGAAGTATAAGACCCTCTAACTTTGGGAAATGGCTATCAGACTTTGGGGAAAACACATAAGAAGGACTAAAAACTCAAAATACTATGCCGGAATGCCTAAACATTGTCTTAAGTTATTGGGCACTCTGAAAAACAAGCTTTCATAGTTTTAGGCAAAGGGCTAGATCGGGACTAGGCCTCCTTGGTTCAACAAGATGATAAACTAATCAGTCAAAGAGATCGTTTTATGGACAGAACTATGGACAGCTTATAGGTAAGCAGGGCACACCATACATCCTACTCAACATGCATAGAACTTATGAATAAAACTAGCAACAGTATCCTTAAGTTACCAAAGAGCAGTTTAAGAATTCTTTAGTACAACTAAGGAAGAAGAAAACATAAAGCTATGAAGATTCAGGAATTTTGAGGTGCCTCCATGGGCATATCTCAAAATTAATCTCTACTGATATATAGCAGCAAGAAGCATGTATCATGAATGAAAACTAGAAGACAACAACAAAGCAAGAAACACTATACCATTCTACCATGTCATGGAATCCATCAAAAATCCTTCATCATTCATCAAAAGCATCCAAGAGGCAGTCCAAAATCATAACACAAGTATGTTCTTCAAAGCTCATATGACCAATATATTGATTCTTCTCTCAATTTCAGCCTTGTTTTACAATGAAGCCTTGTGGAATAAATAGGCTCAAGTGAGGAAAACCTAATGGTGCAACTAGCTATCCCATTGGCCTAATCAAAATATCTAAACTTGTCCTTGAGGCTTTGCAAAGCCCAAGGCACAAAATATCTCATAAAATATCTAAAAAATTCTAAAAATGGAAATTATATTGACTTTGCAACATTTTCCAAGTGCAAAAATAGCTAAACGCACATTTGGAAAAAGCAGATTTTTGAGGTTCAAAAATTACAAAAATACTTCAAAATTATATCAGGAAAAGGTCCCCTGACTTGCCGGAAACATTTGGCAGCCTTCCCAGTGTCGAAACAAGACTCATGATGGCCCGTTGGAAATATCTCTGTGTCTACTTTCTGTCGCAACTGAAATCACCTCAATCTGATGCCTGGAAGCCTTCCAAATCTGTACCTGTGTGTAAAAAGCCAGGAAATTGCAGAGTGCTGATATGACGGGCAGAATGTGCAAAAAGTGAGCATTTTTCGCCGTTTCAGGGAAGCAAATGATCTCCAAATGGCCTGAAAATCACTGAGGGTGTGATCATGAAAATATGGCATCCAATGATACCATCCTCCTCCTTTGACGAATCCCCAAAATGAAATGGCGAATTTCATGAGTTTTGACAAAAAACCCAAAAATGTGAAAAAACAAGATTGTGTCAAAATTTGCCCAAAATCGGCGTGTATGACCCTCAAGGGTCCTTGGCAACATGTTCGGAAGCAAAAACCAAAATATGAAGTTCTGAAGTGTCTTTTTTTACTTTCCGTGCCGGGCGCTTCCCTTTAGCCTTCTTGAGCTTGTCTTGGGCAGCCTTGTCTCATATTTGGCATTCTGGCTTTGGTGAAGAAGTCATGGCCCCTTGCCTAGGAGAGGCAGATAGCACATACTTTGGAGAATTACCTTCATGATCCATGTCTTGTATTCGCTTGCCCTCATCAGGATGCTGCTGTGTATCATCTCTTGGTTGCCCTTGCTTCGTCACTATCATGGCCTTGTTCATCATGTTCTTGCTGCTCAAACAAAATTCTGCCTTCTCTGTCAGTCACTATTTTGATCAAGGAAACCATGGTTCAATTGTTGTGTGTGATGTCCTCCTTGGGTATAAGATCCCTGCTCCTTCCAAACAATACCTTTTCTTGCCTTTGTATGTCATTCAACAAGTAGACTCAAGGATAACAACACAGTCAAAGTGATGCTTCTGTGTTTTGTGGTAAAGTCACTTTTCCTTTGATGTGTTGAGGATATAAGACACCCATGTTTTTTAGAGGAATGCAACAACCGTCCTTTAGTTCAAGACCTTCTTTTTTCCTTGTAGGCACTTCATCAGCAGATCCACCAATATGAAGACATTCAACCGTAAAATGTATCTTACACAATCAAAGTTACTGTGTGTATGAGATAAAGTGGCAGAGTTTTGAAATGCTTTTGAGGTGTTATCAAAGGCCTGTAGGAGTTAAAAGCCAATAAACTTCTTTTTGAACAAAGCACTACCCTCCTTGTATACAACTCAACAAATATGTTTAATAACACAAACACAGTCAAACAATAAATATCTTACACAGTCAAAGGTGACTGTCCATAGTATAAAGAGATAGGCTTTGTAATGTTTGATGTGTTAACAAAGGTCTGGTAGCACTTCAAATACCAACAAAAACTCTTTTCTAAACAACACACTGTCCTCATGTTACTTCACTGCTCTTTTCATATCATCTTGACAACACCTTGAAATTATAGTGGCATATTCCTCACTGACTCTGTTTGATGAAAGGTCGAACCCTGTTTGGTTAATCAACAATGTTCCCAAAAGTATTGTGAATGCCCTTTTCAATATAAGACCTCTGCACCTTCAGAATGCTGCCTTTCCTATCTTTGCATATAAATCAGCCAGTACTCATAACGAATTATACCATCAATCAAAGGAAAACACAGTCAAGAGGACTTTCTTGTGTTTGGGCACCCAGCTTTGGTGTTTGAGGCAATAGGACACCTTTGTCTTCATAGAGGAAGGAAAAATAAAGACCCCTTTGATTCAACAACACTGCTTTCTGTTTGGGCCAATCAACCAATAAATACCCAATATAGACATAGTCAATCACAATGCATTTACATAGTCATCAGTCACTGTGTTTAAGGGACAAGGTGACAGATTTTTGAGATGTTTTTATGATGTGTCAACAAAGGCTAGTGGCTTTTAACAATAAAAACTCCCTTTCAACAACACATTGTTCTTTCTCTTGGTATGTAACTCAACCAATTAAGTCCACACTATCTACTCAGCCCAATAGAGAGTATACACAGTCCAAGTCACTGTTTTTTAAAGGACATGGTGACAGATTTTGAGAAGTTTTTATGATGTCACAAACAATCTTTTATCATTCAAACCATAAAAGACTCCTCTCACACAAAAGTTTCCTTCTCTATACTATGCTGCTCTCATACCATTTTGACAACACCTTGAATGCAATGGTGGCTTCATTCGCTAATTAGGCTTGATGGAATGGAAGGTCACAGTACCACTTTTTTTCTTTTAACATATAGAGAATACCTTTGGAAAGTCACCAAAGTTCATCCAATGACCACTATGTAAGACAAATAACCCACTGTTTTGCCCTTTAAGCCCTATGCTCCTTTAAATACTGATTGAGGCCAGTTTAATGGGATTTTCTCATTAATAAAGCTTCAAAACCATTTCAAAAAACTACTTTAACATTCCTAACCAAGACCCTCACCCCTTTCACCAATTATTTAGCCTTTGATGCACGAAGCATATGATTACCCTTTAGAAATTTGAATATACTAAAGAGGCACTTAAATACCTTGAAACAAGGTGGCAACCATTGTTGACAAGTTTGAGCAGCTCTAGAAATAGCTTTGGAAGGATTTTAGGTGATTTTTTGATCAGTGCTACAGGAGTGCCGCGGGCGGCTACAGGCGCGTCGCGCAACAGTGCATTCCTTTGTAAATTTTGTGCACAGGCGCGTCGCGCACTTTTCCAGGAGCGTCGCGCAAGTTTGCAGTCCATTTTGAAGGCCTTCCCGGTGTTGGAATTGGGTGCGAGATGGCTCGTTGGAAAGCTATGGAAGTATAATTTCTAGAACAACTTTAATTTTTTCATTTGGTGTCCATTTGATCCTTCAAAAATTGATTTTCCCAACACTGGTCAAAACTGGTGAATCCTGGTGCAGAAATGCATCGAGCTGTTTGTAGGCCATTTTTGAATGCCTTCCTGGTGTCAGAATTTGGTGCAAGATGGCTCTTTGGAAATATTTGGAAGTCTACTTTCCAGAACAGCTTGAATTTTTTCATTTGGTGTCCATTTGATCCTTCAAAAACTGACTGTCCCATCACTGGTCAAAAATGGTGTATGCTGGTGCAGAAAAACATAGCGTTGATTGCAGGCTACTTTTGGATGCCTTCCTTTTGTCGGAATTTGGCCCGAGATGGCTCATCAGAAAGCTAAAGAAGTCTGTTTTCAATAGAAACTTTAATTTTTTCATTTGGAGTCAATTTGTTTGTTCAAAATCTGACTGTCCCATCACTGGTCAAAATGATGAATCCTGGTGCAGAAATTCTCCCGTGACATCTGAATTTTTCACGTTTCTCACAAACCATGATACCTGTGTAGAAAATGAATGAGATTTTTATTTTTGAACCTATGAGGGACAAAAACCTCTCTCAATTTTGTAAATATCATCTCTGTTTGATCAGAAAATCATTTTGAAACAAACTGCCCGGGCGCTCCTTAACCCTAATTTTGCTGTGGCAGAGGTATTATGATTCAACAACCATGCAAATTTTACTATCCTTTTGTATTTGGTAAGATCAGATATTTGAGCCTCTTTTTGACTGTGGGTACACTGCTTCAGTGGAATTCACTTAGATCTTTCATCCGTTGTAACAATGTGTGAAGGGACCTCCTTTTTGACAGTGGCATGCTCATATTACCTTTACCTAATCCTAGGACTCAAAACACATATTATGATCTTTCTTGTACTCTTATAATAGTCTGTATTGATTTATGATGCCTTTATGCTGAATAGGAAGCCTAACTGCCACTTCAAAATCTTTTATACCTCTGGTGCTTGAAAGGCATACCTGTCTTTGTCATTTGGAAAGAGGATGTTTTCTTCCTTTTGCAGCATAAACTTACATTTCGCTTTGGAGTTAATGATGCCCATTGTGAAATGAATCTTGACTATAGGTGAAAAAATTCAGTTGCACCCACCCAGGTTTGATCATCCTTTTTCTAAGAAGGTGCTTTCTTTTACAATCTTTCATCTGCTCCCAGTGCTGATGTGATATCTCTGATCTTTATAATGACAGTTTTGTACTTGTTTAGAAAACCTCTTCGAAATCTGAGAGTATGTCCAAAATCCCTTTATACTTCATAATACTAGCTACAGTATCTCGTGGGAAAACCAGGCTCAGATTCTTACTGTCAACTTAGGACAAACTTATTTTGAAAAGCCACTTGCTCCATAAATGGATTTACTTCCAATAAGGCCATTCTTTGATCAGCTTTGCATGTTTGTCCTAGGGTTTTTAGCACTTAAATCATAACCAACTTCTGTCTTTACTTGCTTCTTCAACCTCTTTCTCCCTGCATCTTTGACCAATCAGTCTTTTAAAAACAGTCAATGCCTTGGCCATCTGCTCATGAATGAAGGAGGCCCTTCACTTGGCAAAGTATCTGAAGATTGTTTGATAAGCCTGCTTGACAAGGATTTTTCTTGGATATGATGGTAAGCAAACAAACTTGAAAACATTAATACTTTTACCTCTGCCTACAATCACTACTGTGCTTTAGAAGAACCCTAGTTAAGGTGTCACTGTCTCACTGTACTGCTCTTTGCTGAGGGGAACTGAAATGTCACCATTTGCCTTGGTCAACTTATGACAAATTATTTGAAAGATAATCTCTGTGAGTAGGGAGGTTAGCACCCTTTGAAAAACAACCACCTTTTCTTTTGCCTGTGTGATGACTTGTCAATTTTCTTCAAATTGGTCTTGTTGAAGCAACAGGCTGCTTATGATTAGAATTTTTTTTTGCTAATGATGTGTCTCTCTAATTTATATGATTTGAAAACTTCAAATGACTTCCTTTACAAGATCAGAACTCTGTTTTCCCTTTAACTTGCATACTTCAGACTCTAGCCCTGTTATGATCATCACTTACACTCAGAAAACTTAGAGTCATTGTTTCACTGTTCAGTAAAAAGCAAACCTGGGTTTTTTCAATCCTTAAAGTCAATATTGGCCAGCGCCCTCTGCTTGTAGATGAAGGAGGCGCCCTAACCCTCTGCTTGTAAATGAAGGAGGTTCTTGGCCATGACAATTTACCAGTTTGATGTGACAGTGGTGTCTTTCTCTTACTGTGATTTTCATGCTGGAAGGAAGTTGCAAGGTCTTGATGAGTGACTCTCTGTTTTGCAGATATATCTCAGGCTCATGTTATATTTAGAAGCAGCTGTTCTTCTAAACGTAGATTCAAGCAATTTCTTCTGAGATGATGTTATATTTCCTGCCTTTGTAGAATCCATAAAACACTGTGAAACACCTAATAATCAGCTTGAGACTGTGGTTTATGCAGTGCTGAGACCTAGGGGTGTGTAAATGGCGCGACTTAGAGCTGTGATCAACTTGATTTGCAGAGTGGGAGGTCTGTTATGAATGGCCTGTATCAGATGGAGGTTTTTTGGCCTTTTGATGTTTGCCAAAGGTAAAATGCCTTAAAGTGCCACTTCCTAACTTAGGGGAGGCTTTTGAAACAAACTTGGATTGTGCTTTTTAGAGATGTTGGGCAGACTAGTTGGGCTAAAGCTAGATAGGATAGTGATAATGAGGTTTTGATTTTGACATGGGTGGACTGAAAAGTAGGAGGGCAAAAAAAGTTTTATGAGGGTTTTCTAGATGACAGATTGACATATGGAATTCAGCTTCTAGAAAACTCAGCTATGGATCTAGTCATCACCAACAAGTGAAAAACACTGATGACTAACACCCACACTATCCAATTTGTCAACAAGGTAGTTAAGTTGATCGCAAGGTGTGCATGTGTTGATAAAAATATTAATCCTGAGAAACCAATTGTCTTTGTCCGGATAGGTGACATCCCTATCCCTAGTGTCTTAATTGAAATTGCAACAACCATCAATGTGATCACCTGAAAAACCATGGAATAGTTCGGGCTAAATCATATCCTTCTAACCCCTACCATTCTTTAGCTTTTTGATCAATATAAAATCAAGTCAGAAGGAGTGTTGGATGATGTGATTATCTAAATTAATTCATGGGAGTACCCCGTGGAATTTATTTTCCTTCAACCTAAGAATCCTACTAGGGGACATCCTTTGATTTTTGGATGGCCATGGTTAGCCATGATTGATGATTACATCACTTGTTGCTTTAGCGACATGTTTATCACACATGGGGACTCTAGGAAGAATGTCACTATGTGTCGGATTGATAATTAATGTGGGAAAGGGTTTGAATAATCATTCACACTTGGAAACCAACAAAAAGTACTTATCATTGTTATATGGTTTCAGTGGATATAACCAAATAAAAATCACACTACAAGATCAACAAAAGACTACCTTCACTTGTCCTTGGGTGAAATTTTCTTATCAAGTGCTTCCCTTTGGACTATGCAATTCCCTTGCTACATTTCAGTGGGAAGTGTTGAAAATTTTCGTTGACCTTGAGTGTGTGGAATTTTATATGGAAGTTTTTTTAGCATTTGGTGATTCATTTCAAGAAGCCCTCCAAAACTTAGTGTAAGTGTTTATTAGGTTCCAAGACATCTGGATTTATTTGAGTGATAAAAAGTGTAGATTGATGTGCAAATATGGAGTGGTCCTTGGTCATATTATCTCCAACAAGGGTATCTAGGTATATCTAGCAAAAATAGAAGTTATCATACACCTACCAGTATCTAAAATACAGTGGGAAGTGAGGAGTTTTTTGGGACATGCAAGATAATACCATAGGTTCATTAAGAACTTCTCTAGGATAACCTCTCTTATTTTTTTCTTACTAGCTAAGGAAAATGATTTCTCCTAAATTGAACCTTACCAATGAGTCATTGAGGACTTGGAGGAGAAATTAGAAAGGGTACTAGTCCTAATGGTACCTAATTAGCCCCTTCCATTTCATATCTCCTCGGATGCCTCAAACACCACTATTGGTGTATCTTTGGGTCAAGAAAAAAATCAAACTTCCTATGCCATCTATTTTTCTAGTAAAAACCTATCCCCTACTGATTTCAATTACATGGTGACAAAAAAATAATTTCTATTTTTATTGTTTGACATTAATAAATTCAGAAATTAAATTAGTGGATATGAATTTTTTGTTCCCACTAATCATTCTGCAATTAAATATCTAATGAATAAACATTTGAATAGTGGACGAATTACTAGATGACTATTATTGTTGCAGTAATTTAATATTACAATACTTGATAGGCCTTGTAAGTTGAATGTTGTTTCTAATAATATTTATAGGATTAATAATCTAGGTAATGTTATTCTTGTTGATGATTCATTTGCTAATGAGAATTTTTTTTTTTTGTCAACTAACTCTCCATGGTTTTTAGACATAACCAATTATTTGGCCATCGGAAAAAACCCACCACATTTGTTTTCTAGAGAGAAGTAAAATATCATTTAAAATAGTGCTTCATATTGATGGATATAGGGTGAACCCTTTTACACAAGAGTTGATTTTATTATTCACATATGTGTTCAAGAGGAATACATGCTTGATATCCCTAAGGCAACCGACAATGAACCTTGTGGGTGACACTTTACTGACAAGAGAGCAACATATAAAGTATTTTGTGCTAACTACTTTTTCTCATACATTTTCGAGGATGCCAAAAGTTATGTTAGTAGATGTGATAGTTGTAAGTAGATGGGCCACTCGAGGCAAGTTGGTGAAATTCCTTTATGTCCACGGGTGATGATTGATCCCTTTGAAAAATGGTTCATTGATTTTGTAAGTCTAATTGCACCTCCTTATTTAAATAAAAGGTATATTCTCATTCTCACTGATTTTTTTACTAAGTGGGTAGAGGGTAAAACTATTTTACCTGCTACTGAAAAGTTTGTTATTGAATTTTTATTTGAAGATGATTTTGTGATATTTGGTGTGCCTAGGGAATTATTTACTTAAAATGGGACACAATTTACTTCTAACCTTATGAATGGAATTATATAGCAATATAGAATCTGCCATTAGAAATCATCTTTTTATCATCCAGAGGCCAATGGACAAGTGGATTCCACAAACAAAGTAATTGAAGTTATCCTTACTAAGACTATTAATATGCACATAAAGGATTGGGCGAAAATATTTCTAGAGGATTTGTGGGCATATAGAACTACCTAGAGAAACAACACTTTCCATACACCATATCAATTTGATTATGGGAAGCAGGTCCTATTACCAATAGATTTCTAGGCCAAGAATTATAGGACTTCAGCTTAGTTGGGCTTAGATCTAGATCATTCAGAGGCACAACATGTTGGAAGTATTGTCATTGATGGAAAAGGAAGTGGCAAAGGAATTGGCATCTGAAATAGTAACTAGGAACAAAGAAAAGACATGTAGCAGAGAAGAACAGAGAAAGAATGCATCTACAGAGAGCAGTATCAGTCAAGAAGCAAATTGAATTCAATAGGAAGGATATTTGAGTCCCATTTAGGTGTGAACATATGTATGCAATCCATGAGAAACCCTATGAGGGGATTAATGGTGCTCTGTATGTTGTTCGAGGAATGGTTAATACGGTCGACAGTGTATCTAAACTGGTAGACAGTGGAATGTTATTGATTGAACAAAATTATGGTTTTAAGTTTCACATGGAAGGGTCTACGCTATTAGTAAGGAGTTGACCGGCGTTCATGGAGAAAGGAACAAGGAGCGAGAGAAAATCAGTTATAATGCGGAAGAACTAAAACAGAGTATTAAAATTTCGGTTGACCGAGTTGTGAACCTGAGTTAAGGACCAAAAGGAATAGCGTAACCAGACTTAACTGTGGATTGGTCACTATTCCAAAACCACAAGCGGATTTGCGAGGATGGATTGCCCATATCGCACCGCTTTTGTGGAGTAAGCAGTATTTGAGGAGTTGGGAGTGATTCCATGAATCATTCGACACGTGGCAAGGAGACCCACGGAAAACCGCTTGTCACTATGCGCCATCGCGCGTTATAGTTCGACCCAGGATGCCCAATGATATTGTTGTGCGCCGTTGATCTGGAGGGAAGCCATCGGACGGTGGTCATATGAGGAAGATGCACGAAGATTAACCAAAGTACGACGGGCCATCACACGTTAATGTTCGGCATCGAAGGTCGAGCGATATGCATATATGCCGTTGATCTAAAAGCTTGCTATCTAACGGTGATCAGACGCTGGACTTGCGCGAAGTTTACCTATGGTACCATGCGCGTATTTGATTGGCTATTGACTATATATGTCTGGGCCCGGGGTCAAAGGTTTATGATAAGGTTAATTGTTTGAAAGCGTTGGATATTTCTCTAAAGTGCGAAGGGTTGTAACTTCAATCCTAAAGTTCAGTTAAAAGTTGTAAATATATTTATTTTTCAATTTATTCAAATTGATAAATAAATTAAAAAGAAATCAAAGAGGCACGTGGGGTAAACTAAAGGAAATACTGTCAAAGGAATACCATTAGCGGTTGAATGGTTTTTACTCATGGTATTGATGAAGGCTAAATTATATAAGGCGAAGAGAATGATAGTACGAAGTGGGCATGCATAACGGTGGTGAATGAATAAATTTCTCTAAAGAATATCTCATGGATGAACTCTATTCTTAATTGATAAATCTAAATCTACGATGCACCCATGGATATGATGATCTGACGATGATGAATCTCTGGTTTGATCGATTGATGAAATCATGAAGAACTGGTGTGAGTGTATTGAAGAAAATGAATGGATCCAGTATGAAAATTGATGAAACGTGGTCCACAGTGATGCTGAGGGTCGAAGCCTTCAGTGAGGGGTTTGTAGCTCCCTTCCAGTGGTAGCTAGTAAACGAGAGCAGGGGGTAGTAGTAGCTCCCTTCCAGGAGAGGCTGGAAAATGAGAGAAGGTTGTAGCCTTCTGCAGGTGGGTGCCTGCGTGCTGGTATGAGTCTGCGCCAGTACATTATTGTAAGAATTTTTCTTTATAATAAATATTGAAGACAGAGACAATGACAGCGGTGGTTTTCTCCCGAATTGGGTTTCCACCTTAACTCCTGGTGTTCATGTGTGTTGCTTATGTGTGATGATTTATTCTGTTCTTACTGCACATGTTTACTGCTTACTAAAAATCTAATGAATGAATGATGCAATGATCTAAGTAAAGAATTATCTGCGTAATGAGATCTCTGGTAATATGCAAGTTGTATTAAGGATATCCGCATGTATACGTGATTTGGGTTCAGTAAAGTAGCGTATGGGTTTTAGAGGAACAAAAAGTAAAAAAATTTAGTCAGCCCTAAATGCGGTTACCCCCCCCCCCTCTCGGTATTTTCCCAACAATTGGTATCGAGCCGAGGTCCTTACGAAAAAGCTTAGCGCTAGAAGGAAGATCAAGAAAGATGAGCAATCAAGTTGGAACAACATCTATTAGGCCTCCGCTCTTTAACGGAAACAATTTAATCTTCTGGAAAACAAGGATGAGATCCTATCTTCAGTCTCTGGGAGCAGAGGTATGGGCAATTGTTGAAGGAGGATATCAATATCCAGCTACAGTACCAACAGATCCGATGGAAAGAAAGAATTATGAAACAAATGCAAAGGCGTTCAATGCTCTATTGGGAAGTCTAACTGAATCAAAATTTGTCAAAGTCATGCAGCTAAATACAACAAAGGAAATATGGGACAAAATCATTCTAAGTTATGAAGGTGATGCAAAGGTAAAAGGTGCTAAACTCCAAACTCTCAGAATTCAATATGAGAATCTAAAAATGGATAATGAGGAGAACATTGCCAATTTATTTTTACATCTTGATGATATTGTAAATCGTATGAGAAATCTGGGAGAAACAATAACCGAATCTACTTTGGTTAAGAAAGTCTTAAGATCACTAACGACAAAATTTGAGTCAAAAGTTTCTGCTCTTGAAGAAAAGTAGGATCTTCAAAATCTTACTGTCGTACAACTTCATGGCATACTAACTGCATATGAAATGAGAAGAGGAGGACCATCTGAAGTCAAAGAAGCAGTCTTTAGAACTTCTACAAAAGGGAAGGAAGTACAAAAAATAGAAGGATTGTTAAGTCCCTATATTAATAGTGTAGTCCCTTATTATGTTAGTGTAGCCCCCCTTATTGTTATTATTGTACCCTTGTAACCCCCATTTTATTATTATTGTGCCCTTAAATTATTATTGTTAGGTCGGCTAGGATTACATTGTGGCCCTGAGATTACATTATGGCCCCATGGACTCATATATAGAAAAGGGTTTTGTAAATTGGATCATCCAAGAATTGTTCATTTATGTAATGTGTTAGGTTGCCCCTTTAGGCAGCTTATTTCTAAGGCATTGATATCTCTTTTCTTCTATTTTTGGAGCTGGTTACACAACATTTGGTATCAGAGCTTTGGATTCTAGGGTTTCGCTGCTCCAAACAGGTCATCGTGGAATTTTCTCTATAAAATGTTTTCTATGAAGGTTCAGAAGCTGAAATTTTTAGGGTGCAAAGCTGAAATCCTGAGGAAATTCATCAAAAACGTTCAGAGCTTGGTTCGAAATATTTTGGGAGATATGATCTGTGGAAGGTAGTGCTTTTTCAGGCTCCTGAATTTCATCTCAAAGAGGTGATCATGGGAAAAGTTCAGTAACTCTCTCTCTGGGCATTGGATTGGAGTGCGCGTAAAAAGTGGTCACAAGTAAAGGAACTGTAGTTTCTTGGATATCAATTTTAGAGACAAAAGACAAAACAGTGACATGTGGCAAGTCGTACAAGTTCGCTCTACTGAACTAGTCCATAATTAGGTCATTGTGGGATATTGGACACAACTTTGGCTTGGAGAATCCAAATCAGGTCAGACCTGTGGCATTCAAAAGAAAATTTAGAGGGCTATTTCATTGCTGAATTTCAGATATTGAAGAGTCGCAATAACAGAGATAATCCAATTCCAATATCGAGCTCCTCAAAATCAAGTAAAAGGTGTGTATTGTTTTTCCCGAATTGCATAAATCTTGTTTGAAAAATCAGTTTGAAGTGATTCCAACGGCCTATTGAGCATATATTTTAGCATTGCGGTCTGAAATTCCTCCTAAAAATAATTCAACACCCATTAAGCCCTCAAAAATCTATACTATGATGCATGAAGTGGAAGAATTGCAGTATGAGATATGAAAATTACGGTACCAAGTGCAACAAATTTCGATCTTACGAAGAGCAACCGAAGATGACATAGATAAAGAAGAAATGGAGGCTAATTTGGATGGTTTGAAGGATAAAATAATAGCTAATATGGATGAAAAATTAGTGGAATATGACATCGAGCATCAACAACAAGTTCTCCAACTCTCAAAGGATAACCCAACTTTGGTGCGGAATCTAATGAAACAACAGGAAGATCAACATCATATCGAAAGAAGTTATGAAGCAGTCATAGAAACAAGAAATCGACAAGTACGATCATTTTCAGAGTATCTCAGCAAGTGGAAGAACTTTCCTGTAGAATATTTCACATGGGAGGATGATAATTTTATACAGAAGCATCAAGAAATAATCGAGCGTTGAGGACAACACTTGTTTGAAGGAAAGGGGCATGTTAAGTCCCTATATTAATAGTGTAGCCCCTTATTATGTTAGTGTAGCCCCCTTATTGTTATTATTGTACCCCTGTAACCACCATTTTATTAGTATTGTGCCATAAATTATTATTGCTAGGTCGGCTAGGATTACATTGTGGCCCTAGGATTACATTATGACCCCATGGACTCCTATATATAGAAAGGAGGTTTTGTAAATTGGATCATCCAAGAATTGTTCATTTATGTAATGTATTGGAGGTTGCCCCCTCGAAGTGTCTTATTTCTAAGGCGTTCATATCTCTTTTCTTCTATTTTTGGAGCTGGTTACACAACAAGGATCAGGATATATCTCAGAAGAGGATGAGATAAAATTTGTAAAGAAACTTCAACTTGGCATAGGACGGTTCAGAGGTAAGATTCCTTTCAAATGCTTTGATTGTGGAAGAGTTGGTCATTATGCTGCTAAGTGTCCTCATATAGAAACACATAACAAGGGGAAGGAAGTTACAAGAAGGAATAAGAATTGTTTTAGCACTAGAAAAAGTTACTATTCTCATGAAGACATTGATGGGTTATCTGATAGTGAGGAAGAATGTGAACAAGATCGTAGACTTATAATGGAATTTGAAAAAGATTCTAAAGAAGAAAAGGATACGTTTGTGGATGCACTAGAAGACAATGATTTTCTTGATGAAAACAATCAACTCAAAATTTTCTTAGAAGAGAGTAAAATAACCATAGAAACTCTGAAAAATTAGCTTGAAGAAAAAGAGAAACACAATGAGAAATTAGAGTGTGAAGTAGTAAGTCTAAGAAAAGAACTTGAGAAAGTTAAGACTCTGAATATTAGATTTGCTAAAGGATCTAAAACCTTAGATGAGATTATCAAGGTAAAACGTTCTCCCCTTATAAAGACAGGTCTTGGATATATCGAAGAATCCTTTCAGGCTTCAACACCAAATTATCTAAAAGCATCTACTGCTGGTATACAACATGCTGCCACTCAGCAAGGGAATAAAGAATATTTGCAGGTAAAGCATGATCATCTCAATTCAAAGAACACTAACAGGAATGTCTTTCAAAGAAAAACCAATCAACAGGTAAAATCATGTAGAAGATTTTATGATCGTAGAAATTTCTTCTTCAATGGACAATGTTTCTCATGTCACAATTTTGGTCATAAAGCTATTCAATGTGTAGCATATAGAACTATCATGACAAGAGAAGAAAGAAAGAAAAGGATTGATATTGAAACAAATAAGAATACCTATAACAACTTTTCTCCTCTTCAAAATGAAGTTGAATGTGCTTATTGCAATAACTTTGGCCATGAAGAATCTGAATGTAGGAGCAAATTTTAGCCAAAAGAACATGTTCCTTCAAGCTCCAAAGTATGGAAAAAGAAGGAATTACAGGTTGAAAATTGTGGCATCACATTATTTGCAGAAGATGAAGAAAACCAATGGTACATTGATAGTGGGTGCTCAAGACACATGACAGGTGACAAAACCAAACTTCTTGCATATAGTGCTCTAGAAAAGGAAAAGAATGTTACATTTGGAAATGATACTCCTGTGGTCATTAAGGGAAAAGGGTCTGTTTTTCTAAAAGAAAAGGTGAAAGCTAATGAAGTCATGTATGTGGATGGATTAAAGAATAACTTGTTAAGTGTAAGTCAAATGTGTGATCAAGGAACTAAAGTTGTCTTTAGTTCAAAAGAATGTGTGGTACGTGATCTTGATACAGGTAAAACAATTATAAAAGGAAAAAGAACTCCAAGCAACCTGTATGTATTGAAGAACTACAAAGAACAATGTTACTTGAGTAAATCTTTAGAAAAATGGATATGGCATAGAAGGTTGGGGCATCTGAGCTTCTCTCAAATCAACAAATCAAGCAGACTTAAAGTTGTTCGTGATCTTCCCAATATTACTCTACCTGAAAATATCATATGCAAATCTTGCCAATTCGGTAAGCAAACCAGAGTACAATTTAATGCCAAGGAAGGATCATTAAGTAAGCCTCTTGAACTCATTCACACTGACATATGTGGACCTATGAGGAAAAAGTCACCACATGGTGAAGAATACTATATCTTATTCATTGATGATTTCTCTAGAATGTGTTGGATTGGGTTGATTAAACACAAAGTTGAAGCATTTGAAAAATTTCAGATCTTCAAAGCACTGGTTGAAAATGAATCAGATCTAAAAATCAAGTGTCTTAGATCTGATTGAGGAGGAGAATATACATCCAATGAATTCTTTGAATTTTTTGAACAACATGGCATAAAAAGACATTTTTCTGTAGCTGGCACTCCACAACAGAATGGCGTAGCAGAAAGAATGAACAGAACAGTTCAACAAATGGCTAGAGCTATGCTTGATGATTCCGGAACACCTGACACATTTTGGGGAGAAGCAACACATACAGCAGTAAATATTCTTAACAAGGCACATGTTCGGGTAAATAGTGATAAAACTCCGTATGAACTCTAGTATGGTAATTCTCCCACTGTAAAGCATTTTAGAATTTTCGGAAGCAAATGTTTTATCAAAAATAATGATGAAAAACTTGGCAAGTTTGAACCCAGAGCAGATGAAGGAATATTTCTTGGTTACTCCTCTAGGAGTAGGGCATATAAATGTTACAATAAAAGACTTCGGAAGATTGTTGAATGTATAGATGTTGTTATTGATGAGTCTCCAGCAGCTCCAAAAGAAGAAAAACAAACAACAAATGAAGACGATGATGATGACATATATCCTTCTACATCAAATAGTAATGATACAAATAGTGAATCCAATGAAGAACCCGAAGATAATTTGTCTAAAATGGCTCCATCCAGATATGTTCAAAAGAATCATCCAGAATCTCAAATTTTGGGAGAAAAGGGATCAAGTGCATAAACAAGAAGGAATCTTGTGGGATCTTCTAGCAATCTGGCATTTCTGTTCACTATTGAACCTCACAATGTCATTCAAGCTAGCAAAGATGAATGTTGGATTCAAGCCATGAATGAAGAGCTTGATCAAATTGAAAAGAATCACACTTGGGAATTAGTACCAAGACCTCATGACAAAAATGTCATTAGAACTAAATGGATATTCAAAAACAAGTTAAATGAGAATGGGGATGTTATAAGAAATAAAGCTAGAATTGTTTGCAAGGGGTATGCTCAACAAGAAGGTATAGACTTTGAAGAAACTTTTTCTCCTGTAGCCAGACTTGAAGCCATAAGAATGTTTCTTTCTTTTTCAAGCTTCCAACAAATCAAAGTTTATCAAATGGATGTTAAATCTGCTTTTCTCAATGGTGATCTAGAAGAAGAATTTTATATAGAACAACCAGAAGGATTCATTTTGGGAAATGATGAAAAACTTGTTTGTAGACTCAAAAAGGCTCTATATGGTCTCAAACAAGCTCCAAGTGCATGGTACTATCGTCTTGACAAATATCTTCATCAACAAGGATTTTCAAAAGGGTTTGCTGAGAGCAACTTATACACAAAAACTGAAAATGACAAACTATTGATTGTGGTTGTATATGTTGATGATATCATATTTGGAAGTAATGAAAAATCTATGAGTCAGAAATTTTCTTCTAATATGCAGCAAGAATTTGAAATGTCTTTACTTGGGGAACTAACATTCTTTCTTGGCTTGCAAGTGCAACAAGCAACAAATGGCATATTCTTATCACAAGAAAAATACCTCAAGAAAATCCTGAAGAAGTATGGCATGGAAGATTGAAAACCTGTAAGTACACCAATGATAACCGGATGTAATCTCAGTTCTAATGATGATTCCCCCATGGTGAATCAACCAGAATACAAATCTATGATAGGAAGTCTACTTTATCTCACTGGGACAAGACCAGACATCATGCATGCAGTTGGGATTGTTGGACGATTCCAAGCTAATCCAAAAGAGTCTCATCTTCAGGCTGTGAAAAGAATATTCAAATATCTACAAGGAACTCAAAACTTTGGACTATGGTATCCAAAGAATGCTGATCTTACTCTTCATGCATACACTGATGCAGATTGGGCTGGAAGTGTTGATGATCGGAAAAGCACTAGTGGTGGTGCATTCTATATGGGGCCCCGATTAGTATCTTATTTTAGCAAGAAGCAAAGCTCTATTGCCTTATCTACAAAAAAAGCAGAATATGTGGCTGCCGCATCATGTTGCACTCAACTTCTCTAGATGATGCAAACCTTACAAGACTTTCAAATCAAATGTTCACCTCCTATCTCCATTATGTGTGACAATACAAGTGCCATCAGTATCTCAAAGAATCCTGTTATGCATTCCAATACCAAGCACATTCCCATCAAATATCACTTCTTACGTGAACAAGTGCTTGAAAAAAAGGTGAAATTGGAGTATGTTCCCTCCAAAGAACAAGTTGCTGATATATTTACCAAACCTTTACCCAGGGAAGCGTTCGAATATCTCAGACAGAAACTGGGAGTAGTCTTTGCCATGCAGAATATCAGATCTACCTAAGATTAAATTGGTTGTGAGGTGTTGTTGGGCATCTATGAATGCACAGGCTAAGGGGGAGCATTGGTCATATGAAAAGGATGCATTGATGACATTTATAAGTCATTTTGTTATAGTATGTTTGAATATGCAGCATGATCTCAGGGGGAGCATGGTATTGTCAGTTCAAAGGTTCTTGATCAACTCTTTGCCATTGATGTCAAAGGGGGAGGAAAAGCAACAACGGGCTTCTATAAGACAATTACAGGAAGAGTATTGCCATCAATGCCAAAGGGGGAGATTGTTGGAAGTATTGTCATTGATGACAAAGGAAGTGGCAAAGGAATTGGCATCTGAAATAGTAACTAGGAACAAAGAAAAGACATGTAGTCGAGAAGAACAGAGAAAGAATGCATCTACAGAGAGCAGTATCAGTCAAGAAGAAAATTGAATTTAATAGGAAGGATATTTGAGTCCCATTCAGGTGTGAACATATGTATGCAATCCGCGAGAAACCCTAGGAGGGGATTAATGGTGCTCTGTATGTTGTTCGAGGAATTTTTAATATAGTCGACAGTGTATCCAAACTGGTAGAGAGTGGAATGTTATTGATTGAAAAAAATTATGGTTCTAAGTTTCACATGGAAGGGTCTACGCTATTAGTAAGGAGTTGACTGGCGTTCATGGAGAAAGGAGAGTGAGAGAAAATCAGTTATAACGCGGAAGAACTAAAACATAGTATTAAACTTTTGGTTGACCGAGTTGTGAACCTGAGTTAAGGACCAAAAGGAATATCGTAACCAGACTTAACCGTGGATTGGTCACTGTTCCCAAACCACGAGCGGATTTGCGAGGATGGATTGGCCATATCACACCGCTTTTGTGGAGTAAGCGGTATTTGAGGAGTTGGGAGCAATTCCATGAATCATTCAACACGTGGCAAGGAGACCCACAGAAAACCTCTTGTCACTATGCGCCATCGCGCGTTATAGTTCGACCCAGGATGCCCAGTGATATTGTTGTGCGGCGTTGATCTAGAGGGAAGCCATCAGACGGTGGTCGTATGAGGAAGATGCACAAAGATTAACCAAATTATGACGGGCCATCGCACGTTAATGTTCAGCATCGGAGGTTGAGCGATATGCATATATGCCGTTGATCTAGAAGCTTGCTATCTAACAGTGTTTGGATGCTGGACTTGCGCGAAGTTTACCTATGGTACCATGCGCGTATTTGATTGGCTATTGACTATATATGTGTGGGCCTGGGGTCAAAGGTTTATCATAAGGTTAATTGTTTGAAAGCGTTGGATATTTCTCTAAAGTGCGAAGGGTTGTAACTTTAATCCTAAATTTCAGTTAAAAGTTGTAAATATATTTATTTGTCAATTTCTTCAAATTGATAAATAAATTAAAATGAAATCAAAGAGGCATGTGGGGTAAACTAAAGGAAATACTGTCAAAGGAATACCATTAGCAGTTGAATGGTTTTTACTCATGGTATTGATGAAGGCTAAACTATATAAGGCGAAGAGAATGATAGTACGAAGTGGGCATGTGTAAGGGTGGTGAATGAATAAATTTCTCTAAAGAATATCTCATGGATGAACTCTGTTCTTAATTGATAAATCTGAATCTACGATGCACCCATGGATATGATGATCTGACAATTATGAATATCTGGTTTGATCGATTGATGAAATCATGAAGAACTGGTGCGAGTGTACTGAAGAAAATGAATGGATCCAGTATGAAAATTGATGAAATGTGGTCCGCAGTGATGCTGAGGGTCGAAGCCTTCAGTGAGGGGGTTGTAGCTCCCTTCCAGTGGTAGCTGGTAAATGAGAGCAGGGGGTAGTAGTAGCTCCCTTCCAGGAGAGGCTGGAAAATGAGAGAAGGTTGTAGCCTTCTGCAGGTGGGTGCCTGCGTGCTGGTATGAGTCTGCGCCAGTATATTGTTGTAAGAAGTTTTCTTTATAATAAATATTGAAGACAGAGACGATGGAAGCGGTGGTTTTATCCCAAATTGGGTTTCCACCTTAACTCCTGGTGTTCATGTGTGTTTCTTATGTGTGATGATTTATTCTGTTCTTACTACACATGTTTACTACTTACTAAACATCTAATGAATGAATGATGCAATGATCTAAGTAAAGAATTATCTATGTAATGAGATATTTGGTAATACACAAGTTTTATTAAGGATATCCGCATGTATACGCAAGTTGGGTTCAGTAAAGTAGCGTATGGGTTTTAGAGAAACAAAAAGTAAAAAGTTTTAGTCAGCCCTAAATACTGATTCACCCCCCCCCCCTCTCTCAATGTTTTTCCCAACACAACAACAATGTCTCTTGAAATCAAATGAACTATATGAAATGGGTAGAGATGCCATTCAGCATACTATTTTGATCCTAAAACTGTGGAACAAGTGGCATGACATGCTCATTAAGAAGAAACAATTCCAGCTAAGAGATTGGGTGCTTATCTTTGCTTCAAAATTTAAAAAATTTAAACGGAAGTTTCACACCCATTGGTTGGGACCATATGAGGTGGTCATAGCCTTCAAAAATGGATCTGTTGAAATTAAAATAATTTATGACCATGGGCTTGTTTTGCTGTTAAATTGGCATAAACGCAGATTATAGCAACAACCCATTACCAAGGAAGAATTTATAAAACATATTGAGGAGAAAGCATACTTGAAGATGGAGGGCAGAGCTAATACTTGACCTACTGTGAGTATCTTGTAATATCTTCTCCTTCACAAAATAAAAGTAAATACAAATAAATAAATAAATATCAATATATATATAATAAAAATAAAAATAAAAATAAAAGAAAATTAATTATCAAAAAATAGAAAAAAAAAAAAAACAAACAAACAAAACAAATAATTGTATAACTGTGAAAACCAGCTTGTTGGCATAGTTATGTAGGAGGTTTTCTTGAAAATGATTTAATTGGTGGGAATATTCCTCCCTTTTAAATAAAATGGGAACATTAATTGAATTATTATGGATTTCTAATATGTATCTAAGAAGAAGCAGGTCTTTATAGGTGTTTCTAGTTGCAACAAAATGTAATCACCAAAAACCTTTCCCTTAACAAGTTTAGGGACGATGATTTGTCTCATTTTTATGCAGTCATCACAAAGTTTCCACTGTAACTACCTTTGGTTCCACCGGTTGCAACATTTGAGAGAAGCGTTATCAATTCATAATTGGGTACTTTGTCTGGTCCCATTTTTATTCCTTTCAATTTATTGTATTCCCCTTAATTCTTTAGTTTATTCCTTGATTAAATACCCGTCTCATGCTTCTAAACTTATCGCTTGTCCCTCTTCTATTTTAGCTCCTTTTTTAGTCTCTAAATTTACCCCCTGTCCCTCTTTTGTTTTCCACATTTTTTCTATAATTTTCAATCTCTATCCCCTATTCCTATTCTATCTTTCCTTTCAAATGTCACTAAATGTTATATTCCTTCTTATTCTTACAAATATATTCCTATCCCCTCTTCTTTATTCCCCCTAATTACTTCTAAGCTCTGCCAGTATTTTGAAAACTTCATAAGACTCTGGGGTATCATATTATGAAATGGAAACTGCTAGCATCAATAAATAAATATAAATATAAATATATATACATATATATAAGGTCTCATATCAGTTATGGTTGAGTACATAAATACCTTTTTTTCTCGGGTTAACTGATCAATTGTTTTCATTTTCTAAAGAAGTTCGGGCATAAAGGACTATTTCTTCTAGTTGGAGTGCAGGATGTCTTCTTAGTGCAAGAATATCTTATCATTGTAGGAATTTGTAAAATTTTTGTTTATCATATCATCTACCTACATGGGTATTTATTGTGCAAATTGAATAGTTTGAATAAAACCACATAAATATTGTGCTAAGTAATAAATATGGTGGTTTTATTTCTGAAAATGGAAAAAAGTAAAGATGTTTTCCTTCATCTTTGATAATTATGACTATACTTAATAAATAATTTTGGTGATAAATATATTATTATAACCTATAACAACATTCTCTTTTTAACCAAGAAATCACTTTGCTCCATGTATTTCAATCATTAGGGATTAGGATGTGATGATAATGGTCATTCCTTATCCATATTCTATCATCATTATAAACAAATCTCATGTATCGTCCCTAAAGTCGAGGCATCGATATTTTGATTCAGTTGTAGTCCTTATTCTCTGCTGAAATAGTTGTTGCATGTCCTTAATCATTTCTCTGTTATTATTTTTGAAACCCCCACCTGATTTAACTATCCATAAATGTTTCTCGTACTCCTGCCTTGGACTTGTATACATTGTCATTATTGGTTTGATATCTGAAAACATTGGGTGGCACTGATTTTTTTAAGTTGCAATTGATATGATGTTTCACTTGTTGATTACATGTGTTAACACCAGAAAATCATAAAGGAAAAATAAATTATAAAATGTCAAGAAAACAATACAAATAAATATTTTCAAGAAGAAATACATTTTGAAGGACAAAAATTTAATTATTTCCTAAGGTTCAGTCAGGAATTGGTGGAAAACAAACCAACAAAAAGGCTTTTTACGCACAACGTTCTTTATCCTTTGATCGCTGCGCAGACCTGGGGATGGCAAAAATTCGCCATCTGTGACCAGTTGAAACACTTGGTAAAGATGATTCTCTGTCAATTATAGTCAAGGACAACCGAATTTGACCCACCTTGAGGAAGCATGCAACCCACAAAGGAATCTCTTTTCCTACTCTTGGTTCATTATCATTGGGATGAGAGGGAAGAGATTTCAAAACTTTCTATACAAACTGGCCATGGGAAGAGAAAAGGGATACACATTGTTATGGTGGCCAAATTTCTACCATAGCAAACCATGTTGGGCATCCAACATCCTAGTGAAGAAGATAGCTCCATCATAAGAGAGTGATCACAATCCTTTTGAGAGAGGGAGGAGATACTTGTAGGGAAAATAAGGAAAGGAACACCCCTTGTCTTGAGGATTTGAGCTCCATAGCACAAAGGAATCATTGCAAGAGTGTTAGCATTGTATTCTTCATACCATTAGAAACCAAGAAAGGGAGTTTTCTCCATTTATTTGTATTGGTTTGTTGCTCCATTTGAGCATTGTTATCGTGTGTTTTTATGTTTAATTTCATGTTACTGTATGCACCATTTACCTTACGAGTTTTTTCTTACATTGTTTTCATTTTTTTCATTAACAACACCATTATCTTCTCTATGATATTATACATGTAGCAACCGACTACTAGAGAGGTGTCTTTTGGTACGCTTGTGTAGAAAAAACACCATCACGGGATTGGCAACCATACTGCATTCTTTTTCTTGGCTATTGGTTATGTTTCCAGGTCATCCTCTCTACCCAACCAGCTGCAAGGCCTTTAAATGCTCTCTGAGAAGTATTTAGGACATTAAGTCTTTGTTCTAAAATGTAGAGAGCCCATTTTTTTATTTTTTTTCACAACAACACACATTTTTCTCTGAAATACACGTGCACTATGTCTGTGGGTAAATAACCTGGTGTTGTATTTACAGAAAGGAAAAAATAAGCATATTTTTTCAGTTTTGTAGGTGATTGGCAACCCATAAAGACTTGCCTTCACCACTATTCTATTTTTTGATGTTTTACGATAATTAATTATTTCACTAACCACTAATAGTATAGTGATTAAGTGTTCTTATTTACATTTGAAAAAATACATATATTAACTAAGAAAAGGAGTAATAGGCCCAAATCGACATATCTTTTTTTTTTTAACTAGTTTTTGCTAATTCTTAGTCATAACACATAGTTTAATTAGGTAAGTGGCCCATAATCCAAAATTATCTTGTCTAGATTAACTATTTTTTCATTTTTTCATTAGACTTGGGACTAGGGTCAAAATGTTAAATACAGAATGCAAGTAATCTATGCCTCCCTTGCACCTATCCGTGAACCTAGGTTGGCATATTAACGCTTTCTCAAAATAATTTTCAACTACCATCTCCCTATAGTTCTACATAGTCTAATTAGGAAAAGTGAAAGCGAACCATTATCCAGAGACCATCTCAAAATTGTGCAAGGAATAAAAAAAATATAATGTAATTAGGAGGGAAGTAAGGGATCATCACTTGTCCAAATCTTAACACACTCTTGGTTGTTCACTCAAACCACACACTAAAGAATCAGTAAGATTTGAACCAAAAGGCAACCACTTGTTGGGATTTTATTCTTATCTTACATTTTCTTACAAAACGACACCCTAAAGAAAATTAAGACTCTTAAAAAACAACCATTATTTGAACTCACTAAATTGTCCCTAGAGGCGCCACAAAATAAATTGTAGTTCTGGTTAGGACCATCGGGGTAGGAATTTAATAAGCTGCCATGGTCATAATAAATTTTCAAGCATAGATGTTGACTTTTTAGGGAGCTTAAAAAATCCTTCTATCTGCCCATAGAAACAATTACCTCAGCATTACAGAGACCCGATTCAAATGATGTTTCGCTTAGGTCCAGTGCATGTAGTACTTTTTAGGGCTACCCGACCCATCTAGTGCTTGGTATTGGTAACTGATTACCAAGAAGCTAAAGACTCGAATTCTCATGTGGGACAAAGGTAATTTAATGGCAAAAAGCTAGGGCATCCTTTCCCTATAGGTGATGGTGCGGGAAGCACTAGATCCGTTTTCCATTACCTTGGTTGATTCTTCAACTGTTGGAAGGCTTCGCTAGTTCTTTCAAGATGTTGGCCCCAGTACCCATCAGAAGTTATCTCTGCAAGGCCCAGTTATCATGAGAGTGTGAGGACGATCATGTATATATGTGATTATCATTTTTTACTTGATTGATCACATAGTTTAGATTTAAAGAGAAAAAATGCCTTCCCATTTTTTTAATTTTTTTATGTATGTGATTATATCATTGCTTTGATAGATATCATCCTTCTTCCAAAATCAAAAAGACTAACAAGATTACACTAATCGAAACCATAGGGGACCCAATGGGACCCCGTTGATCTAGGAATTTCTTGAACCTCCCCCCATTAGACGGAGGAGTGTTAGGCCTCTCACCATTCAAGCATAAAGGACATCACATTCCTGTTATTATATGATCTTCCTTCATCGAGGCATATTTGGTTGAAACCCCCCAAGGGTCACCAACCAGCACACTAGTGGAGACCCCTCCGAGGTCACCACACTCAACTCCTCCTACGACCCATCAAGGTGAAATGATTTCTACCACCTCGGTGATCCAGGTGGATATTGGTGGCCACCCACCTATTCCACTTATGGCCCCACCATTGTCTCTTTCAGTCTTTCAGTTTCCGCACAACTTACTATTTTAACAGTTTTTCGAGTCTTGAACTTCCAAAGCCATTTGAGGCCCTAAACAACGTTTTTTGGGAAACCTGGGAGCAACATGGGTCCATGGACCGATTTAGCTCACATTGAAAGTTGTAGTCCTCAGATGGATCTTTCTAACAAGTTATGGTATGTGTCAAATGGAGATCATATGCCAAAGTTATGTCCCCGGGAAGTTGAAACACCAATTTACCTAAATAGGGCCCATAATTTTGGCTCTTCATCTCCTAGGGTTAGGGTTTTGGATGTTTAGGGTTTTCCATTGTTTATAAATAATAAATAGGCCCTCGAGCCTCATTGTAACACAGTTCAGAGGCCTGTAGCTGTGACATCTCTTCTCAAAGATAAGCTACCAATGCCCTAGCTAGTTTATTTCCATTTTATTTGTAAGAAATTTTTAGTTCTTTGATGTTAATGAAATAAAGTGTTATTTCCGCTGCATATTTGTTTTTATGGTTACATGTGTATTCTGTTGCGTTCCTACATAAATCCCGATCAGTGGTATCAGAGCAGTCTTTTTTTTTTCGATCCTTCTTTGCATGTCCCCAACGAGGTTGGGGTATAAGGAGTTAGGGCTCAATCTAGTTGAACCTTTGGAAGATCAACCTCGCAAACCCCAACGGCCGCCCATGGGAGATGAAAAGAAAGATGAGGGAGAAAGAGATCATATCAAAATATTGCTCGAGGAGGCCCTCGAAAAATGAAGGAACACGATGATGGATAATGTTTACCAGATCCTTCAATGACTGCCCATCAACGGCGCATTTGCATCCACCAGCCACTCTGGAGGCACAACTCCCTTTAAGGTACAAGTAAACTTTGAAATTCCCATATTTGAGGGTCAAATGGATGCAGATTCCATAGATAGATGGTTGAATCTATTAGAAGGATATTTCTTGGTTCATGAATTTTCTGACAGGTAGAAGATTATTTTTGCACTCCTCAAAGATACCCCCCAAATCAAGGATTGGTGGGAAACCCACTGTGAGAAAAAGGATGAGACATAACCCTCTCTGTTCTCATTCGTACCCACTTGGAATTCTTTCCGAGACACCATCAATGAATAATACTATCCCGTGGGGAGATATGAGGACAAGTACATACAATGGACAATGCTGCAACAACAAAGGGATCAATATGTGCATGAGATGACGAATCTGTTCCATACCCTACGCAAAAATTTGGGTATCAAAGATTCAGAGAAACATTTGGTGCTAAAGTATCGCAATTTTCTGCACAGATACATTAAGGAGGAAATGGAGTGCCTTGACATCTCCTCGCTTGGTATGGCATACCAGTATGCTGCCAAGATTAAGTAGAAATTCAAACAGAAGAAGCGATACTTTGGATCTGAGAATCAAAAAAAAAGCAAAGGTTCCCCCAAACCACAGAACAAAGGAAAAAGCCAAGGCATGGCAGGCCAAGGTAACTTGACAAAGCCACAAGTAAAGAAAACACCATGAAGTCAAAGAAGGACACGAGAAATTGGTGTAAGTTCCATAAGATCTCCACTCCCAACACAAGTGAGTGTCGGGCGTCGTTGGTGCCCAAGATGAGGGCTTCTGAATCAGATGCATGCTCTGACTCTGAATCGGAACCTGAAAAGGGGAATGACAAAGGGAAACAAATTATTGATGTGGATCCCAATGCCACTATTTCCACTGTGAATATCCAGAAGGAGGAACTGGAAGATCTAGAGGAGGAGGCGTGTCTCTTTCACTCCCAAATGTGGGTAAAGGGTTCCCTGCTACAGTTCATTTTCAACAATGGGAAACAAAAGAACCTCATTTCAGTAGACACCGTGAAGTGGTTGGGCTTGTCAACCACAACACACCCAAGGTGATTTCACCAAGGACATGATCTTCGCGTCAGCCAGCAGTGTCGCCTTCCCTACAACATCAAGCCCTTCACAGATGAGGTATTATGTGACATTGCTCCTCTTGATGTTTGTGATGTATTATTAGGCCAACCATACTTGTGGAATCAAAATGATGTGTATGAGTCCTGACCTCGCTCTGTTATTGTTACTTTGGGAAATAAGTTGTACAGGATACTAGAGGTACCATTGCCTATGACTATCTCTTTGGTTACTGCAAAACAATGCAGTAAGCTCATTTCAAAAATAGGAAAGTTTTTTTCCTAATGATCCGCTCCCAGGGAAAGAAGAAGACTGTGGCCACGATCTCCAGACAAGGATCCTATACATGACAACGAAAAATGGACAAGGTTGTGGAGGAGTATGGGGACATCTTCACCTCACCCATAGAGGCGCCTATGCACTGTCAAGTCAAGCACCCCATTGATCTGACCCAGGTGCGCCGCTACCCAATGGACCAATCTATTAGTGCTCTATTCTAGAGAACGATGAAATTAAGAGGCAGATTCAGGAGCTGCTGCAGAAAGGTCACAATCGAGCTCATCACCCTGTGGGACCTCGATCGTGTTAGTACAGAAGAAGGATTGGACTTGGAGACTCTGTATTGACTATTGGGCACTGAACAAGATCACTGTCCGGAATAGGTACCCGATCCCATGGATTGATGACATTCTGGACCAACTCAAAGGGGTGAAATATTTTAGCAATATTGACTTGAATTTTGGGTATCACTAGTACCAATCAAACCCTCTGATGTGTGGAAGACTACTGTTAAATCCAAGGAGGGATTTTTTGAATGGTTGGTCATACCTTTCGGGTTGATGCATGCTCCCGCAACATTCATGAAGTTGATGGAAAACATCTTGCAAACATTCATCAACTCATTTGTAGTGGTGTACCTAGATGAAATTCTGATCTTTAGCCAAACTTGGGAAGAGCACCATCACCACATTCGACAAGTTCTCCAAACACTGTAGCAACAGAAGTTGTGTGCCAATTTGGAGAAGTGCACTTTTGGTATGACCTAGGTTCAATATCTGGGATACATTATTGATGAAAGGGGGGTGCATGTGGATCCAACCAAGATCCAAGTCATTCGGGATTGGCCAGCCCCAACCACTCTAACAAAGCTTCGCAGCTTTCTAGGTCTTGCTAAGTTCTACCGTAGGTTCCTGTTGGGATTCTCTCATATCACTTTTCCCTTGAGTCAAGTCACCAAGGGAGGAGTGAAAGAAAATTTATTTTCGTCAGAATATCAATAAAAGACGTTCGTAGAATTGAAACATCGCCTCTGTTCTGCCCCAGTTCTCACATTACTAGAATTGAAACAACCATTTGAGATCGAGACAGATGCCTCTGACTATTCTATTGGGGAAGTTCTTACTCAACAGGGGCATCCGGTGGCATATCACAGTGAGACATTGTCCGATACAGTCCGCAAATATCCCATTTACAGTGTAAGCATTAAATTTTTGGGAAGGAAACAATCAATCCGCACAGACCACCAACCCCTGCATTTTATACAGACATAAGGGAAGTTGCAAAATGATTGCCATTAGAAGTGGTCCACATATACGCAACAGTTTCATTTGAACATCAATTACAAAAAGGGTAGCACCAATAATGTTGCAGACTGCCTCAGCCGACTACCTATTGTGGTGCTAACCATTTTTCTCAACTCTTGTGGGAACGAGACTTCTGATTGGCCACTTCTATACCAGATCGATCCAGAATTTGGCCACACATACAAGGCACTCTTGGTGGCTACACAAATTCCAAATTTTCACCTCTAATATGCACTGTTATGTCACCTGGGACACCTTTGTGTTCCTTCAAGCGAGCGTGCCAAGATGATATGGGAAGCACACTATAGTAGAGTCACTGGGCATTTTGGGGTCGAGAAAACAACGGTAGTATTTGTTGAGCTGCATCTTTGTCCAAATTTTTACGACTTTTATCAAATAGATACATGATCGCACCTAGTATTTTAATCATTATTTATCCATTATATTATTAATCAGAGGTATTTATAATTAAATTGTAAATTCTTGTTATTAATTAATTTGAATAAGTGTTTGTGTAATAATATCGTTAATAATAGGTTTTCTTGGTTGCAGGAAGGCTTGGTGTTGGAATACATTTGAGTACAATTCACCAAATGCATAACAATAGTAGAAGGGAGAAGAAAGGAAGTATAATACAGGTTATCATGGCTCCCCTCATACTTAGATAACCTGTGAATGTGTGAATGTGGAGCTCTTCACTCTCACCTATGGAGCTATTGTGCACCAGCTGCTAACTAATTTTGAAGAGGTCGAAGAAGTTAATAAACAGCTTGATAAAATGGGTTATAACATTGGCATTCGGCTTATAAATGAATTTCTAGAAAAATCAAATATTACGAGATGTGTTGATTTTAAAAAGACAGCAGAAGCTATTGCAAAGGTAGGCTTCAAAATGTTCCTGGGGGACATCAAGCGTAGCTAATTGGGATACAGATGGGACTGAATGCAGTCTTATCCTTGAGGGTAATCCTCTTGTAGGCTTTGTTGATTTACCCGAGAATTATCAAGGCCTTTATTATTGTAATGTCTTATGTGGTGTCATACGTGGAGCACATGAAATGGTCTCTATGAAAACTAAAGTAAGATGGGTTCGAGATATGCTTTTTGGGGATGATGCAGAATTGAAGTTGAAACTTCTAGAGCAAGTTCTTGAAGAATACGCTTACAAGGATGACAAGTAATCTATCAAGTGTCTGCTTCAAATTGGTTCAAAATTTACATGGTTCAAAAGGCATTTTTTCCCTTGGTGGACGTGTAATTTTGGTTGTATCATTGTTATATTATTATTTGTGGATGATGCTCTCAATCAGCAGAGTGCAATAGCAGGCATTGAAGCAAAGATAGGAGTGATTTATTATATTTTGGGAAAGTATGGTGAGTCGTATTCTTCATTCGAGAGTGCAGTGGGAAAGCTTAGGGAAAGTGTAGGAGAAAATCTTAAAGAAAGTGCCATTGTAGATTAAAAACGCCATCACTGGAGTTTGGTCTCAGTAAAATGAAGGTAGAAGATCCCTGAGGCATTGAATCTGGAAAAATTATCATCATATCTCTTTAGGGCCACATGAAGCCGTTGGATGCTCAGTCTTTGTAACATTCTGTCAATTGTGTGGGTCAGAGAGGTTCATTAGTCGAAATGGGAGAACATCCAGAGGAGTCAGCGTATTTTCTAGCAAGTGTGCTGGAGAAGGTCACTGATAAAATTCCTGGGCACGACTCCTCTTCTTCTAATTTGGATGATGAGAAATCCAAAAAAAACTTGAGCCTTATTCAATTGCATCTTCAATAAAACGTCTCTTTGGCCGTGAGAAGCCCGTCCATTCATTGTTCGAAGGAGGCAAATCTATCGATGTAATACTATGGAGGAACACCAAAAATTCAGCATGTGTTATTTTCAGTGCTAGCTGATGCTTCGAGGAGTTACTTATTGCGTGCCATATCTCATCTAGCTCTGCGATGCTTCAGCCAGCTACGCCTTGCTTCCACCAGCTATACGAAGTTCAATTTCTTCTAGAAGCCAAGATTTCACCTTCCAGCAACAGAAAAATCCCACAAAAAGGGGAGCGATTTCTCCAATTTGGAATTCTGTTCAAAGATAATTCTTATTCTGGCAGAATTGTTAAAACCAATTCTCCTATATTGTAATTACTGGGTGAAATCTAGTTTGTAATTAAAATGTGTATATATAAGTGTCATAATGGAGAGCACAGAGGAGATATGTAGTAGCTGTGCATTAGAATGAAAGAGTCGATCGAATAGAGTGATAGAGGAGTCAGCCCATTAGAATGGGAGAACATTGTGCACATTAGAATGAGGAAGCTGCACATTAGATAAGAGGGGGTCCATCCATTAGAATGAAGGAGCTGGCATTAGATCAAAGAAGCAATCGATTTCTGAGATGTAATGGGCGTGAGTCCGTCAATTAGAGGAGCGAAGTTTCTGAGATGCGTAGAGCCAGATTTTCTCATGTGAATTCGATTTCTCAGATGTAGAACCAGAATTAAATTTGTCAGAGTGTAATAGAAATAAGGGGATTCTTGTGATTTGTGTAATCAATTTTTCAAATGCTGTTTTAAATATTTGTATGAATCCGCTTTATGTTGTGAGTAGTAGCATTGTTGCTATTATTAATTTTGTATTTTTTATTTGATATTCTAAATCTTTCCTTAGTTGCAGCAAGCGAGCTTACTCCGGGTGTGGTAGGGCCCACCACGTCCGGAGCTAAGCTTATCAGTCAACAAGAGATAAGTAGATGTGTGCGTAGTTTTTGATTTCTGTATGAATGTGTGAATGTGAGGTTCACTCTTCAATCATTTTAGTCATCTTTGCAACGTGCCCATTAATGGACTCAAAAATTATTACTCATTACATAATATGTTATTATGTGCTTGATTTTTAATATAGAGTTATATTATATTTCTCTTTTTAAAATTGAACACAATGGGCGCATCCAATTTCTGAGTTTAAATATGGAATAGAATAGAATGTAATGTTTTGGAATTTGAGTAAGTTAGCCTTGTCCATTTAAAATCTTAAATCAACATTTTTCATTATGTGATTTATTTGAATGTTTGCATATTTAATGTTCATTTAATTTGTGTATTCATTTGATTTAATGTTAATAATTATATTTGTTTTTATTCTTGTCTTCGTAGTGTGATAATTTCCTTGTAAGAGCAAGTTTGAATATGGGTTTGATTGTGCAGGTGGAAAGAGATGAATTAGAATGCAGCATGATTTAGTTTTAGTTCTTGAGTTACATGATTTGATTTTGAAGTAGGTTTGTTTTTATTTCATCTAGATTAACATATTTGAATTAAAGGTTCTTCTTGATTATTTGTAAATTTGATTTTTATATAGGATCTTTTGAGTGTTATTTTACATGAATTAAGGTAGGTGTCTTTTAACAATAGTTAGGATTGTAATTTGTTAATTTAAATCTTGAATTCGTTATCAAGGGTAGTTTGGATAGTCAGTTTGAGGTGTGAATTTATAATGTGTGATATTTTTTCTTATTTCAAGATTAATTTCGAGTGATAGTTTCAAGTTAGTGAGAGGAGTTAATAGATTAAGGTTTTCAAGTTATCATAGGATATTTAAAAGTAGAATGTGATTGCGAGAATGTCATATGATTTTGAATTTCTTTGAATTTCCTTATAGTTTAATTGCAGTATGGAGTTTGCACTGAACGAAATTGGTTAAGTAGGTTTCCTTTTGAAGATTTCTTGTTTGCCAGCAAATGTGTGTTTCATTTCAGCACCTAGTTTATTATTAAAAAGGAATATATTTATACTCTAACCATTAAGTTGAGCCAATACATAGTACAACTCGCGTTTACGACTCCCGGATTGATAATAAATATTGAGAGGTTTAATCCGACAATTAAGCTGACCAAAATTTTGGCGCCGTTGTCGGGGAGTTGTATTTTGGCTCAGGTAAAATTTTTCTTATAGAGTTTCAAGGGTATTGCAGGATGTCAGAGGGCAGAGAGTGTACGGTAAGATGTGAGTGAAGAGCTATGCATCCACTTTTGTGGGGTTTATCCAAAGTTTGACCATCTTTCTTATCTCTTAAAATTTTATTTCCTTATCTTACTTTAGTGTAGAAGTAGAAGCATGCTTTAGAAATTTAATTTCCAAATTGCCTTGTTTTTAATAGATTAAATAGCACTTTGATTCGGCATTTTCCTTTCATGCAAGTGTGATGAGTTGTATTTCAGTCAAAAGATTTTAAAATTCATTTATCTTCAGAATCCAATCTTCAATGTTATATCATTTTTGGGGTACTTAAGAACCCTTGCGTACTAATCTATGCGATAACAAAATGTACCAGTTTGCTCGTTGAAGTCAAGAAGATGGTATTTTGAGGAATCATTCAATGAGGATTTTTTATGCTGCTATAGAGATGAACAAGTCATCCAATGAAGAATTCACAAGTGCAAAATTTAATACTTTTCTTGAACATAAGCTCAGTATTATTAAACATTTGATTTCAAAATTGGATGATTTGCAGGAGCAGGAGAAGGATGAAGAACCACTGCTTATCCTTTGTGCTAACTGTCGAAAGAAACATTGCCTTGGAAAGTGTCCACTTAGCGGTCTAAAAGTTTGTGAAATTTGCGAGGATGATCATGTAACTGAACATTGCCCATCACTGCCACAATTATGAAAGGTACTTAGGGAATCAAGTAAGGAATAATATCAACCTCCAGGTATAGCTCAAAACCCAACATCCATTGATAATTGGAATAATGATTATTTTCTTTAGCAGGTTCCTCTACATGTTTATAATCCTGGAATTTCATGACAAACTTCTAATCCTACTCCAATTGAATATCCTACTTCATAGCCACAGTGGTCTTCGCCTTGGCCTCCATCCTCGAGCTAGATATCTCCATGGCCTCAAGAATCATTCAAATGCTTATCTCTAGGGAAATATCCCATGCAAATTCAATCATATGAGCACCATAAACAACCACAATTTCTTTCCAATGCACCATTAAGTTATCCTCTTCCATGGTCCCAGCCACATGTGAGACCTTACCCTAGCCTTAGTACATACCCTAGTTCATACCCTAGACCTAGCCTTAATCCATATCTTATCCCTTATCCTAACCCTAGACCTAACCCTAATCGATACCCTAACCCTAGTCCAAACCCTAAACCTAGCCCTCATTCAAACCCTAGCCTTAACTCAAACCCTAGACCTAATCCCAATCCAAATCCAAACCTTAGTCCAATCATTAACCAAAACCCTAGCTCAAACCACATCATAAACCCTAATCTAAACCATGAGGTTGCACAACAATTTGCACCACCTATTATTTCCATTGGTTCCCCTATTGAAACATAATTCTACATCTTCCATGTTGGGAAAGGGAATGAATCTGGAAACTTCCCCCATTACCACAGAGCATTCACCCCGAGAAGATATAATTCAAAGAACACAAGAGGAGAAATCTTTCATTGGAACTTGTTCTAAAAATGTTTTTGAAACTCAAAACCCTAGAATCTCTCTCAACCATTCTTGTCAATTTGAAAAGTAGATATTTGAACTTGAACTTGAGGGATTTATCTTTTCTCTTTCACTAGATTCTTTGTGCCTCTAGGAGAGTGACTATCAAACTCTGGAAGATTTGCATCAGTTGGAAAATCATAAATATGTGGATTCCATTGAATCCTGGTTTCAAGCAGTCATCGAGCCATCTTGTTTCTTCTGCATTCGGAAACTCTTGGTACCATATCAATTAAAGCAGCTGGTTTCTCATGCTTTCTTATGTCTTGAAGTCTATTCGTTAAAATTAAGCGTGAGTATAATCAGCATTTTGTTACGCACATGGCTTCATTAGAAGTACTCCTATACTTAAACGAGAGTCTTTCGCCTCTTAGGGTAAAGTAGGGTAGGAGAATAAATGAATAAAGCAATTACAATGCTATTAGGGTTTTGAATTTTTATGGTTGTTAAAACTACCTTTGATCCACATTAGTTTTTAACACACACATTTGTGGAAAATCTTGTTGAGTACAATTCACTCTAATACCTCACGATTTTGAAAAAGTTGCTCTTATAGGTTGTCGTCTCGGATATATATTTTCAGTTTCCCTTAGAAGGTACTATTAGAAAACTGCTATGGTGGACCACTCTTTTAAGATCATAATAAGCTATTCAAGAGAACACTAGCATTCTTAACTCAAAGAATATTTCAGTCATTGTCTGGGATATCTTAAACAAGTCTTTAGGGTAGAGGAATTAACCAGCAATGATTACTCAAAAAAAAAAACTTTTCTTGCCATCCTGTACTCTTAAGGAGTAGATTTGTCTCCCTACTTATTAAGTAACCTTTAAGGTTAATCATAATCAGAGCTTACGAATATTTAGGGAAGGATAGGAGGTCTCGTGATGAGCCGACCTACCATGATCATGAGACCTAGCATGCATGACATTACTGCTCCTAGTCACAAAGCCAGAGTAATGGCTTTCAACCAAAAAGCTGGAAGACAGGAGGTCTCATCACTAGCCAGCTTTTTCATCCATGTTACTTCTTGTGAGTGGCACTGCCATCAGCTGGTTACCAAGCCAGGACAGTGGCCATCATCTAAAGAGGAAAATAAGATAACTCTGAATCTGTATCTAGTAAGTGGGATACTGACATTTCACTAGGTTAAAAGACATCCCTGTCAAGGTTATGGACACCTGCGGGTAGCAGGGCCATATCTGTGGTATTAAAGTTAACTGCATACTATGATATTCTTGGTTATCCTTCTCTTTCCCTAAGACTCATCATTTTTCTTGGGCAATGGTTTTAAGAAGATGATGCTTTGAGTTCTATCTTTCAAAAATCAAGGATCTTTGAATGATGTGGTACCCTTAGTGAAGGTAATCCATTGTACTAGAATAAGAGGAAATTTATTTTTGAATCCAGATGAAAACGTAATTTAGAGTGTTCAATAAAGAGGTTGCCGATTGGTATCAAAACTCACTTTAATTTTCATGGTATTCAAAATGATGAAATGCTCAATGATGAATACTCACAAGTTGTTGGCTACCAACAATGTGCATTGATTGTAGTTGCCTCTAAATATGTGCTGCATGACCTAGGTACGAGATTGTTATAATAGGTGCAGGAATCTTGTATGGTTCCTTTTGAACCTGCACTTTTTCAACAAAATTTGATTTTTATCATAAGACTTTGGGAAAAAACAAAATTTGGGACAAGGTAATAGGTATGTGCAAACACTATTTTCTCCATAATTGTTACTTTCGGTACCTGATCTTGTTTCATCATTTCACACAGTTTTAGCTGGTAAAGTAATAGTAATACCAATGTTGCAGGTTAATGAATGCATTACAATATCAAGCTAAACTCTTTGCTGACATTTTCCCTACCTTATTTCATCGTCTTATAGTTTTGGCTTGAACGAGGACATGCAAGAAGTTCAGCGTGGGGGGATGTTGAGTTGCATCTTTGTCCAAATTTTTACAACTTTTATCAAATAGATACATTATCACACCTAGTATTTTAATCATTATTTATCCATTATATTATTAATCAGAGGAATTTAGGATTAAATTGCAAATTATTGTTATTAATTAATTTGAATAAGTGTTTGTGTAATAATATCGTTAATAATAGGTTTTCTTGATTGCAGGAAGGCTCGTTGTAGGAATACATTTGAGTACAATTCACCAAATGCATAACAACAACAGAAGGGAGAATAAAGGAAGTATAATACAGGTTATCATGGCTCCCCTCGTACCTAGATTAGGCGATGCAGTCTTTGCAAATGTTGAACGTGTGAATGCGGAGCTCTTCACTCTCACCTATGGAGCTATTGTGCGCTAGCTGCTAACTGATTTTTAAGAGGTTGAAGAAGTTAATAAATAGATTGATCAAATGGGTTATAAAATTGGCATTCAGCTTATAAATGTATTTCTAGAAAAATCAAATATCACGAGATGTGTTGATTTTAAAAAGACAGTAGAAGCTATTGAAAAGGTAGGCTTCAAAATGTTCCTAGGGGACAGCAAGTGTAGCTAATTGGGATACAAATGGGACTGAATGTAGTCTTATTCTTGAGGATAATCCTCTTGTATACTTTGTTGAGTTACCCAAGACTTATCAAGGCCTTTATTATTGTAATGTCTTCTGTAGTGTCATACGTGGAGCACTTGAAATGGTCTCTATGAAAACTGAAGTAAGATGGGTTCGGGATATGCTTTGTGGGGATGATGCATATGAATTGAAGTTGAAACTTCTAGAGCAAGTTCATGAAGAATACCCTTACAAGGATGACGAGTAATCTGTCAGGTGTCTGCTTCAAATTGGTTCAAAATTTAAATGGTTCAAAAGGCATTTCTACGCTTGGTGGACGTGTAATTTTGGTTGTATCATTGTTATATTATTATTTATGGATTATGCTCCTGGTCAGCAGAGTGCAATAGCAGGCATTGAAGCACAAATAGGAGTAATTTATTATATTTTCGGAAAGTATGGTGAGTTGTATTCTTCATTCGAAAGTGCATTGGGAAAGCTGAGGGCAAGTGTAGGAGGAAATCTTGAAGAAAGTGCCATTTTAGATTAAAAAGGCCATCACTGGAGTTTGGTCTTAGTGAAATGAAGGCAGAAGATCCTGAGGCGTTGAATCTGAAAAAACTATCATCATATCTCTTTAGGGCCGCTTGAAGCCGTTGGATGCTCAGTCTCTATAACATTCTGTCAATTGTGTGGGTTAGAGAGGTTCATTAGTCGAAATGGGAGAACATCCAGAGGAGGCAGTGTTGTTTCTGGATAGTGTGCTTGAGAAGGTCACCGATAAACTTACTGGGCACGACTCCTCTTCTTCTGATTTGGATGATGAGAAATCAAAAAAAAATCGAGCCTTCTTCAATAAAATGTCTCTTTGGTGGCGAGAAGCCCGTCCATTCGTTGTTTGGAGGAGGAAAATCTGTCGATGTAATACTATGGAGGAACAAGCAAACTTCAATAGGTGTTCTTGTTGGTGCTAGCTGATGCTTCGAGGAGTCAATTATTGTGTGCCATATCTCATCCAGTTGTGTGATGCCTCAGCCAGCTATGCCTTGCTTCCACCAGCTATACGAAGTTCAATTTCTTCCAGAAGCCAAGATTTCACCTTCCAGCAAGAGAAAAATCCCACAAAAAGGGGAGCAATTTCTCCAATTTGGCATTCTGTTCAAAGCTAATTCTTATTCCGAAAGAATTGTTAAAACCAATTCTCCTATATTCTAATTACTGGGTGAAATCCATTTTGTAATTAAGATGTGTTTATATAAGTGTCGTAATGGAGAGTGCAGAGGAGATATGTAGTAGCTGTGCATTAGAATGAAGGAGTCGATCGAATAGAGTGATAGAGGAGTCGACCCATTAGAATGGGAGAATTTTATGTGCATTAGAATGAGGAAGTTGTGCATTAGATAAGAGGGGGTCGATCCATTAGAATGAAGGAGCCAACATTAGATCAAAGAAGCAATCGATTTTTGAGATTTAATGGGCGTGAGTCCTTCAATTAGAGGAGCGAAGTTTCTGAGATGTGTAGAGCTAGATTTTCTCATGTGAAGTCGATTTTTCAGATGTAGAACCAGAATTAAATTTTCCAGAGTGTAATAGAGATAGGGGGATTGCTGTGATTTGTGTAATCAATTTTTCAAATGTTGTTTTAAATATTTGTATAAATCCGCTTTATGTTATGAGCAGTAGCATTGTTTCTATGATTCATTTTTTATTTTACATTTGATGTTTTAAATCTTTCCTCAATTGCAGAAAGCGAGCTTACTCCGAGCGTGGTAGGGCCCCCCACCTCTAGAGCTAAGCTTATCAATCAGCAAGAGATAAGTAGATGTGTGCGTAGTTTTCGATTTCTGTATGAATGTGTGAATGTGTGGTTCAATCTTCAAGCATTTTAGTCATCTTTGGAACATGCCCATTAATGGACTAAGCAATTATTACTCATTACATAATATGTTAATATGTGCTTGATTTTTAATATAGAGTTATATTATATTTCTCTTGTTAAAATCGAACACAATGGGTGCATCCAATTTCTGAGTTTAAATATGGAATAGAATAGAATGTAATGTTTTGGAATTTGAGTAAGTTAGCCTTGTCCATTTAAAATCTTAAATCAACATTTTGCATTATGTGATTTCTTTGAATGTTTTCAGATTTAATGTTCATTTAATTTGTGTATTCATTTGATTTAATGTTAATAATTAGATTTATTTTTATTCTTGTCTTCGTAGTGTGATAATTTCCTTGTAAGAGGAAGTTTGAATATGGGTTTGATTGTGCAGGTGGAAAGAGATGAATTAGAATGCAGCATGATTTAGTTCTAGTTCTTGAGTTACATGATTTGATTTTGAGGTAGGTTTGTTTTTATTTCATCTAGATTAACATATTTGAATTAAAGGTTCTTCTTGATTATTTGTAAATGTGATTTTTATATAGGATCCTTTAAGTGTTATTTCACATGAAGTAAAGTAGGCGTCTTTTAACAATAGTTAGGATTGTAATTTTTTAATTTAAATTTTGAATTCGTTATCAAGGGTAGTTTGGATAGTCAGTTTGAGGTATGAATTTATAATGTGTGAGCTTTTTTCTTATTTCAAGATTAATTTCAAGTGATAGTTTCAAGTTAGTGAGAGGAGTTAATAGATTAAGGTGTTCAAGTTATCATAGGAGATTTAAAAGTAGAATGCTATTGCGAGAATTTCATATGATTTAGAATTTCTTTGAATTTCCTTATATTTTAATTGCAGTATGGAGTTTGCACTGAATGAAATTGGTTAAGTAGGTTTCCTTTTCAAGATTTCTTGTTTGCCAGCAAATGTGTGTTTCATTTCAGCACCTAGTTTATCATTACAAAGGAATATATTTATACTCTGACCATTAAGCTGAGCCAATACGCAGTACAACTTACGTTTACGACTGCCGGATTGATAATTAATATTGAGAGGTTTAATCTGAAAATTAAGCCGAACAAAAATATTGTAGAAGTATTTCTATTGGCCGAACCTTCGACAACATGTTGGGAAGTACATAAGATCCTCCATTGCTTGCGTTATTTCCAAATAGACCATCAAGAAGAAAGGCCTCTATACTCTGCTACCTACCCCTAGTCGACCGTGGGAATCCATATCCATGGATTACATGTCGGGCCTTCCTTATAATAAGCATAGAAATGACTGTGTTTTCATGGTCGTCGATAGATTCTCGAAGAAGGCCATTGTGGCGGCCTACAATAATAATATCACAATAGAAGCCACTGCTAAAATATTCTTTGAATGAGTGTGGGTGCAATTTGGAATCCCACAGTATATCATCTCGGATCGGGACAACAGGTTCCTCAGCACATTTTGGTCCAACCTCTAGTCAATGCTGGACACCAAGCTCACAAATTCCACAACTTTCCATCCCCAAACTGGTGGCCAGACAGAGGTCGTCAACAGGATGATTGTACACATTTTTTGCATGCACAGTTAAAAGAATCCACGCACATGGGATGAGAGCCTCTCCTATGTACAACATAGTTATAACTGGGCTCTCCACATATCAACTGGCCACAGCCCATTTCAGGTGGGCTTGGGGTTCCAACCACTATGTCCCATGGACGTAGCCATGCCATTTATGGCTACTCAGTCCAATTCATCTCATGTATAGTCTGAAGCTGACAAAGAAAACAACTTCATTGGGCGCATTCAACACATCCGCCAATAGTTTCATGACATATTGGATAGATCATATGCTAAGTACAATAAACGACATGATCAACATCGGGTGCCACACAACTTCCAGGTGGGTGACAAAGTGTGGCTACATTTGCAAAAGGAGCACTGTTGGAAATATGATGCAGAATGTTGTCCTTGATGGCAACCCACTGAATAAAGATGAAGACATGTGACAGTTGACATGTGTTGTCCTTGATGGCAATCCAACTGCTGAAGTTATTCTTGACTTGATGGACTTGTGTGTACAGAAGGAATTCAGAATGTGCTCAAAATATGATGAAAAGAGTATGTCTCTTTGTATACGCGGATTGGCCTAGGGTAAGTCGTGTATGCACGCGGAAAAGAACGTGCCAAGTCGCGTATGGGCTAAAGCGCTCAAAAAGTGCAAAACCAAGGGTAACCACCATGGTATTGACCCATGGTATTGGGTAATGATCCGCCTAATTGACCCCGTCCAGGTAGTTTTGGGCTTATGGTATTGGTTTGGCCCATGGTATTGAAAAAGGGGCTCATGGTATTGACAAAGGGTAATCATATATAAGGAGAAGAAATTCATTGTGCATATCAGAAGTGGGAGAGCAAGATGTCTGAGCTTGAATGAATACTTCTCTGTGAAGTATATCTGTATGGAAAGGGTAAAGGTTTGATGATAGATCTGAATCTATGATGCACCAATGAAGAGATGACAAAGTGGAATATCTAGATCTGAAATGTATCTGTATTTGCTAGATCTGTTTATGGAGTGATTAGATCTGTGATGAGGCGAACATCTGTCTGAAGCAAAAGGGTAGATCTGAACTAAATATCTGATCTGATGAAGTATGCTGCTCTGTAATGATTGAAGATCTATACGCTACTTCGCCGCGGAGGAAGCGCGTATATACGCGGCTTCAGCGAAGAGAAAGCGCGTATGCGCAATAAAATATACACTGTGGTATACGCTGGTTTGTGTGGACGAAAGCGCGTATATACGCGACATCAGTGAAGTAAAAGCGCGTATGCAGACTAGGGTTTGCTGAAGCAAGGGGTATGAAATATCTGATCTGTTCTGCTATCTGATCTGTGTTGATATGTATCTGTTGATGATGTATGTTTGTGCTTAAAATTATGGAAAGGGTTCGGTCTGGAAATATGATGAATTGTGGCCTGCAAGTTGTGTTCTATTGAAGTGGTTGGATCCAGTGTGAAAATTGATGAAACGTGGTCCAAGGTGGTGCTGAGGGTTGTAGCCTTCAGTCAGGGGGTCGTAGCTCCCTTCCAGGTGAGGGTGGTAAACGAGATCGGGGGGTCGTAGCTCCCTTCCAGGAGAGGCTGGTAAACGAGTCAGGGGGTTGGAGCTCCCTTCCAGGAGAGGCTGGTAAACGAGCGCAGGTGGGTGCCTGCGTGCTGGTCAAGTCTGCGCCAGCACATATGTTGTAAGATGTTTTCTCTATAATAAAATATTGAAAGGCTGAGCAACTGCAGCGGTGGTTTTCTCCCGACTTGGGTTTCCACCTAAAAATCCTGGTGTTCATGTGTGATGCTTTGTGTGATGGTTTATTCTGTTCTTACTGCACATGTTTACTGTTTATAGAACATCTAATGAATGGATGATGGAATGATATAAGTGAAGAACTAATGGCATAATTAGATCTCTGTGTATACGCGAGTTTTATGAAGGATATCCGCGTGTATACGCTAGTTGGCTTCAACAAAGTAGCGTATGGGTTTTAAAGGAATGAAAAAGTAAAAAGTTTGAATATGCAGTAAATACTGATTCACCCCCCCCCCTCTCAGTATTTTTCCCAACAATTGGTATCAGAGGGTGGTCCTTCTGCAGAAGCTTGATCGCTTGAAGGAGATCCGTCGCAATGGGAAAGAAGCAAAAGAAGAAGGTTACTCAAGGAAAGAAGAAGCCTCAGAAATCATGTATAGAAGAAATTGAAGGAGATGAAACAGGTATTGATCGTTGCTCTTGTATTTTACTTAATTGTATATGCAAGGATTATTATAGTGAAAGTGAAGATGAAGAAGATTCTGACCAAGCTCTACAAGTGCTCATGGCAAAGAAGAAGGCTACTCAAATTAAGGAGATAGCTGAATTTGACAAAAATGAATCAGATAGCGATTATTCCTTGAAAGATCTTAGTTGTGCAAACAATGGTGATGATGGTAAGGAATATACTATCGAAGCTGTCAAGAATAAAGATGAAGATAGTGAGAGAAAAGTTGTGATTCTAGAAGAAGTTATCAAAGATCAACAAAGAAAATTTGATGAGCAGGACGCTGCCTCCAAAGCTTTGGTATTTAAACTGAAAAAGATGTTCGATGATGTACGCAGTCGAAGTAAAGGATATCAAGCTGGAATCATCTCTCTGCAAGCAGAACTTGAAGAAGCAAATAAGAAGAATGAAGGACTTGAAGCAGAAAACGGTTCTTTAAAAACAGGTCTGGAAAAATCAAAGAAGAAGAATAAAAGTCTTGAAGCTGAAATCATCTCTCTACAAGAAAAACTTGAAGCATCAAGTAAGAAGAGTGAGGAACCTATACAATCATTTGAAAAGGAAGGACTTGAAGCAGAAATAATTTCCCTCAAAGAAGACTTGGATAAATCAAATAAGAAGAATGCAAGACTTGAAGCAGAAATTGTCTCCCTCAAAGAAGATCTCGAAGCATCAAAGAAGAAGAATGAGGAGCTGCAACAAACATGTGAAGAAAATGAAAATTGGTTGAAAGAAGAGATTATAAATCTGAAGGATCAAGTAGAAGATGGAAGAAGGAAAGAAGAAAGCATGACAAAGCAATGTCAAGCCTCGGAGGTTGAGGTAAATATTCTCAAAGGTAATTTAGAAGAAAAGGTTAGACTTTTGAGGTTTCAAGATAGTACTAAGATTCTGGATAATATTCTTAGTAGTCAAAGGTCTCCTTCTATCAAACTTGGTCTTGGTTTTCATGAAACTGTTAAAGGAGAATCTAGTTCACAAAGGAATGCTAATGACTCAAAGGAAGGTGTCAATACGATACTTGAAGTGTTGAAAGAAACAAAAGGTCAACCAACAATGAAGAAATCTCAAAGGAAATCATTCAATAATGTTGAATGTTTCAAATGTCATAATTATGGGCATGTTGCAGCAAATTGCAGAAGCAGATCATTTCAGCCTCAAACAAACAAATCCTACATAGAAAGGTACTCTAGTTTCTTCAGGGGATATTGTTTCTCATGTAACATGTATGGACATAAAGCAGTTGATTGTAAAAGGAGGAAGAATAGAAATACTCATTATGATTCTTATGTTTATTTTGGCCACATGAGATGTTATGCTTGTAACAAGTATGGACATGTAGAGAAAGAATGCAGGATGAACAGATCTGGGAAAGTGGACAATATTCAGCGCACAGTTGGAAAGCTCAAGCAAATTTGGAAAAAGAAGGAGGACCGATCAGAAACGTAGGGAATTCAGACCCTACTGCAGTCATCCGCTTCTGGAAGCTTACTTCTCTGATTGACTGCAGGAATGATGTGGGATACATTAGGAGATTTAGTAATGTATCGTCACAGTGGGAGCAATGCATGATGACTCTCATAGTTGATTTGATTATTCTGGTTAGATGTATTTCTGACAGTGCATCTGGTGTGAAGAAAAGACAGGAACATAAGGTAAATTTGCAGAAGGAGATGAAGGTGTGAAATTTTCTATATTACACTTTTCATACGCGAGTTCTATTCACAAAAGTCGCGTATACACGCGAGTTCCAGCAGACACAGTCGCGTATTCATTGATGATAAGAAGATTTGTACGGTAGGCGAAAGATACGGAAGCGAGAGGTCCAGGGGGAGCATCAGTCTGACTAATAATAACTGAATTTTTGACTCTGTATCAGCTTAATTTATCAGTTCTAAATAATGATGTTATGATACATGGTTTCTTATGTTGAAGACTATGGATGAGTCCTGTTTGCTTGAGTATTCGTTGCTGAGATGAAAGTCTTATAATTTAGAGACAAGGACAGATCATGCAGAGATTGTTGTTGATGACTTGCTGTTGAAGGTGTTTCAGATTGCACAAGTTAAGGAAGAGCACTGGTTTAGGGAGAGCAGCAGGTTGAATACTATTGATTGCATTGTTGGCAATATGATTGCTTATTCTTTGATCTTTATGATACTCATGCTCAAATGATGATAACTTGGTACATGGATTATTATGATGAGACGTTGAATCAGGGCCACCGGGGCTTCAAGCTGGAGTTTATACGGTGGATGAAATTGGAAGTCTAGTTCATGCGAGAGATTGTTACTATAGTTAAGATATTTTTGCCTACATATGTTACTTCATGTTAAATCTTGAAGATCATGGTGGTAGTGGACCACATGAATGATTGATTGACACTTATGAGAAGTTGTTGTTCTGGTATGATAAACTTTCTTGGAAAGATTGTATTGATGGTGCAAAGAATCTGAAAGCTTGGTTACTAATGTGCCTTTGCTCCAACCATTGGATGACGCTTGAAGACACAACTACATTGTTACATCATACGCTAGTCCGGAGACGTTCGAGTATCTAAGAGAGAAGCTGGGAGTGTTCTCTACCAGTCAAAAGAACAAATCTGCATAAATTTTAGAATATGGCTTGGGATACGCGGGTTTCCTGAAACACAGTCGCATATGTACGCGAGTTCATGCACAGAAAACCGCGTATGACTGATTGCTGACAATTTTTGCTTGGAGTCAGCTCTCTTCAGCACAACTGCAATGTTGTATGGTATCTCTGATACTGTTTGGTATCTCTGGTGGTGTTCGAGTTCTCATAATTCTATTTCTAATGTTTTGATGAAGATGCCTTGATGATTTGTTGGTGGAAGTTTTCAGGATGCACAAACTAAGGGGGAGCCTTAGCCATTTGGAAAGATTGCTTGGTTGCCTGGTCAGAGGCAGTAGATTTTCGACTATAAAGCGAGTGTTGGCATTATGATGGATTACGAAATATGTTCTCTCTCTTTTGAGGACTTTTACAGTGTTGGTCATATTTGTATTTTGATGAAAGGTCTTGTGCCGGACCCATGATGTCTGATATGTTATTCGGTCATGTAAGGACTTCTCAAATTTTGTAAAACCCATGGTTGGGTAGGAGGGAGTCTCATATGTAAATCCACTTGGTTGGATATTTGATGTAAGTATGAGTCTTTGGTGATAGGAAGTTCATAGAGTCATGTATTTATTGAAAAAGATGTTTGAAGATTCGGCATGATCTCAGGGGGAGCTTGGTCACTTCAGTATACATCAGATTTGTAGAACGCTTCTTCTACATGAGGAGAAAAGGGGAGAGTGTGTTGGCTTTGATCCGCCCTTTGCCCTTGATGTCAAAGGGGGAGAGTGACATGGTGTTTGAATGAAGAAGTTAAAGATGTACGTGACATGGTGTTTGAATGAAGAGAAGATAATGATGTCAAATATTTGGGAGAGTGGCATGGTATCTATCTGCTGTGGTAACCAAACACCATCATGGTTGCCATCAAGTCCAAAGGGGGAGATTGTTGGAAATATGATGCAGAGTGTTGTCCTTGATGGCAACCCACGAATGAAGATGAAGACATGCGACTGTTGACATGTGTTGTCCTTGATGGCAAACCACCTGATGAAGTTATGCTTGAATTGATGGACTTGTGTGTACAGAAGGCAATGAAGAAAGGAATTTAGAATGTGCTCAAAATATGATGAAAAGAGTATGTCTCTTTGTATACGCGGATTGGCCTAGGGGAAGTCGCGTATGCACGCGGAAAATAACGTTCCAAGTCGCGTATGGGCAAAAGCGCTCAAAAAGTGCAAAACCAAGGGTAACCACCATGGTATTGACCCATTGTATTGGGTAATGATCCGCCTAATTGACCCCGTCCCGGTAGTTTTGGGCTCATGGTATTGCTTTGGCCCATGGTATTGAAAAAGGGGCTCATGGTATTGACAAGGGTAATCCTATATAAGAAGAAATTCATTGTCTGTATCGAAATTGGGAGAGCAAGATGTGCGAACGGAATGAATACTTCTGCATTAGTATGTCTGTATGGAAAAGGGTGTAAAGGTTTGATGATAGATACGAATCTATGATGCTAATGAAAAGATGACAAAGTGGAATATCTAGATCTGAAATGTATGCGTATTTATAGATCACATTTATGAATGATTAGATACGTGATGATAGAACTAAATACTAGCTCAAAAGGGTAGATCTGAACTGAATATCTGATCTGATGAAGTATGCTGCGCTGTAATGATTGAAGATCTATACGCTACTTCGCCGCGGAGGAAGCGCGTATATCTATGACTTCGACGAAGAAGAAAAAACATATGCGCAATAAATGCAACATGTGATATCTGTTGGTTTGTGTGAGCGGAAGACGCGTATACTCTGTATCTCTAATTAAGAAGTAAAAGAGCGTATGCAAACTAGGGTTTGCTGAAGCAAGGGGTATGAAATATCTGAGCTGTTCTGCTGTGTTTATGCTATCTGATCTGTGTTGATATGTATCTGATGATGATGTATGGTTGTGCTTAAAAGTATGGAAAGGGTCCAGTATGAAAATATGATGAAATGTGGCCTGCAAGTGGTGTTCTATTGAAGTTGTTGGATCCAGTGTGAAAATTGATGAAACGTGGTCCAAGGTGGTGCTGAGGGTTGTAGCCTTCAGTCAGGGGGTTGTAGCTCCCTTCCAGGTGAGGCTGGTAAACGAGATCGGGGGGTTGTAGCTCCCTTCCAGGTGAGGCTGGTAAACGAGTCAGGGGGTCGTAGCTCCCTTCCAGGAGAGGCTGGTAAACGAGCGCAGGTGGGTGCCTGCGTGCTGGTCAATTCTGCGCCAGCACATATGTTGTAAGATGTTTTCTCTATAATAAAATATTGAAGGCTGAGCAACTGCAGCGGTGGTTTTCTCCCGACTTGGGTTTCCACCTAAAAATCCTGGTGTTCATGTGTGATGCTTTGTGTAATGGTTTACTCTGTTCTTACTGCACATGTTTACTGTTTATTAAACATCTGATGAATGAATGATGGAATGATTTAAGTGAAGAACTAATGACATAATTAGATCTCTGTGTATACGCGAGTTTTATGAAGGATATCCGCGTATATACGCTAGTTGGCTTCAGACAAGTAGCGTATGGGTTTTAAAGGAATGAAAAAGTAAAAAGTTTGAATATGCAGTAAATACTGATTCACCCCCCCCCCCTCTCAGTATTTTTCCCAACAAGCACCTCATTGGACCCCACTGCAAGCTTTTCCCGCTCCAATATAGGTCATACACCATCACCAAGGCTGTAGGGAAGAATTCCATTGACCTCATTATTCCACCATTCCTTGGTCTAAACCCAATATTCAATGTGGACCGCCTTCGTCCCTACTTCCCACCTCTACTAGACACGTCTAACATTGCAGAACAACTCACACCAACAGAGTTAAACCCAGACTGCATGGAACATGTGACCACAGATTGTTTCATTGACATGAAAATTAATAACACTCGTTGACAGAAGATCCAACTGTATTGGGTTGTCAAAGTTGGCCAACTCCTGCATAAAGGCAAGTGGTTCACGAGGGACCAAGTTTGGCAGAAGTTTCCTCATCTCATGAAGGAAATCAACTCAATGGGGACCATTGCTTCCTAATGGGGGAGGAATGATCCAGGTTGATATTGGTGGCCACCCGCCAATTCCACTTGGGCCCCACCATTGTCTCTTTCATTTTTTCAATTTCGGCACAACTTACTATTTTTCATAGTTTTTCAGGTCGTGAACTTCTAGAGCCGCTTTAAGGCCCTAAATGATGTTTTTTTGGAAAACGGGGAGCAACATGGGTCCATGGATCGATGTTTCTCACATCAAAATTTTTAGTCCTCGGATATATCTTTCTAACAAGGTATGTTCACGTCAAACAGAGATCATATGCCAAAGTTACATTCCCAGGAAGTTGAAACACTAATTTACCCAAGCGGGGCCCATAGTTTTGGTGCTTCATCTCCTAGGGTTATAGGGTTTTGGATGTTTAGGGTTTTATATTGTTTCTAAATAATAAATAGACCCTCTAGCCTCATTGTAACATATTTCAGAGGCCTATAGCCGCCACATCTCTTCTTAAAGATAAGTTACCAACGCCCTAGCTAGTTTATTTCCATTCTGTCTGTAAGAAAATTTCAATTCTTTGAAATTAATGAAATGAAGTGATATTTCCACTACATATTTGTATTATGTTGCATTCCTACATAAATTTGAATCAGTCGGGGAGCCAACAAAGCACCCCTCAGAGAAGGCCACAAGGAAATATTCCCTAGGCACCTCCCCAAGGCCACTACATACATATACCTATGTAACATCATCATACGATGGAATTCAATACTATGTTACCTTTATTAACATCATTAAATATTCCATATATGAACAAGTTAACAAATGACCCTATTGCAGATGGGCTTAACTGGTCACCCATTCCCACGAAGTTTCCTTCAGATATTCCAAAATTTGAATGTAAGCAAGCGGAAGAACAAGGAAATCATATTATGGCTTTCCACTTATGGTGTTGGTCGAAAAATATCATAGATGATACCATTTGGCTAAGACTATTTCAACACACCCTTACAGGGCCATCAACAAAATGGTATGTTGACCAACCGTATGCATCACATGGAACCTTTGGCACCCTCGCAACTACGTCCCCTACCTACTTCCAACTCCCAATTCATCATGATTTGGGAATGGAACTCCTCACTCATTTTAGGAAAACACATGTCGTTCACATATCATAGCATCTCCACGAATGGCAGAGGCGTCAGAGCTTGTGCAAATCCAATCTCGATGATAGGGTTCTTCTAGAGTTATTTCTGAAAACACTCACAACAGAAATTTAAAAATGTGGCAATGAAAAAACCTCACACTGAAGAACATGACATCATAAATCCTGAAAACTAGAGATCATTTACACCCCATCTAGATATATCTACCATATCCTTCCAAACTCCCCACACATGCAAACTTATAGAGAGTTACCAGGCACATTGAATACTATTGACGGTATAATAGGGTCCTTAGCCCAAAGTCAACCAAAAAATAGTTATTAGCACCCTGTATACTCTTATGATACTATGCAGAATGTATCACAACCAGGGTACTATCATAGTAAGCCTAGAACTTTGCATAACATGACTAACAGTGCAATACCATACTACCAACCGCAAGGAGGTCCATACCCTTCCTTCCAGGGGGCTCAATATTCAGCTAGAAATGCTTATACTAGAGAGCTACCCCAGCATACATATTCCAACTAGAGCCATGGGAACCAATACTCCCCTTTCCCTGAATAAAATCTACCATCAGTGCAAAACAATGCACTGGTTTACCTAGTGCAACCCTCCCAGGATCAACAACAACCTTCATATGACTAGGAGAGTAATAATAATCCTCCAAATGCTTCAAAGAGAAAACCAAAGAGAAAACCAAAGGGAGAAGTTGGACATGTGGGAAAAAATTAGTAGTGCCCCTCGATATCTCAGGCTGGGGGCAACTCCAACCAAAATCAAAACTAGAAACCAACAAATAACTCTCAAAGGTCAAACAAGACAACCAGTCTAAGGACAAACCATTCTTCTGACATATGTGGGGAGTACAGTTATTACACCCACCAATGTCCCTAACTTCTCGAATCGAAGCGAATTTAGCATAACTGAGGATAAGGGGGGAAAGACTAGTATCATGCAGTTATGCAGGAACCCTTCCCCCATCAGGGAGTGGTTAAAACCCAGTAGCAAAAAGCACACCAAAACAATATGGGAGGAAACAACCATGATATCTTCATGGCAGGAGAAGAATTTTTCTTCCAAACATGGAACAAGAACTATGACACACCCCCAAATACCAACACTTCATGTATAAGTATGAGCACACCTATTGCATTGTTAACCATTTCTAAAGTACCTATTGATCACATGCCAAAAATGGTTAGAGGACCAACATGGCATGCAGGACATCATTCCAAAGTTTCTCATAGTTATAGTATAGTGGACGATTTATCTCAGTCTCCATCATCCATGTCAACATTATAGGTCCTACAATCTTTCCCAATGCAACGTAAAGGTTTACTTTCCGCTTTAGGTGCAATAAACTTTTCTAATTATAACCTAATGGTTTTCAACCTAGACAAGGTAGGCCCAAGGCTTCCTTCACTAATCTCTTTCCAAATACCAGTTTCTGTTCATAACATCACCATCCATTGTTGCATTGTGGATGAAGGAGCATCCACCTGTATCATGTCCAAAAAAATTTGGCAGAAGTTAGGATCGCCTGAATTGAAACCATCATACATCATGCTCAGAGCATATGACGGGTGCACATCAACCCCCGTAGGTCTTTTCCAAATTTCCAGTGCATCTGGCTGGAAAAATCATCCTCATATACATTGAGTTCTTGGACAGGAAATTAGACTACAATATCCTCCTCAGGTGGAATTACATGTAGGTTATGATTGTGGTATCATCATCTATTTTTAGGGTGATGATGTTCCCCCATGAAGACAAAATCATCACCATAAACCAACTCAAATACTACGAAAAGACACTCGTGATCACTCTAGATGTTGTACTACCATACATAGATACAAATACTGAGTCGATCACAAGATATACAGAATTTGGACTTGGCCAATTCAAACCATATTCTATCCTTGGAACATACCTAGGAGACCCCCCTATAAATCTAGGGAAACCCCAGAAAGTACGGAGGCAGGAGTGTGCATGGTGAGTTCATCAAACACCGAAACTAGTATGGAACCAGAAACTGGCATCACGATTGTCGTCACCTCTGATTCAAAATTTCTACCATATTCTATCTCCCAAACCCCATTTTTTCATCCCCCACCTGGTTTTTTTTTGCAACAAGTCATTGGAAACTCCTATGTTTCCAAATATGGCTTTCACAATACCAGTCTGGTATTTGGCCCCTCCAGCCACATTGGAAACCCATGCATTACCTCTACAGGAATGACTCCTATTACCTCCCAAGAAGTCGTGATATCCAAAGAAGCCCCTGTATAGACACCAGCTAGTACTACCGCGAAGGATAATAATAAAGGGAAGAAGGTTGACACCCCTAGGCTTCCTATGGCATTGCAACCTTGTGCATTGTGCAATGTTGTAGGTCATCCTACTAAAAATTTTCCATAATTAGACGAGTTGAAAGATCTTCTACATGCCAAAAAATCTGTCGCGACCTCAGCCACCCATGAAAAGGAAAATGAAATGAATACTCAAGGTAAAGCATTATTCATCAACCATGCGTGCACCATATGCGATCAATAGGGTCATTAAACCCATCATTGCCCTGACATGCCTCGATATAGCAATGAATTACATGCCCTATATAAATCCATTCTTTAGGACCCCTTTAAAACATCCATGCAAATGGAAGAGGATGGGTCCAAAACCATCTTATACGTACAAGAAGAGCCTGGATTATGCTCATACTCAAAAAATCAAATGGCTCAAAGAAGGAAAGCAGAGGCCACATCCCATGTCCTAGTTTGCGCATTGTGCGATGAACCTAATCACTTGATCGTTCAATGCCCCGAGTTAAGGGCATTTAGTTGTTCGTACCTAATTCCATACATTTCCCAAAACAACTTATCTCAGCACATATGACATGAATTTCATATCTATCACAACAACCACCGCGTTTGTCATTGCCCCCATATCCATCGTTTATGATCTATGTTAGATTTCATGCGATGCTTTATCATTGAAAACTATGACTTAGCAAACTCGGACACAAAATCTGTGCAAAGAACACCACAAATCAAAGGACTGACATTAGGGGAATTTTGAGGTCTAAAATGGGCCTCCTAAGGAGATTTTAAAATAATAGTGGAAATAATCAAATAAGATTAGATTACATCATCAAATTTTGGAGGGAAAAAAGAAAAAACTACTTTTTCAACTCGTATTTTAAACTTATCTCCCCATGGGATTACAAAAAATTTTGAGCGGCAACACTCATTGGATGCATAATTTGATTCCTCATCCAAGATGTACCAATGTTTCATACTTTTGATGGACCGTGTTACACGAAAAATGAGAAATACATGAAAAACGTGATTGCAATCATGTATTCTCATGTATTTCTCATTTTTCGTGTAGCATGGTCCATCAAAAGTATGAAACATGGGTACTCCTTGGATTAGAAATTAAAATTTTCATCCAACTAGTACTCCGGCTCGAAATTTTAGTAAATCTTTAGGGAGATAAGTCGAAAATACAAGTTTAAAAGGTAGTTTTATTATTTTATTATTTTTTAATCTTTTTTACTTTTTTACCCCAAAAATGGTGAATCATCCCCCATGGTTGACATCATCATCTTGAATCCTAGTAGTTCTTATAAATTTTATTTTAACTGTACATTTCTCTTAGGAGGCCCATTTTATACCTCAAAAGTTCTCTAATTAGAAGCTAGGACCATTTTATATATATCGGAGGAGAGAAGACCACCAGGACGACCACCTCCCCCCTTAATCATCCACAGCCTCAAGTTCTGGTTTGCACATTATGCAACGAATCTGATCATTTGATCATGCAATGTGCAATGTTTGAGTTGTTTCAAATATGGTACTTGGTCACTCCAGTGATCCAATGAGATTTGACCATACATGATCGACACTCTTGTCAGTTCTGCCAAGGTAACCACCATCTTCGTCATTGTCCCTACGTTCCCCCATTCCGCTTAGCGTTAAATTATTTGTGCCTGTTCATTTCCAATAACACCGACTTGGACAGTTCGGATTCAGAGTCCATAGAAAGTTCCACAACTTAGGAGAGACGCCCAGCAGAAGTGCATCGTTCCTCTCATCTCCACCATTAACCTACATATGCGAAGGCAACGCGACACCATGACAGGGTAGGGTACAAACCCAACTTCTCATGTGCCCTATGTAATAAGGATAACCACATGGTTAACCAATGTCATGAGCGGTATAACTTCATGGAAATTTTTGGCATAGTAAACCCCATTCCCCATGTACATCTCTCTAATCAAGAGAATCTCACTCACTTTTATTGCCAAATATGCTCCCAATTTCATCACACAAAGAACTATCAATATCTTCCATGATTGAGAGTATTTGAAACAACATTAAAACAAAATCCCCAAAGGGAGCCATATCACACAAAATATAAGACCCAAACATGGCAGAAACGTAAGAATGCACAATCTGTGATTAGAACCACTCGTCATCGTCTTACATCATGATTAGTATTGGATTTCATAACATCTACTCGGTGATTACCTTTACTGCATGCAACATTTTTACCAACCAATCCCATGATACAAAAGAATGCCCTATGTTACAAAAATTTCGACATCTTTGCATCCGAAAAAATATTCAATTAAAGGAAGATATTTGTACCCATGTACGCCCCCTCTAGCATGAAAATGAAAAAATTGAAAACCATAAGGTGCTAGCTCCTACCAGACACTCTCAGCACGAATCCCTAGTGCTTTGTCTAACCGCAATGCCAAGAAACACTCCAATCTAGGCCTCTAACCTCTCAAGCTCCGAAAACAAAATGACCTAAAAAAGGGCCATCTTACCCTTTATATCACCCTTTCAACCATTTTTGGGAGCCCATAAATGGAGCTCATGGTATCCAATTGCAGAACCATGAGAGACATAGTGATCAAGACTTCATCATCTTCAATATGGAGCTCCTTGTTCTAGTTTTCAAAAAAAATCATTTTTGGGCCCAACGCCCACCTCCTTCATACTGCATTTCAGTTACGCCCTCTCTTATTGCATTGAATTCAACTTATTTCAAAATATTTTTATGAAAAAGATGATTTTACTTGGGGTATTAGCCACAGATGTTGTAAACACACCAAATCACCATACTTCCCAAGCGATAAAAGTACAAGAGAAGGTACCATTATTTTCGCAGCATGATGGGCTTCCTTCTAAAATCTTTGCATATCGTGACATCATTTCCTTAGAAGAATAAAACCATAGGTTTCATTCACCCAACTATGTTTATCATCACCTCACCTTGCATGTGATAAACACCCTTGTAGGTTGGTAGAGCCACACCTTCCATGAAATCTGTTACTTATTTAGACCATACGTGACTACCTGGAGCCATGGCCACAAAATCTAGCTCAGGAACCACTTCATGTTTGTGCATATGTTATTGTTGAGTCTCAAATCTGCATCTTTTCCATACACCTTTCTAGACCTTTTTCATTCACCTGAACCTTCCAAGTTGTCAATATCATTGTATATTAATTGCAAAAGAGCATCTAAAATGGTTTTTAACTATATTTTTGTGTTTGCTATTTGATTTAGATTTTGCTCATTTAGCTGCGGAATCTTGCCACTTTCCGCAGCTGCTACAACTTTCCGCAGCCATTTTGTAAAACTCTATGTTACAGGTGTCTTCAGGAAAAACGAGCCACATGGGCAAGTCAGAAATGATGTGGACATGGATCGTGTCCTATTGGCTCGAGCAAATTCACCTAAGGGGGCTGCAGTCAAAGGTGGCCAAGTGGAAGTCAACCGTAGAGTCCCATGGTGACAGGACTCTGTTTCTCGTCATGTGGAGATTTGTATGACCGTTTCTGAGTTGCGGGAGACACATCAACACCTGTACACGGCTCCATAAGCCGAATCCAACATCCACTCCTCATATATTTACTCTTCACTGCGGCCATGATGCTGGATCCCTGGAATGTGATGATTTACGTGTCTCCATCAGCACAAACTTTAGGGAATTAGTTATATTACCTCTGTTATAAATAACGCGTTTGCATACACACATTATATTAGTCTCCAGATAGTTCTGTAATGTAATTACGTTGCCACTGTGCCGTAATATCACCTTTCTATTATGACTGCATTTTAATATAAAAGAAGACTCTGTTTCCAAGCGTAATTCGTATTTGAAGGCTGTTGCCAAGGCTGGTGTAGAGGGCCCCTGCACACGCTGAGGTTTTGTGCATTATTGTATAGTTCTTGTTTTATTTCTTTAAGCTCATTGTGCCATAAATCATTCATGTGTTTATACATTACATCTTTCATGGTATTTATGCTTCATCTCTGTTTATAATCTTTCATGCTTTACATCTTATTTCTGTCTATAATATTTCATGTTTTACGTTGTTGTTAATTGATCAGTGTTCCTGTTTCAGATCACAAATAGGCAGCCCGGGCATTTGCATAACTTTTTGACTAATGACATGGAATTAATATTGTTCTGCTGCTAATTTACTTTTTGTTTAATTCCAGCACTGCTTTGTTTATTTCAGTCTTGCTTATTTGTTTCAGTAGTTAGATTTAGATATATTAAACTGCTCATGTTATTTCCAGTTACCTCCGAAAGCCACAGCTGGACTGATGGTGAGGGATTGAATTATGAATGTGTAGTTTGATATTAGTTTACTTTCTGCAAGCTAGATATATTGAATTGCTCATGACATTTTCAGTTACCTCCGAAAGCCACAGCTGGACTGATGGTGAGGGATTGAATTATGAATGTGTAGTTTGATATTAGTTTACTTTCTGCAAGTTAGATATATTGAATTGCTTATGACATTTTCAGTTACCTCCGAAAGCCACAGCTGGACTGATGGTGAGGGATTGAATTATGAATGTGTAGTTTGATAGTAGTTTACTTTCTGCAAGTTAGATATCAGGTTACTCAAGTTGTTTATGGTTACCTCCGAAAACCATAGCTGGACTAATGGTGAGGGATCAAAAGATAAGTTGATGTAATTTGATTTAGATTTACTTTGTTGCAAATTTTGGATTTCTTTAAGCATAGTTTCTTTTGTGTTTGAACAGCAGCAAGAATAATGAGTTTCATGATCAGTAGTTCATTGTTTGTTTGACTAGAGTAGTGATGCAATTTCATTTTCTTTGAACAATTAATTTTGTCATTGTGTGTTTTTAAAATTCTTTTGAAGTTTGGAAAATCATTAGAAAGACATTGTTGTCTTGAATATTTGTCTCCATACTTGTTTTTCAGAATTTCATAAAAAATCCAAAAACGACCAAAAAAGTAAGAGATAGGTTATCTTGCACATATAGTGTGCCACACTTCATCAGCTTACGAATCCCGGATTGATAAATTAATGTAGCAATTTAGGACACACTAAATTGACCAAACATTTTGGTGCCGTTGCCGGGGAAGTGTAACTAGGTAGCCAATTTCTTAAAAAAAAAAAAAAACACAAAAACAAAATAATAAAAGAAGGGAAAACTTGATAACTTCTTGAAGTATGCTCTCCTCTTGCACCTAGTGTGATCTGGAGGATCAGAAAAGAGAATTATTGGTTTAGTAATTTCTTAAGTATGCTCTCTTCTTGCACCTAGTGTGACCTGGAAGATCAGAAAGAGAATTATTATCCCTACTTAAAAAAATAAAAAAATAAAATAAAAAAAAAATGACATGCATAGAGCAAGAGATTCTAGGGGAAGGTTTATAGCTAAAGCCAAGAGTTCAATTTTCACAACTCCATCTTCTTCAAGGCATAGACAAGAATCACCACCATCTACCCCTAGCCTTAAGATTTTTGGAATTCAAGGAACAGCTGAATTAGAGGATTCTCCTATACCACCTACTAAATCTCATTTAGAAAAGGAAGAGACTCCCTCTCATCCTCCCTTGATAGAAGAACCAGAGGACTTTAAGGACTCTAAAGAAACTATCATGGCAGAGGAAATAATAGATGGATTTAGAGGTAGAAGTAGAGGAGGAGGAAACATTGGAGACAACAATGGTGAAGGAAATAATGGAAGAAATAGGGAAGGAGACAACTTGTTTGGATTCCCTATAGTTGATGAGGAAACTCATACAACGATGAAAAATATCTCACCATCTATCCTCCCTAACTTTTATGGATTGCGAAGCGAGGATCCTGAAACATTTCTGTTTGAGTTTGAAGTTGTGTGCCGAACTTATGACTATATGGAAGACTCTCAAAAACTCAAACTGTTTCCTTCAACATTGAAGGGAGTTGCTTTGAAATGGTTCATGGGATTAACCACTCAATCTATTAGGGCTTGGAATGATATGAAACAAACATTTTTGGATAGATACTTGGACTATTGTATGCCCACCAATCACAAGGATGAGGTATTCAAAATGATGCAAAAAGAAGATGAAAATTTGGAAGACTTACTTGAAAGATTTAAATACAACTTGAAAAGAGCAAAGATGAGCAACTTAGATGATGAAACCTTGAAAGCCCTCATATTAAAATCCATTAGAGATGAATGGATAGATATTTTAAACATGATGGGGAAAGGAGACATTTCTCAACTCCCACTTCGTGACATAACGGAACTATGTGTCCATCTCTCAAGAGGAAAATCTAAAACAAGAAAAGGGCCTAGGGATCCTTCTCTTATTAGGGCTAACAAATCTGCAATTGGATCAGTAAGTAGGGCAGAGATTGGTAATATTCTTGATGAATTCAAAACTGATATCTTAGGGAGCCTTAGTGAACAACTAGACACCCTTAAAATCCAAAACAAGCAGAAAGCAGAAACAGATGCTTTAGCTATCTTTTGTCCGAAATGTAGGAAGAAACATGCTTTAAGGGAATGTCCCTTGGATGCAAAAGTTGTAGAAACATGTATGATTTTCTCAAAGAATCATGAGATCAAGGATTGTCCTTCAATTCCTGGACTCAAAGCTGTCTTTCAAGAAGACCCAAATTCAGTAGAATCTCTCTGTTTTGTTGCAAGAAGACCTTGGCAGGGACAACAAATTCAAGGGTTTAACAAGCCTATGAATCTTCAAACCCCACCAAATTGGAATCCTTGGCAACAACCTTGGCCCCAACATCAAAATCTATATCAGCCATGGGTACAAGGGATGCAAAATCCTTATGGGAGATTTGCTCAATTTTATCAATATCCTCCATCTTTTCAAAATCAACAAGCTCCACAACTTCCAAACACAAATCCACAACTTTCATTGCCATTTCCACAACAACAACCTTCTCAAAAAAATCCAAATCCTCAACTCATGCTCCCATACCAACAAAAAACAAATCAACTTCCAGCTCAGCCATTGCCAAATCCTAACAATAAAAATCCTCAGAATACTTACATGGTAGAAGGACAACAATTTCCTACCTATATGATTGTTCCTCTCAATGATGTACAACTAAGATCTGGTAGAGTTTTAGAAAAACCTTCTATAGATATTCAAGAGCAAGATACCTCTGAGGAGGATTCTCTTCAAGTCAATAAGGGTTCTGAGGAAGCATCTCTTCAAAATTCAAGCATTCAAAAAGAAAAAGAAAAGTTAACCCCCACAACTCCTATAGTTGAGAAACCTGCATCTTTATCTACACCTCCTTTTCCTGAAAGACTACAAATTGACAAGGGGGTGGAAAAACAAATCTTGTTGCCTAACTATGACTTTCTAGATGAATTGAAGAATGTTTGTATCAAGATTCTCTTGCTACAAGCCATTCGAGAGATTCCTATTCTAGCAAAAACCATAAAGGAGTTGAGTTTCAAAAGACCAGGAAGGAAACTAAAAGACACAAGAAGAATCCACCTGGTAGGAAAAATTGCAGATATTATGATGGGAAAAATTACCATACAGAAGTATGTAGATCCAGGAAGTCTAATTGTCAAGACACATATAAATGGGATAGAAATTCCAAACACATTGATTGACTTAGGGGCTGCTATCAACATTATGAGTAGACAGACTATGGAACAACTAAAACTTCCTAACCTTCTTTTTACACCTACTTTACTGCAACTCGCAGATCAATCAATTATTAAACCAGATGGTGTATTAGAAGATATTTCAATCTCCTTATATTCTTGGGAATATCCAGTAGATTTTATGATTTTGACTCCCAAGAGTAATCTAGGAGGGCACCCACTTATCTTAGGAAGACCTTGGCTAGCCACAGCTGATGCTTTCATTAGTTGTAGATCTGGGGATATGTACATTTCTAATGGTAATTCGACAAAGAAATTCAATTTGTATCCTCCAGCAAAAGCAATCACAGAAGTAGGAGACAATGAATGGGTCGATGATGAGGAAATTATACAACCTGTCTTTACCATTTCTGAAATCAGTGAGGATAGTCAAATTCTGAACACATTAGAAAATTTTGAGACATCTTCAGAATATGACCCCACACAATTTCAGTTGGAATCTGACATAGAATATTTATCATCAAGACAAATGTCTATTTACTCTATGGAAGAGTTTGGTAATTCTGCTATTGAGATTTTTCCAGAAAAGACATTGAATATCAACAAACATCTGGAGAAGTCACAACAAGAAGAACTAACCAGAATCTTGCAAAAACATTCTACTTCATTTGCATGGGAGTATACTGACATGAAGGGTATTGATCCTAAGACTTGCATCCATCATATCTATATTGAGGAAAACAGTAGACCAATCAGACAACCTCAAAGAAGGATGAATCCAAATCTTAGGGAGATAGTGAAAGAAGATCTCCAAAAACTACTCAATGTAAACTTCATTTATCCAATTTCAGATAGACGATGGGTTTCTCCTTTGGTTATAGTACCTAAAAAGAATGGTAAATGGAGGGTATGCATTGATTACAGGGAATTGAACAAAGCAACTTTGAAGGATCACTTTCCTTTGCCTTTTATTGATCGGGTATTAGATACATTAGCAGGTAAAAAGTACTTTTCATTTTTGGATGGTTTTAGTGGCTATAATCAAATTCAGGTAGCACCTGAAGATCAAGATAAGACCACATTTACTTTTCCATGGGGAACTTTTGCCTATTGAGTGCTTCCTTTTGGGTTATGTAATGCACCTGCAACATTCCAAAGAGCGGTACTAGGAATTTTTTCTGATCTAATCCATGATTGTGTAGAGGTTTATATGGATGATTTTACAGTTTATGGTAATTCATTTGAAGAGGCATTAGAAAATTTGGAAAAAGTTCTTATAAGATGTAAAGAAACAAACTTTTCATTAAGCCATGAAAAATGCTTTATGATGTTTACTGAAGGGATTGTTTTGGGGCATCATATTTCGGGAGATGGGATTAAGGTTGATAGATCAAAAGTTGAAGTCATCTCCAAGTTACCTATTCCAAATTGTCAAAGAGATGTTAGAATTTTTCTAGGATTTATTGGTTACTATAGAAGATTTATAGAAAACTTCACTAAAATAGCATCTCCACTCTTCAAATTGCTTACAAAAGACTGTGAATTTAAATGGGATCCTGATTGTCAATCAGCTTTGGAAACTTTGAAAACAAGAATATCTGAAGCACCTATCTTGAGAGGACCAAATTGGAAACTCCCTTTCCATATTTCTACAGATGCTTCAGATATAGCTCTAGGAGCTGTGTTGGGTCAAAAAGATTTAGTTCCTTATGCCATTTATTATACCAGTAAAAATTTGACTCCCACAGAGTTGAACTATACTGTGACTGAAAAAGAGTTTTTAGTTGTTATTCATGCAATTAATAAGTTTAGACATTACATAACAGGCTATGAAACTTTTATTCATACTGACCATTCTACAATTAGATATTTAATGAACAAACCTGTTACTAATGGCAGAGTGACAAGATGGCTCTTAATTTTGCAAGAATTCAATATTACTGTGTTGGATAGACCAGGAAAACAAAATACAGTAGCTGATTTCTTGTCTAGGATTCAGAATACTAAAGAAGATTCTCCTGTAGAGGATAAGTTTCCTGATGAATACTTGTTTGCGGTAACTATTAAGACTCCTTGGTATGCAGATATTGCTAACTATTTGGTTACAGGGAAACTGCCTTCACATTTATTTCCAAGTGAAAAACGAAAAATTATTCAGGAGAGTTCAAAATATTCATGGATTTCTAACGAATTGTTTAAAACGGGGCCAGATCTTGTGATCAGAAGATGTGTCAGGGAAGATGAAATGCCTGATATTCTTAAGGCATGTCATGATGAACCATGCGGCGGACACTTTGCAGACAAAAGGATGGCCTATAAAATCCTCTCTTTAAGATATTATTGGCCTTCCCTCTTCAAAGATGCAAAACAATATGTCAAAAGGTGTGATAGCTGCCAAAGAGTAGGGAAACCTACCCTTTCAAATGAAATGCCATTGCAACCACGGGTACTCATTGAACCCTTTGAAAAATGGGCTTTAGATTTCATTGGACCTATTAATCCACCATCTAAGCAAAAGAAGTATATATTGGTTTGTACTTATTATGTTACTAAATGGGTAGAAGCCAAAGCATTAGTATCTGCTACTGAAAATTCAGTTGTTCATTTTCTTTATGAGGATATTTTTACTCGCTTTGGTGTTCCAAGAGAAATTGTGACAGATCAAGGAAGCCAATTCACATCCAACCTGGTGGAGAAGCTGATGGAAGAATACAAAATCAAGCATAGAAGATCTACTCTTTACCATCCGTAAGCAAATGGTCAAGTGGAGTCTACCAACAAAGTTCTTGAAAGTATCATCACCAAAACTGTTCATCTACATAGAAGAGATTGGGCAGAAAGGCTTCCTGAAGCCTTGTGGGCCTACAGAACTACATGGAGAAATACAACGGGACATTCTCCCTATGAACTTGTTTATGGGAAGGAAGTCCTGCTTCCCATTGAGTTCCAAGTCAAGACCTTCAAGATAGCAGTTCAGTTGGGGATGGACTTATCAGAAGCCCAAAAGCATAGAATGGAGCAGTTGAACGAGCTAGATGAGATCAGACAAGAAGCAATTTTAAGAACTGATATAGTTCAATATCAAAGAGCTAAATGGCATGACAAGTACATCAAAGAGAAGAAGTTTCAAGAAGGAGATTGGGCATTGTTATTTGATTCCAAGTTTAAAAATTTTCAAGGAAAATTTCAGACTCATTGGCTTGGGCCATATGAGATTGACAAGATCTTTAGCAATGGAGCGGTAAGAATCAAGACCATTGGTGAGTTTCAAACTCCTCTTATTGTGAATGGCCACAGATTGAAAGTTTATCATAAGCCACTTTCAAAGGAGGAATTTGTCAAAATGTTTCAAGAGAATTCTGCAATCAGGCTGGTACAGAAGAATTCTTCTTCTCCACCAGCCTAGCTTTTGTTCTTTTCAATTAAAAATAAAAATAAAAATAAAAAAATTGTATAAGCCTGAAAACCAATCACTGATTGGCAGTCTTATACAGAAAATATAGGGTGAAAATCAAGAACACCTGACACTCTATATTTTCCAAAAAAAAAAAATATTTCTTTCATTTCACAAGTTTTGTGACCACCCACTCCATTCCATTCCACTTCATTCCACTTCATTTCACTCCACTTCATTCCATTTCACCTCATTTTATTCCATTTCATCAATAAAATTCTCTTTCATGACTATTTCCATTTAGTCAATTGCCATCTGTTCATTTTCATTCACCCAAATAATTGTTGTGTCAGTTTCTGCAGCTGACATCTGTTTCCGCAGCTGACTCCAGTTTCTGCAGCCAGAAGCAGATTCCGTAGCTACCACTCTTTTTTCAAAAGAATGTACAGCCAGATGTTATTTCCATAATCATGAAATTAAATGCAGGTGTGAGGACCAATTATGAAGACATGGGGAATTCAAGATATCAATGAGGAGCAAATAATTGAAGACCAAGGAAAAAGGAAAAGATTCCAAGGTATGAGTAAAATTTATTTCAAATAGCAATGAAAACACATTTTTATATAGTTATGAACCATAAGATCCATTATGTGCAATGATTATATTGACAAACTCCGTAACCCTTTCACGATCTCCATATGATCCTCCCACATTCATTTTCAAACGGTCCCATAATTAAACCTCCGATCTTCACTCAAACTTCGATACTCCACCTGTGACAATGAGACGTAGTTGATTTGACTACGGCTTCTTTCAGCCGCATAAAATCCATAGCCGTTGTTTAAACGTGCTTACATTTATTTTGCAGCCACCAAATTTCAAACACTGCCGGATGTGTTATACTCTTCTTATTGTTCTACTAATCTCACAGCCGCATTTTTGTCATGCTCATGTAACCCTTCTCTGTTCTGCTTCACTCCATTTCATTCTCTGTTACGCTACAGTCTGTATACCCACTCTCTGATATCTACCTACATTCATTGTGCTCATTTCTGTGCATTCAGCCGTTCTACTTCCATTGAACCCTCCTCACGCAGGCAAGTTTTTGAAGAGCAGAAAGAAGGATGGGTAAATTGCTAAGAGCAGAACCAGATGTTGGAAATATTGTCATTGATGGCAAAGGAGGCAGCACTCAGGCAAAGGAGGCAGTGCTGAAGCAGAGGAAGGCAAAAGAAGCACAGTGAAAGCAATAGAGGCAGCAAGAAGAATGTCAAAATGTAACAGTCATAGAAGCACAGTGAAGAACCGTTATCAAAAGGTAGAGACAGAGGCAGAGCGATAGAAGCAGCAGAGGTAGAGACAGAGGCAGAGACAGAGGTAGAGAGCTGTTATATAATTCCGGGAATCGCACACTCCAACCAGCGTTATACATATAATATAACACAAACATTATGACGGGAATCGCTTCACTCCAGCGGCAAAGAATATATATAAACATATACAGAACGTATTCCGGGAATCGCACTCTCCAAACGGCATTATACATATAACTTATACAAACATTATTCCGGGAATCGCTTCACTCCAGCGGAAAAATATATATATATATATATATATATATATATATCTAAACATATATATCAGTTATATACAAGCGGAGCGCTTTATATCTATATAACCAAAGGTTCTATCAAAACGAAATGGCTTATAAGGTGGGACCCCTCACCCAATCGCAATCGGAGAAAAGGTTCAATCGGTGAAGTTTTGTAATATGCTCTCATCATGTGGCAGACCCGATGGCAATTATACGATGGAGTTAATCGGTTCAATAGCTTCCGGGATCTTAATCGCAATCGGAACTTTCCGATTGATCGCAAGTCTTTTGTAATATGCTCCGATCAAGTGGCAGACCCGATGGCGATTATACGATGGAATTAATCGGTTCAATCGCGTCCGGAATCTTAATTGCAATAGGAACTCTCCGATTGATCGCACGAATTTTATAATATGTTGCGATTGAAGTGGCGGACCCGATCCTGTTATATGCGGGAGTTAATATGTGCAAATCGCATCCGTGTTCTGATCGCAATCGGAAATTTTCTATTATGCGCCCTGATTGCATTTGTTCAAAGTTTCGGACCCGATTGCGCTATGAGCCATGTTTTATGTGGTCATCGCATCCGATTGATCAATCGCAATCGCAAGTTTTCGTTTGACACCACCGATCCACCAACGGAGATGTGGGGCCCGACCCTTTCATGTATTAGTGGTTGTGACTCGACTGATTGGATTGTAATATAAGACCAAAGGCTTAAGGTGGAGGGCAATTGTTTACATATAAAAGGATTGTTGTTAGATATATAAAACACGGTTGCAGTTGTATTAAAATATGCCACATGGGCTGTGAACCCACGGGCCTCGGCTTAATGGGAGGGCGATTATCAATATATAATGACTGTGATATATGTCCGTTCTGCTTGCGGAATGTTCCACATCAACAAGACACTCATGGCATGAAAAGCGTTGGAATATGGCCCAGAATTACAGTCAGCATATTCATTTATATATATAAATCGCTGATATAAAAATGAAAAATGCAGTTACACAAATACAGAAGTTACGTAACAGCCATAAACAGAAAGGCATACAGAGAATAGAAAAGAAAAAGACACAGTCAGAGAAAAGACAAATGCGCAGCAAGCCAAGAGAAAAAATGAGTGAGCTGGTGTTCTCATTTAAATTTGAATGTAAATGTTCTATTTAAATTTATATTGTTGTGATGCATTGGCAAGTCTCCGGAAGAGAGCAAATATCCCACTGTAATATTAAAATAAGCACCTACAGTTACATTTTTCTGAGTGAGCTGAAAAGAGATGAGAAGGCAGAAGGCAAAGAGACGTGGCTGTCCATTTCAAATTCCCAGTAGAATACAAACAGCCATGAAGCTTTTGCGTATAAAATAGGGTAATATCCAAAGGGAGAGAGTTGACGAAAAAGGAGTGAGAGAAGAAGAGAGTATGCAGCAAAATTAAAGAGAGTTGGAGAGAATAAGCAAGCTGCACGAAGAATGTGAATAAGAAGGAGCTTAGCAAAGAAGAAGAAGGGGCTAAGCAGAGATGATGCAGGTCTGATATAAGAGTTGATGAGCGACGAGAGAAGAAGGTACGAGCAGTGATATCCAGGTAAATCGGCAAGTGTTTTTCTTTTGAAAGAGTGAGGAAGTCGGAGCTTCCCTATCAAGTTGCAGCTTGATAGCTGTCAGTTGTAGCTGACTGAGGTTGGAGCCTCCTGTAGGTTGGTGCCTGCAGAAAACTGAAGGGAGTTGGTGCTTCCTTGCAAGTTGTAGCTTGCAGAATTGAGGTAGGAGCCTCCTGTAGGTTGGTGCATGCAGAAAAACAGTGGTGAGAGGGAGTTGGAGCTTGCCTTTGCATCACAACAATAATAAGATGTGGTTTTCTCCCTTTATGGGTTTCCACGTATATCTGGTGTCTATGTGTATGATGTCTATGTGTTGATACGATATATCTATTCTGCTAATACTTGCTGTTAACATATTAAGACTGCTGGTACATTATCTAATCTGCTTATTAATTGCTGCTCATAAATAAAGATTGCTCACATATTATGTTGATCATGAAATGAAGGTGTTAATAAAGTAAAATAAGTTTTAAAGGAAAATTTTTAAAATTCCATGAATGTGTTAAAATGATTCACCCCCCCGGTCTCAGTTTAACTAAGAGTTCAACAATTGGTATCAAAGCAGGTTCCTTTGTATAAGTCTAACAACTGAAAGGAGATCCTCGTTTCCCAAGATGGCTAGTAAAGAAGGATGCTCAACAAATAAAGCCCCTTTCTTCACTGGTGAAAATTATGCTTTTTGGAAAATCAGAATGAGGACATACATAATGTCTCTAGGAATAGAAGTCTGGGCTGCTGTGGAATTAGGATATGCCCCGAAGGCAACCGACACAGAAAAAGACTCAAAACAAGATTTTGTGGCTAATGCAAAATCCATGAATGCCATCCTAAATGGATTATGTGAAGCAGAGTTTATTAAAGTAATGCACAAAGACACTACCAAAAAAATATGGGATACTCTTGAGAACATACATGAGGGAGACCAGAAAGTAAAAACTGCCAAACTTCAAGTATATAGAGCCCAGTTTGAAAACTGGGTTATGAATGATGATGAGGATGGTGGCGGCTTCTTCTTAAAAGTTGCAGAAATTGTTAATAATATGAAAGCTCTTGGAGAAACCATGCCAGAAAGTATAATTTTTCAAAAGATTCTAAGATCTCTTCCATCCAGATTTAATCCCAAGGTGTCTTTTATAGAAGAAACAGCCGATTGGGAGACCTTGACGATGAACCAACTACTTCGAAATCTAACAACATATGAGATGAGGCTTCCACAGAAGAAACCAGGTACGAGGGAAGTAGCTTTTAAAACAGAAAAGAAGAAAGAAGAAAAAGAATACATATGCTCTTGCTTTGATGAAGAAGAGGCTAAATTTGTCAAGAAACTGGATAGAGGCTCAGGTAGATACAAAGGTAAACTTCCCTTCAAATGCTTAACTGTGGAAGAGTTGGACATTATGCAGCTAAGTGTCCTCACAAGAAAGTAAGAAATCAATCTCAAGAATTAGAGAAAGACACATCAAAGAATTGGCGGAAAGGAAAGAAATTCAGCAGAAAATCCTACTATGCACAGCAAGACAACAGTGCATCTAAAGACTTAGATGAACCCTCAGGAGAAGAGGGAACCTCTGAATTTTTACTAATGGCCATAGAAGATCTTGAAGGACTCTTGATAGAAGAAGAAGAAGAAGGGGAAGTCGATCTTGAGGGGGAGCTAAGAAGTGCTCTGGAGGACATTGATAGACTCAAACTAAAATGCAGAAAACAAAAAGAGATTCTCCTCAAATGTGTGAAAGAAGAACAAAATTTAGAATTCCTCATGCAACTGAAGGTAAAGCTTGAAGAAGCCAAGAAGATAGAAGATATGTTAGTTCAGCAAATCAAAGATAAAACTCGAGAACAAGAGAAGCTGCAAGAAGAAATTCTGTGTCTGAGAAGTAAATTAGAAAGTGCTCAACAGAAAGTCTCTATATACCCTTCTCAAATGACAAGTTCTGGTAAGTTGAATGAAATATTGGATGCTCAAATATCTCCTCTAATAAAAAATGGGATAGGCTATGAAGGAGAATCAAGTAAAGGCAAAGAAAAGGAAAATAGAAATATATTTTTTGTGAAAGCAAAGAAGGTTGATGAAGCAGCTCAAATAATTCCTACAAAGGAAGAAACATGTAATGAGAAATACAGAGACAGAAGAAACCTCTAATAACAAAGATTGTAACAAATACTAAGACAACAGAGAGAAAAGATCATATATTCCTGATTATATCAAATTTGGAAGCCATCAAAGGAGATTCTTGCCTCCTATGAAGAATGCCACCTGTTATGTCTGCCACAAGCAGGGACACATTGATGCATATTTTCATGCAAGGAGGAATGATTCAAACCAGAAAAAGAGGCAAGCATGGAAGAGACAACCTTACATCAGGTATGCAAATAGTTTCTATGGTTACTATTTTTATTGTAAGGAATTTGGCCATAAAATTATTGAATGTAGAAAGTATGGACAAAGATTGATGCTCAACACCTCAAGGAGGTTTATGAATCAAAGAAGTTTTGTTCATACTCACAATTCTACAAAAACTATAATCAAATGTTGTATATGCAATCAAGTTGGACATATGCCTTCCAAATGTCCTCTCAGAAGATGTAGGTCATCACCTCACAAAAGATATAAAACAAAAGGGTGCCTCCAGTGGATAAAGAAAATGAATAAATGTGACTTGGCTCTAACTGCTCAAGATCTGAAAAATCAGTGGTATTTGGATAGTGGCTGCTCAAAACAAATGACTGGAGACAGAAGCAAGTTTTTAACTCTTGATGAAAAGAAATCGGGCAATGTCACTTTTGGAAATGACAAATCAGGAAAGATCAAGGAAAAGGATCAGTCAGCATAGACAATGGCAGAGGAAAGGCCCAAGATGTATTATATGTAGATGGGCTGAAAGCAAATTTACCGAGTGTCAGTCAGATGTGTGATAATGGTTGTGAAGTTCTCTTTAGAGCACAAGATTGTGTAGTCAGATCAAGCACAACAGGGAAAACTCTACTCAAAGGTGTTCGAACAGAGAGTAATGTGTACATAGTGAAAGAGGAGGATGAAGCCTGCCATCTTAGCAAACTCGAGGAGTCATGCTTATGGCATAAGAGATTGGGACATCTCAGCTTTGACCATATCATTAGACTGAGCAAGAAGAAAGCTGTCAGATATATGCCAGAAATAAAAATGCCCTCAAACACAATATGCAAATCTTGTCAGTTGGGAAAACAAACTCGCACATCGTTTAAATCTAAAGAAGAGTTATCAACAAGAAGACCACTGCAACTTGTGCACATGGATCTGTGTGGACCTCCAAGAACTAAAACACCAAGTGGAGAGTCCTACTTTATGCTGATAATACATGATTTCTCCAGAATGACATGTGTTGCTTTTCTCAAGAATAAATCGGAAGCTCTGGACAAATTCAAAACATTTAAAGCATTAGCAGAAAATAAGACAGGATGCAAGCTGAAATGCATCAGATCAGACAGAGGAGGTGAATTCACTGATTATGACTTTGCGGACCTATGCAATGAACATGGCATAAAACAACAATTTACTATTGCAGGGACACCTCGGCGGAATGGAGTAGCAGAGTAGTAGAGAGACAAAACGGTCTGTTCAACAAATTGCCGAGCCATGATGCAAGAGAATAATATTGCTCAAACCTTCGGGGCGGCCGGTGCACACGGCGGTACATATCCTTAACAAAGCTCACTTAAGGCCAAGCAGTGACAAGACACCCTACGAACTGTGGCATGGAAAGCCAGCCTCAATCAAACACTTCAGGATCTTTGGTAGCAAGTGTTACATAAAGAATAATGATGAAAATCTTGGCAAATTTGATGCAAGAGCAGATGAAAGGATATTTCTAGGATATGCTTCCAAAAGCAAGGGGTACAGGTGCTACAACAAGACCCTTCGGAAGATAGTTGAAAGTATTGATGTGAGATTTGATGAAGAACTTCCAAACAATACTAGAGATACACACTGCTGCAGTACATCAGACAACAATGAAGAAGAAGATCAAAATGATGATGAAACAAGCAAAACATCAGAAGATGCTGGACTGAACTCAAAAACTCCCTCAAGATACACTCAAAAGAATCATCCAGAAGATCAAATCATAGGAGACAAGAGTGTAGGAGTCCAAACAAGAAGGCAGCTAACAGAACAAACTGAAGAGGTATACATAGCCATGCTGTCACAAATAGAGCCAAAGGAATTTGAAGAAGAAACTGACAAGAAAGGACAAGTATTAGGTAAAGCAATGAATGAAGAATTGGATCAAATTGAGAAAAACAATGCACGGGAGCTAGTTCCTAGACCAATTGAAAAGAATATCATTGGTTTAAAATGGGTATTCAAAAATAAAATGAATGAGCAAGGACAAGTAATCAAGAATAAATCCAGGCTGGTCTGCAAAGGACACTCACAAATTGAAGGGCTTGATTATGAAGAAACATTTGCCCCTGTAGCCAGAATGGAAGCTATCAGAATGTTCTTGGCATTTGCATGTTACCAAGACTTTAAAGTATATCAAATGGATGTAAAAACTGCATTTCTGAATGGAGACTTAGAAGAAGAAGTCTACATGGAACAACGAGAAGGCTTCTCATTGATAGACAAAGAAGACTATTTGTTCAGACTGAAGAAGGCCCTATATGGACTGAAACAGGCTCCTCGTGCTTGGTACTCAAGACTGGACAAATACTTGCGAAAACAGGGTTTTAGGAGAGGTGGAGTAGACAACAATCTATACATAAAAACACATGAAAATGAACTCCTAATTGTTGTAGTATATGTTGATGACATTATGTTTGGAAGCAACAGAGATGAGCTAGCAAAAGGATTTGCAGAAGAGATGAAATCGGAGTTTGAAATGTCTATGATTGGAGAGCTCAGTTTCTACTTGGGACTACAAATTCAACAAAAGAACACAGGCACCTTCATCTCTCAAGAAAAATACTTGAAAGAAATGCTGAAAAAATTCAAAATGGAGGACTGCAAACCTGTGACAACACCCATGATCACGGGATGCAAGCTGTGTGCTGATGATGGGACTGCAGATGTAGATCAAAAACTCTACAGATCCATGATAGGAAGCTTGTTGTATTTGACAGCATCAAGACCAGACATCATGCTAGCAGTAGGACTAGTGGCTAGATATCAAGCAGCACCTAAACAAAACCATCTTCTGGTAGTCAAAAGAATATTCAGATATCTACAAGGAACAACACAGTATGGACTTTGGTATCCTAAAAGAAAAAACTTCACTTTATCAGCATACACAGATGCAAATTGGGCCAGCTGTGTGGATGACAGAAAGAGTACAAGTGGAGGTGAATTCTATCTAGGAGAAAATCTAGTGGCATGGTTAAGCAAGAAACAAACATCTATCTCCCTATCTACAACTGAAGCAGAATATATAGCAGCGGTAGCATGTTGTACACAAGTCATGTGGATGAAGCAAACTCTTCAAGACATGAAGGTAAGCATTGATGAACCTATTTCAATAAAATGTGATAATACAAGTGCTATAAGTATATCTAAAAATCCTGTACTTCACTCAAAAACTAAACATATACCAATCAAGTATCATTTTCTCCAGAGAACAAGTGGCTCGAGAAGATCGTTAAACTGGACTATGTACCGACAAAAGAACGAGCGAGATATATTTACTAAAACCCACTTGCCAGAGAGAACCATTCGAATACTTGAGAGACAAACTAGGGGTTAGCAACATAGATGCGCATTCTCTAATAATGCTAGAAGTACGGTCTCGGGGGAGAACAAAACGAAGATATCATTCCGGGGGAGAAACGTCGGCAAGATAAGCATAAAACAAGTCCACGGGATCGGCATTATCAATAAGTATTATCAGCATTATCAATATTATCAGCATTCAGAAGCAACAAGAACCTTTCAATCGTAAAATACATCATCTCTGTCTGCAATCTAGCACATATTACAGGCACTACAAATGAATCACAGCTATAAAACCTATATCGGCTCATATATCGACTCATACATCACTCTGGAGCAGCATAGTACAATTTCACCAGAAGAGGACGTAAACGTAACTCAGAGAAAGGAAATGCAACGACAGAGCCCATACGGAGAGATGAGACGTCGTCCTTTTCCATTGATGTCAAAGGGGGAGGAAGAACAAACAACAGGAGGAAGAGCAGGCAAACAGGAAGAGAAAGCAACAAGAGAAAGAGAAGGCAAACAGAGAAAGTGGATTGCCATCAATGCCAAAGGGGGAGACTGTTGGAAATATTGTCATTGATGGCAAAGGAGGCAACACTCAGGCAAAGGAGGCAGTGCTGAAGCAGAGGAAGGCAAAAGAAGCACAGTGAAAGAAATAGAGGCAGTAAGAAGAATGTCAAAATGTAACAGTCATAGAAGCACAGTGAAGAACCGTTATCGGAAGATAGATACAGAGGCAAAAGCGACGAAGCGAGCGAGAGGTAGAGACGAGCGAACGGAGAGCGAGAGAGCCGTTATATAATTCCGGGAATTGCACACTCCAACCCAACGTATACATATAATATAACACAAACATTATTCCGGGAATCGCTTCACTCCCGGCGGCTAAAATAATATATATAAACATATACGAACGTATTCGAATCACACTCTCCAACCGGCATTATACATATAACTTATACAAACATTATTCCGGGAATCGCTTCACTCCAGTGGAAAAATATATATATAAACATATATATCAGTTATATACAAGCAAAGCACTTTATATCTATATAATCAAAGGTTCTATCAAAACGAAATGGCTTATAAGGTGGGACCCCTCACCCAATCGCAATCGGAGAAAACGTTCTCCGGCGAAGTTTTGTAATATGCTCACGATCAAGTAGGCGAACCCGATGGCAATTATACGATGGAGTTAATCGGTTCAATCGCGTCCGGGATCTTAATCGCAATCGGAACTTTCCGATTGATTGCAAGTCTTTTGTAATATGCTCCGATCAAGTGGCGGACCCGATGGCGATTATACGATGGAATTAATCGGTTCAATCGCGTCTGGAATCTTAATCGCAATCGGAACTCTCCGATTGATCGCACAACTTTTGTAATATGTTGCGATTGAAGTGGCAGACCCGATCATGTTATATGCGGGAGTTAATATGTGCAAATCGCATCCGTGTTCTCATCGCAATCGGAACTTTTCTATTATGCGCCCCGATTGCATTTGTTCAAAGTTCGGACCCGATTGCGCTATGAGCCATGTTTTATGTGGTCATCACGTCCGTTTGACCAATCGCAATCACAAGTTTTCGTTTGACACCACCGATCCGCCGACGGAGATGTGGGGCCCGACCCTTTCATGTATTAGTGGTTGTGATTCGACTGATTGGATTGTAATATAAGACCAAAGGCTTAAGGTGGAGGGCGATTGTTTATATATAAAAGGATTGTTGTTAGATATATAAAACACGATTGCAATTGTATTAAAATATGCCACATGGGCTGTGAACCCACGGGCCTCGGCTTAATGGGAGGGCGATTATCAATATACAATAACTGTGATATATGTCCATTCCGCTTGCGGAATGTTCCACATCAACAAGACACTCGTGGCATGAAAAGCGTTGGAATATGGCCCAGAATTACAGTCAGCATATTAATTTATATATATAAAGCGCTGATATAAAAATGAAAAATGCAGTTACACAAATACAGAAGTTACGCAGCAGCCATAAACAGAAAGGCATACAGAGAACAAAAAAGACAAAGACACAGTCAGAGAAAAGACAAATGCACAGCAAGCCAAGAGACAAAATGAGTGAGCTGGTGTTCTCATTTAAATTTGAATGTAAATTTTTTATTTAAATTTATATTGTTGTGATGCATTGGCAAGTCTCCGGAAGAGAGCAAATATCCCACTGTAATATTAAAATAAGCACCTACAGTTACATTTTTCTGAGTGAGCTAAAAAGAGATGAGAAGGCAGAAGGCAAAGAGACATGGCTGTCCATTTCGAATTCCCAGTGGAATACAAACAACCATGAAGCTATTTTTGTATAAAACAGGGTAATATCCAAGGGGAGAGTGTTGACAGAAAAAGAGGGAGAGAAGAAGAGAGTATGCAGCAGAATTAAAGAGAGTTGAAGAGAATAAGCAAGCTGCAAGAAGAATGTGAATAAGGAGGAGCTAAGAAAAGAAGAAGAAGGGGCTGAGCAGAGATGATGTAGGTCTGATATAAGAGTTGATGAACAACAGAGAAGAAGGTACAGAACAGAGCTGATATCCAAGGTAAATCAGCAAGTGTTTTTCTTTTGGAAGAGTAAGGAAGTTGGAGCTTCCCTATCAAGTTGTAGCTTGATAGATGTCAGTTGTAGCTGACTGAGGTAGGAGCCTCCTGTAGGTTGGTGCCTGCAGAAAATAGATGGGATTTGGAGCTTCCTTGCAAGTTGTAGCTTGCAGAATTGAGGTTGGAGCCTCCTGTAGGTTGGTGCCTGCAGAAAATCAGTGGTGAGAGGGAGTTGGAGCTTGCCTTTGCATCACAACAATAATAAGATGTGGTTTTCTCCCTTTATGGGTTTCCACGTATATCTGGTGTCTATGTGCATGATGTCTATGTGTTGATATTATATATCTATTCTACTAATACTTGCTGCTAACATATTAAGACTGCTGGTACATTATCTAATCTGCTTATTAATTGTTGCTCATAAATAAAGATTGCTCACACATTATGTTGATCATGAAATGAAGGTGTTAATAAAGTAAAATAAGTTTTAAAGGAAAAGTTTTAAAAGTCCATGAATGTGTTAAACTGATTCACCCCCCCCCCCCCCTCTCAGTTTAACTAAGAGTTCAACACCAGAAGGACCTAAATTCATGGAAGGATATCTGCAAGTCAGGGATATATTGAAGAAAGCAAAGTGGTTGTGGTTTATCCAAAAGTTCAGAGGCTACCTTAAAGAAGTGAAAAAAGCATTTGCAAGGTCGTTCAATGGCCTGGAGGTAGAGATTGGAGACCTTAAGTTCACGGTGAATGAGGCATCTATAGCATCTGCCACAGAACTTCTTCAAGAGGGTGAACGATGGTTTAAGAACAAAAGCATTAGTGATGAAGCTTGGAGAATAATCTTACGAAACCAAGGTATGGACATGTTGAAGCTTAGAAAATCTCTACTTCAAACAGTGGGGAAAACCACCCGGTCGGGACCTTAAGACAACTCCTTTTCCATTTGGAATGGTGGCTCCGACTGGATTTAAAGGACCAGTTTCCTTATAACTTAAATGGATTGGTTTGGATGGATGGAAATGGGACTAAATTAACTGAAATAAATCTATCTAATTTAAACTAAATACTGGTAAAGAAATTCTAACACTAACCCGGGTAATTATATGTGAATACAACTTAAGATTGTTCCAATTTAACAATAACCATGAAAATGTATTATTATTTAAATTGAAATATGCAGAAACAAATAAAGATAACTCTATTTAAGAAATTAAACAGAGTTGTATTAGCATATTGCATTCATCATTGTATACCATCTATATATAATTATGAAAGATAACGTTTCAATTATACTCAGAAATGATATATAAAAGGAAGCGTTGTGAAAAAAAATATATATAAATGATAGAAATTTTAAAGCGAATACCATAAGACAAAAGAAATCAACAGTGAACAGATAGAAATACCTTGTTCATCTTGAAGGCTTTCAAGTGCAATGTGATACTCTAATCCAGTAACTCTAATGCAAAATCAAATTCCAAGGTACAGAAATGCAACACTTCAAAGATAATTCCGCATGAAAATCACCAGATGTGATCCTTTTTAAAAATATATAAGACAATGGAGTACAGAAATGCAATCTCCAAGTAAAAAAATATTAAGATCTAGGACCCTTCTCTAAATGCATGAGAAGGGTTTAAATATTACTTAGCTAAAGCTAAAAATAGTCTTATTACAAAAATTAAGGATTCGGTTCAATGACCATCCTTTTCCTAGGCTAAAATACAGTAAAATTAAAACTAAATCTAACTATTTATGAACTTGATCTTTAAACTTGCAGGCATCTAGCATAGTTTTGAGAAGTTGCGGTTGACCGACTTCAGAAGTCAACTGTCCTGAAAAGACAGAGTCGGCAAGCATAGGCGCAATCTTCTCTGTAGCATTGACGATACAATTAAGCGCACTGTTCTGACTGTGTGGCTTCACCAAGTACGCCCAATATGAGTCCCAATTCAATCTTGTTAGCCCTTGAATTGATTTTGCTCTTTCTTCTGCCTTTTGCCTCCATTCTGTTTGCAGTTGATGTGCCTGTGGGATATACCTTAGAACAATTTCTGGAATCAAATTAGCTTTGTGTAAATTGTCATTTACACAATCAGTAAGAGTGTTTGCCGCTGTAGCCGCCTCCTCTGCTGCCTTTTCTGCCCTTCTAATTTGTGCATCCCAGTTATTGAACAGTATTTCTTTATGGTTTTCATTAACAATGGGTGCACTAGCTTTTCTGCCTTCTTCTGTTTTTTGCCATGCCAGATAATCATTGATCTTTTCATTAATCAAATCATAATCATTTCGCAAATCTACGACATGATTTGTGATTTTGTCGCTCTCTTGGCACAAAGAATTCCATTGCAAGATTTTTTGGCAGAAAAATTCCTCTTGTTGCAGTAGTTGATTGTTTAAAGAGATAGTTTCTGAAATGAATTCTGGAAGCATAGGATCATCTTTATGCTGATCTTGGATAATCTGTATTTGTTTGTCTTTATCAGCCAAGCTTTTTTGATATCCTATTTTCATTTCTTGAAGTTGTTGTTGTAACTCTTCAAGTTTCAATTGTGCTTCCTTATTGACCTGTACCTGTTACAATTGCTGTTGTAGAACTTTTACATGTTCTTATTTTTCATTCAACAAAAGTTTTATCTCAAATGCTTTGTCAATTCTTGCAGAAGCATAAGCTCCTGTCATTTGAGATAACTTGGTGAGATTACGAGTAGGTTCTGTGGCAGGATCTTTCCACAAAACATCTACTTGTTCTGCTTCAGTAGCAATTGTACTTTCTAACTTTCTCTTTTTCCTCTGTCTCTTCACTACTGCTTTGTATTTAGGGCTGTAGAATACATCTAGAGGAGGAATGTCCTCTACATTAAGTACAATTTCAGAGGATGGTGTGATAGGTATGTGCTCTATCATTGTGACTGTGCTACTTTTTCCTGTGTTCAAAACTTTGGTTGTCTGGACAGGGGTCTGTACATTCTGTCCTTCTACATTAATCAATTGGTTGAAGGTTTCCCATTCTCTATCTAATTCAATAATGACTGGCTGTTGCTGTACATTGGTTGGAGGAGGATTTGTCTGTTGAGTAAGTTCTTTTGATTGTGTAGAGCCTTTAATGGATTCTTCCATTTTATCTTCCTTTTAACTAGACTTATTGGAATGTTCAGAATCTCTGTCAGATTTAGATTTAGATTTATCTATACTTGAACTTCCGTTAAGACTAACACTAGGAGTTTGCTCTCTTGCGGGCTCTAAGCGTAGATTTTCCAAAGGAATAGGAGTTAGTCTTCTTTCTCTGTAAAGCTTGAATTCCTGAAATTCCTCTGGAGATAACTATGCTTGGGCTGAATTCAAAACTTCTTTGAATGAATTTCTTGCTTGGAACATATCATCAAAAGGATCCTACTCCCCGGAAAATTCCCTTACTCTGATTGCATTGGTAAAATTCTTAACAATATCATTTGGGTCGAATAGCCTTCTCAAAAATTTGAACAGCTGTAGGGATGTAATGTTGCCTATCTCTTGAAATGCATGACCAATATCGAACAGTGAAAATGTTCCACACTTTACGGGAAATTGTGGCCAAATTCCTTTTTTCTTCTCTTTTAAATCTTTTGTTATACCTCCCTGACCGCAGGTCTGATAAGCAATTTCCCGAGCTACAAGTCTATCTGGAACATATAGGGGTAAAACATGGGGAGAAGCATAACTTCCAAAAACCCTAATATAAGTGAACAATTCTTCTCCAAACCATCTCGTGACGGGGAGAATATCAACCTCTGTTTCTGGGGATAACCTTGGGGCGTCCTTATTATACAATGTTTTGTACAGTGGCAGCATTATTCCATGACAAATTTGGTAAAAATGGGGGACAAACTTAGACTCCCATAGTTCTTTATGGTACACATGAATAGGCAAAGGATCGTGGGTAGTCCATTGCCAGCCCATCACAGGGAATTTGGAGACATAACAGATAGCGTCCATGACATAAACAGATAAATAAAAAGGTGGATAAACCCGATGAGAAACATTTCGTTTGGACCGGTAATGAAAAATAGCAGTGGTCAAATTATCAGATAGGATTTTGGCCCAGTCTACAATTGTAGAATTAACGACCGCATGCAACAAAGGAAGCCATTCGGGTAAGATCATATTTATGTCAGGCTTTCCAAAAAGCCTACATAACATGGCAGCAGTGAAACAATAAGGAGAGGTAAGAGAACCCGTGTTGTACATACCTTGTTTGTTTCTCTTCAATGGTTCATCTCTTTTAGTCCATTCCTGTGTTAATTCTGATAAATTCGCATGTTCTCTGGCAAAATCTTCCATGAATTGTTTGTTGTAAGTCGCCTGAGGTTCTGGCAACTTATACATTAATCTCAGATCTTCTATGGTGAATGACCCGATTAGCTCTTCAGATGGAGTTCTAAATTTCCTGTCTGAAATATCAGTGTTGTCCAGCACCCATTTCACCATGTCCGTATATGGGGAATCCTTGGCCTTGCCGCTATCCTATGGAGAAATGAACAAGCCAGTTCTTTGAGGGTTGCTTCAGATGTATCACTAGAACCTACTGTAGCCACGACTTTCATCACCACAGGATTTTCTTCTTCTAACAGATTATACATTCCTTCCCAAGTGGATATACTGGCATCCTTATTACAAGCAGTGTCCGCATACAGCGAAGCCATTTCTCTGTTTTCAGAATTCGAGCTCTTCTCCTTCTTACCCATAGTGTTTAGTGAAAGCTTTGTATAGATGTTTGCTCCTTCGTTCTTGCATTATACGAGTAAATGAGAGTAATGGAATAAGAAAGGTGATGAGACTATTTTAAATGTGAAAGCGGATGAAATATAATATTTTAATCGTGAAACGACTTTCGATCCAAACACAATCTCATTTACCATTAATTGTCAATCCAATCATTTAATTTAATCATTAAAGCGCATAACAGATTTGATACATGGGAAGATTGCCTTTGGACAACGCGCCTACATGAATCTGCGACATTATGATCTGCGATTTTCTGCGCAATATCGCAATATCGCAATGTCACAATATCGCAATATCGCAAAATGAAGCCGTCATAGTTATGCAGAATAGCGCAAAAGCGGAAATTGCGCAATAGCGCAAAAGCGCATATCGCAGATCTCGCCAAAAGTACAAAAATGGTAAACAGCACAAAAGATATTCGTTAATCACTTCTGTTTTCTGCGCTATGCGATCTGTGATCAATACGTTAATTGTATAGGCTTTTGGGGTCGCATTATCGCAAAAGCGCAAAATCGCATTTTCAATTTTATAAAAGATATATATCATTTTGCGATGGGTGCGGTATTTTATTTAAAGAATAATTTTATTGTAATCTATCATAAACTTAAGTGTTTCTTAATTTTCTTTCTAGGAGATTTCTCTAAGTTTATGATAGAAAGTTTTATTTGAAAAGGAAAACAAATCCTAATTGATTTTTTTTTTTTGGATTTTTTAACTAAGGGTCCCCATTTATTTAGTATTATTGCTAATATTAAATAAAAAAGGGGGGTTGTTGCTGGTCACAAAAATTGGTGATTCACTGGAAGAAACAGTTATCTCTGAAAAAATAAAATGAACATTTTATCTTTAGTAAGTAAAGAATTTTAAAGATAATGAAAACTATCTTGGGATAATTCAAATAAAATGTAACTATGAAAAAGAAATAAAAATCAATCACAATTTCTTTCTAATTCTTTAAGAATAAAAACATTTTGAGTTATTTCAAGCTTTGATTGGTGTTAATAATGAAGTAAGTGGATTTCTCCAAGTTTTGGTTTTATAATATACTCTATTGCCATAGGTATTGCCTCTGCTGCCAGCAAACGTTTATAGTCTCGACAGGGTTACCTTTAAACCATTAACCATTCATTGTCCCATCCAACTAAAATTATGACTTTTTAAAAGATAAATTCATAAGACCTATTATCTCATGTTTTTTTCTTTTATTTATTTTTATTTTAAGAGCCATTGTTCTGGTTTGGCAGCCAGTTAATAACAATGCCATTCACTAGTTATAATTAAACTGAACAAGCTGGCTCGTGATGAGACCCCTTGTCTTATATTTATAAGCCATTACCCTGTTTTGGTATGCAATATTGGTAATGTCAGTTTTATTACTCCTTATGAACATGGTAAGTCGGCTCATAATGAGACCTCTTATCTCTTAAATTTTCAAATTTCTTAGAATTACATTCTAAAAAATCACAACTTAAATGGATGGGGTGAAATAGTTTTATCCTTAAGAATCAATGGATGACAATTTTCAGAGTTTTTTGAGTTCCAAAATTTTTGAAAAAATCTTTACTTTGATAGATAACCTTTCTCTGCTTAATAAACTTATGATGATTTACATTCTTCTCAAGTTTTCAAAAGATCATGCAAATGATTGGAATAATCTTTCAAAGTTTAACATCTTATTTTAAACTATTCAAAAACTGTGATCATTACTTTAAAAATTCTTATTTACACAAAATAAATATTTATAATATTCTTCCGAAGAAATTTTCTTAAAATAGTAAACAGTCAATTAGAGACTCATTAACAACCTTTATTTGCAAAAACAAAAATAATCAAAATTCTGCAGAAAGGAATATGTACAGTTTAAGAAGGGGTTACCTCCTTATGAAAAGAATTTCTTCAAGATAAGCCCATTTACAGGAAGAGATTCTCTCTTACCTGTTAGATCTTGGAGTATGAATTTATTTGAGCCTATATTCTCAACGATCTGAAATGGTCCAAGCCACATTTTCTGAAATTTGGTATGTTTACCTTTTTCTTCGTGTGCTTTATCCCATTTCAGAACTAGATCACCAATTGACAAAAATTTTGAGCCGGTAGAACTTGCATCAAAATAAGATTTTACAAGCTGTTGATGTTTTTCATGAGTAATTTTTTCTTTATCCCTATCTTCTTCTAGCTTAAGGATTTGATCATACCTTAATTGAATGGATGATGAAGGATTTTCTTCAATAAATTGCACTAGGGCTAATGATGGAAGAGTTAAATTTGATGGTATCACAACTTTTTTTCCATAAACCATATTGAAAGGTGAAGTCCCTATTGAAGCTTTTTCAGTGATACGATCAGCCCATAATGCAAAGATTAAAGATTTGTGCCAATTCTTTTGATTTTGATCAATGGTCCTTTTAATGATTTTGATAAGGTTTTTGTTAGTGGATTCAGCCAAACCATTACCTTGTGGATAATAATTTGCTGAATATTTTAACTTAAAACCTCTTTTGACTGCAAATTCTATTAAACTATTTCCAGAAAAGTAAGATGCGTTATCAAAGACTAAAGCGTTGGGTACACCAAACCTGGTTATGATGAATTGATCTATGAAATCAATAATTGCGTCAGAATTGGCTACCTTCAATGGGATTGCCTCTACCCATTTTGTAAAGTAATCAGTTGCAGTAAGGATGTACTTGTGCTGTTTGGAAGAATGAGGTACTATCTCACCAATAATGTCAAGCCCTCATTGTTCGAATGGTTGCTCAATAGTCACTGGTTGCAAAGGAAAAGTTGGTTTCTTTTGTCTTCCACTTTCAGTTTGACAAATTCGGCACTTCCTTACGTAATCATGCGTATATTTAAAAAGGGTAGGTCAGTAATAACCAGCACGAATTATCTTGTGAGCTGTGGTATCACCTCCAAAATGGCCTCGTGCTGGTCCATCATGCAACTCCTGCAAAACCTTTTCAACTTCAGTCTTTTCAAGACATCTTAATAAAATTGAATCATAATTTTTTCTAAATAACACATTATCAATGATCTCATATTTAATAGCCTTTAACCTTAAAGCACGTTTACTCTTATAGCTGAGATTAGAAGGAGCGTACCCATTTTTCAAGTAATAAATAAGATCAACATACTGAGATTCAGAATCTGTAACACTTATCTGGCTTACTTGAATATCTTGATTTGAATCTTGATTTTCTGGTATGTTATGAGATCCTGCCAATAATCTGTAAAACCCTTGTCCTCTAACAATCTTAGCTGGTTTAATATTAATATCATATTCTTGCAAGGCTGTTACCCAGTTAGCTCTCTTTTCTCCTACTTCTTTTTGAATTAATAATTGCCTCACTGCAGAGAATGGGACAATGATTTTTGTATGTGTTTTTAAGAGAAAAGGTCTGAAATGTTTGATTGATTTAAATAGAGCAAAGGCTTGTTTTTCAACATCGGAATAATTAAGCTCAGCTCCTTACAGATTTGAACTAAAGAAAGAAATTGGTGCTTCGATTTCTTGATCATTGAGTTGTGTTAAAACGGCTGCATAGGATGTTTCAGTGGCCAGAGTATACAAAGTAAAATATTTAGAAAAATCTGGGGTATTCAATGTTGGTGCATTAATGATCACTTGTTTGATTGCCTCAAAAGCTTCTTTTTCTTTATGCATCCATTTGAATATTGAATTCTTCTTGATCATATTTTGCATAGGTAAAACAATAAAAGAAAAATCAGGAATAAATCTTTTAACAAAATTGATCTGTCCAAGAAATGATTGCATGGATTTTTTGTTATGAGATAAAGAAATATCAGAAATTTCTTTCACTCTATCTGGATCAATATATATACCATCTTTTGACACAACAAATCCTAAGAGTTTTTCTTCATCTAAAGAAAAGAAATATTTCTTTGGATTTAAGGAAATACCAAACCTTCTACATCTTTCAAATATTTGTTTTAAATCATGCAGATGATTGGCTCTCTTTTTTTAAAACACTGTTATGTCATCATGATAAACAACAACTGATTTATTGATCAGACCTTTAAATTCTATGTCCATGGCTCTTTGAAAAGTTTCTCCTGCATTTATTAGACCAAAAGGCATTTTCTGATAAGCATAAGTTCCCCATTTTGTTCTGAAAGTTGTTTTCAATTTGTCATCTGGATGAACTAAAACTTGATTATAGCCTGAAAATCCATCGAGAAAGGACATAAGTTCAGAACCAGCTACCTTTTGAAGTATCTGTTCCATGGTTGGCAATGGGAAATTGTCCTTTAAACATGCCTTGTTTAAATTTCTGAAATCAATACAGATTCTTATATCACCATTCTTCTTCCTTATAGGTACCATATTGGAAACCCAATTGGAGTGCCTGACGGGAAAAATGATTTTGGCTTTTAAAAGTTTATTAAGTTCTGATTTGATTTGACTTTCGAGATTTGGATGGATCTTTCTCAACTTCTGTTGAACAGGTTTAATGTTAGGAAGCATTGGAATTGTATGTTGAATAACCGAAGTATCATACGTTTTTAGATCATCATAATTCCAAGCAAAAACGTTTTTATATTTGTTCAACAGTTTAATGAACGCATTCCTTTCCTCTGGTGTTAAATTGATTCCTAAGTTAACGTTTTGAGGTTTAGAATCAGAACTAAGATTTACTAATTCAAACTTCAAAGTAGAGCTTTGAAGTTTAGCATTAGTGACTTTCTTGAATCTGTCTTTAATGTCATATAAATCTTCTAATTTAACAACAGATTTCAGAATGGGATTTTCATTACCTTTTGAAGCAATTTGTAAATCATGATCATCTTCGTCAATAATTTGTTCATCATATGATTTCTTTGAAGTCATGAAATTTAGAATATCTTGATCATGATAGAAAACTCTCCAGTTTGTAATATTATCTGGGACAGACAGACGAAAAATTAATTCTACAGAAAACCTATCAGGACTACAATCTTCAGCAGGAAGGAGTTTAGATGCAACATTAGCTAACAAGTCAGCTGATGTATTCTGATTCCTAGGAATAGGAGAAATATTGAATGCTAAAAAATGAGTGGTGAGATCTTGTACCAGGGTTTGATAGTGTTTTAGGTGTCCTGAAAGGCAATGAATAGTATTCCTAACTTGTTTTATGACAATTTCGGAATCACCAAAGACTTTCAGTATTTAACATTTAACCCTGTAGCTTTATAAAGTCCTTGAATCAAGGCTTCATATTCTGCGGTATTGTTAGTACACTCAAATTCTAACCTACACGATAGCATAGTTTTCTCACCATCGGGATCAATTAAGATGCATCCAGCTCCAGCTCCATCACTAGAATTTGATCCATCAAAATATAATGACCAAAATAAAGACTTATCTATTGGCTTATCTACAATTTTATCAGAAATATTTACAATTCTGGAAGAATCAGATTGTGAAAAAATTTCTATTTGAGAAACAAAAGTATTTACAGAAAAGGGTGATTGAGGAGCTTCGAAGTTTCCAAGAAATGATTCAGCAGAATAACCTCCAATAATATTGTTGTTGAATGCCACAGGCTCATTAGGTTGTTCGAATTCAGTGACAGTGTGCGTCATATGTTTTTCTCGTTCAATTTTAATTTGATTTGGTTTCCCTTTGTAGGGAAGCCACATATGTGAATAATCAGTTGAGATATAACCATTAAGTTTTGCAGACCAGTCCCTGCTCAAGATTAATCCATAGAATTCAGGAATATCAGCAATCAAAATATCAATTCTTTGGACAATCCTAGGATCAGAAGCTAATCTGATAGTAACTGAATTAATTTCTCCTACAACTTGAACTTTAGAGCGATCCAATTGAATGATATGAACTGTTGATTTCTATGGTTCGATATTCAATTTAGCACAGACAGAAGTAGGCATTATATTGGAGGAAGCTCCAGAATCAATCAAACAATTGTGAAGATTTTTATTGTACATCTCATAAGTCAAAAGAAAAGGAGGGGTTTGAGAATTTGACTTTTCCCCAATGAGCACAGTATCAGTAGCATCTACCTTATCTGGTGGCTTACCAACTCCCCTAGCTGCTTTTGCAACTACACCGCTTGGTAAAGGAGTAATTGGTGTAGCGTTTAATTCTTTCAATAGCAACTTTTGCTGAGTTCATGTAAGGAAATGTTAGCTTTGATCTTTTTCATGTCCTCGACAATGTTGTATTCCATAGGATCTGACACTACTAAAGTCTTTGTTGTTGATGTAGGAGAGGATGGCTGATTTTGAGTAGGTAATGGAGAAGTTTTCTTTACAGGGGATTTGTCTTTGGTACTTGGAGTTGTAATTTTCTTTTTAGGAACTGTTTGCACTGGTTCCGATATAGATTTACTCCTAGTACTTACAGGCATAGCTTCTTCACTATCATAATTTGGGAGAATAAAATCCCACATTCCATTCAATTTAGCTATTTCTTCATCTGATACTAGAGAGGTATCTTCTTCTTCTTCCTCTTCTTCTGATTCTGCATTAGTGATTGCATTAGGAGGTTTAGTTTTAACTTGGTTTCTTCTGAAATTTCGGAATGGTTTCTTGGTAGAAGTTTCAGCTACTTGTTTTTTGATTTCAACCATTTCATTTGACATGGTTTTAAGAACTTTCTGTAAACCTTCCATGTTGTATGGATCTTTGGCCTTTTTCTTTGAATCATCTTTGAAGCTGAATTTCTTTGATTTCCTTTCCTCGATAGCATTTTTCTTTTCTAAAGAAGTAATCCGTTTTTCCACTGCAATAGCTTCTTTCATATTCTCAGCTAACGTAGGCTTTTCAGCTCTGTCTACAAAAATTTCTATGTTTGAGGGTAAGGCAGTTATGTACCATTCAATTCTGACTTGTTCACTGGGCTGTGAATCTATGTGAATTTTGTTCAAGAGTTTGTTGAATCTAGTGTTGAATTCTTTAATGGGTTCCTTGGGTTCTATCTTCAAATTTGAGAGGTCATTGAGTAAAGTTGCTATTGATCGGTCATCTCCAAATTTGGTTAAAAAATGATCTACAAAAATGTCCCAACTTGTTATGGATCCTGATGGTAATGAAAAGTACCATGATCCTACTATCCCTTGTAGAGTATAAGGGAATAGTCTAACTACAACATCTTCATGTGTGACTCCATTCAAATTAATAGCCAGCATAAAGTTATTGATATGTTCTTCAGCTTGAATGTTGAGATCTGGGCTAAACTTTGGAAGCCATTTTCCAGGATAGTTTGGTAAATCATGTAAAGGTGCAGCCATGTTGACTGCCCCTGGAGTAGCCCATGGTCTAGCCATTATTGGAACAACTATTGGAGGGGTAGTAGAAACTGGTGGTGTTTGGATAGAAGTTGTTGGAATAGATGATGTTGATATTGATGAGGATTGAGCAGATGATGTTTGTGGAGATGATGATTGAAGAGATGATGTGGAAACAACTATACTTCGTTGAGTTGAGATTTCGGAAACAGGTATTTGAATATTAGATGTTGAAATTATATCACTTACTGATTTCGATTGAGTTTTTATTGTCTTGAATCTACTAGGTAAAGGGAATTCTTTCGGAGAAATACCAAGTTTTTCACTTTGAAGCCTAGTAAGAGGTTTCGAAGAAACAAATTTTGAAGTTACACTACCTTCAGATATTTCAGACTTTTCTAAAGATAATGAGAATCCTTTCAATTTATGAATTAAATCTTGAACTTCAGGAGACTCAAGATTTTGATTGTCTGAATGTTTTTAGATTTTGGTAGTGGGTGTCTGAATATTTTCTGCAATTTCTTCTCTAGGATTTTGAATTTCAGAAGAAATTGAAGAAGTTAATGAGGGTGTTTCGCTCTCAGAATGGCTTGTGGATAAAGATTTACTTGCCATTCATAGCTCATGCCCTCCTTCTAGTGCCAAAAATGTTGAAGCCTAGAAAATCTCTGCTTCAAACATCGGGGAAAACCACCCGGTCGGGACCTTAAGACAACTCCTTTTCCGTTTGGTATGGTGGCTCCGACTGGATTTAAAGGACCAGTTTCCTTATAACTAAATGGATTGGTTTGGATGGATGGAAATGGGACTAAATTAACTGAAATAAAACTATTTAATTTAAACTAAATACTGGTAAAGAAATTCTAACACTAACCCGGGTAATTATATGTGAATACAACTTAAGATTGTTCCAATTTAACAATAACCATGAAAATGTATTATTATTTAAATTGAAATATGCAGAAACAAATAAAGATAACTCTGTTTAATAAATTAAACAGATTTGTATTAGCATATTGCATTCATCATTGTATACCATCTATATATACTTATGAAAGATAACGTTTCAATTATACTCAGAAATGATATATAAACGGAAGCGTTGTGAAAACAAATATATATAAATGATAGCAATTTTAAAGCGAATATCATAAGACAAAATAAATCAACAGTGAAAGGATAGAAATACCTCATTCATCTTGAAGACTTTCAAATGCAATGTGATACTCTAATCCAGTAATTCTGATGCAAAATCAAATTCCAAGGTACATAAATGCAACACTTCAAAGATAATTCCGCATGAAAATCACCAGATGTGATCCTTTTTAAAAATATATAAGACAATGGAGTACAGAAATGCAATCTCCAAGTCAAAAATATTAAGATCCAGGACCCTTCTCTAAATGCATGAGAAGGGTTTAAATAATACTTAGCTAAATCTAAAAATAGTCTTATTACAAAAATTAAGGATTCGGTTCAATGACCGTCCTTTTCCTAGGCTAAAATACAGTAAAATTAAAACTAAATCTAACTATCTATGAACTTGATCTTTAAACTTGCAGGCATCTAGCATAGTTTTGAGAAGTTGCGGTTGACCGACTTCAGAATTCAACTGTCCTGAAAAGACAGAGTCGGCAAGCGTAGGCGCAATCTTCTCTGTAGCATTGATGATACAATTAAGCGCACTGTGCTGACTGTGTGGCTTCACCAAGTACGCCCAGTATGAGTCCCAATTTAATCTTGTCAGCCCTTGAATTGATTTTGCTCTTTCTTCTGCCTTTTGCCTCCATTCTGTTTGCAATTGATGTGCCTGTGGGAGATATCCTGGAACAGTTTCTGGAATCAAGTTAGCTTTGTGTAAATTATCATTTACACAATCAGTAAGAATGTTTGCCGCTGTAGCCGCCTCCTCTGCTGCCTTTTCTGCCCTTCTGATTTGTGCATCCCAGTTATTGAACAGTATTTCTTTATGGTTTTCATTAACAATGGGTGCACCAGCTTTTCTGCCTTCTTCTGTTTTTTGCCATGCCAGATAATCATTGATATTTTCATTAATAAAATCATAATCATTTCGCAAATCTACGACATGATTTGTGATTTTATCGCTCTCTTGGCACAAAGAATTCCATTGCAAGATTTTTTGGCAGAAAACTTCCTCTTGTTGCAGTAGTTGATTGTTTAAAGAGATAGTTTCTGAAATGAATTCTGGAAGCTTAGGATCATCTTTATGCTAATCTTGGATAATCTGTATTTGTTTGTCTTTATCAGCCAAGCTTTTTTGATATCCTATTTGCATTTCTTGAAGTTGTTGTTGTAACTCTTCAAGTTTCAATTGTGCTTCCATATTGACATGTACCTGTTGCAATTGTTGTTGTAGAACTTTTACCTGTTCTTCTTTTTCATTCAAAAAAAGTTGTATCTCAAATGCTTTGTCAATTGTTGCAGAAGCATAAGCTCCTGTCATTTGAGATAAATTGCTGACATTATGAGTAGGTTCTATGGCAGGATCTTTCCACAAAACATCTACTTGTTCTGCTTCAGTAGCAATTGTACTTTCTAACTTTCTCTTTTTCCTCTGTCTCTTCACTACTAATTTGTATTTAGGGTTGTAGAATACATCTAGAGGAGGAATGTCCTCTACATTAAATACAATTTCAGAGGATGGTGTGATAGGTATGTGCTCTATCACTGTGACTGTGCTACTTGTTCCTGTGTTCAAAACTTTGGTTGTCTGGACAGGGGTCTGTACATTCTGTCCTTGTACATTAATCAATTGGTTGAAGGTTTCCCATTTTCTGTCTAATTCAATAATGACTGGCTGTTGCTGTACATTGGTTGGAGGAGGATTTGTCTGTTGAGTAAGTTCTTTTGATTGTGTAGAGTCTTTAATGGATTCTTCCATTTTATCTTCCTTTTAATTAGACTTATTGGAATGTTCAGAATCTCTGTCAGATTTTGATTTAGATTTATCGATACTTGAACTGCCGTTAAGGCTAACACTAGGAGTTTGCTCTCTTGCGGGCTCTAAGCGTAGATTTTCCAAAGGAATAGGAGTTAGTCTTCTTTCTCTGTAAAGCTTGAATTCCTGAAATTCCTCTGGAGATAACTGCGCTTGGGCTGAATTCAAAAATTCTTTGAATGAATTTCTTGCTTGGAACATATCATCAAAAGGATCCTGCTCCCCAGAAAATTCCCTTACTCTGATTGCATTGGTAAAATTCTTAACAATATCATTTGGGTCGAATAGCCTTCTCAAAAATTTGAACAGCTGTAGGCATGTAATGTTGCCTATCTCTTGAAATGCATGACCAATATCGAACAGTGAAAATGTTCCACACTTTACGGGAAATTGTGGCCAAATGCCTTTTTTATTCTCTTTTAAATCTTTTGTTATACCTCCCTGACCACAGGTCTGATAAGCAATTTCCCGAGCTACAAGTCTATCTGGAACATATAGGGGTAAAACATGGGGAGAAGCATAACTTCCAAAAACCCTAATATAAGTGAACAATTCTTCTCCAAACCATCTCGCGACGGGGAGAATATCAACCTCTGTTTCTGGGGATAACCTTGGGGCATCCTTATTATACAATGTTTTGTACAGTGGCAGCATTATTCCATGACAAATATGGTAAAAATGGGGGACAAACTTAGACTCCCATAGTTCTTTATGGTACACATGAATAGGAAAAGGATCGTGGGTAGTCCATTGCCAACCCATCACAGGGAATTTGGAGACATAACAGATAGCATCCATGACATAAGCAGATAAATAAAAAGGTGGATAAACCCGCTGAGAAACATTTCGTTTGGACCGGTAATGAAAAATAGCAGTGGTCAAATTATCAGATAGGATTTTGGCCCAGTCTACAATTGTAGAATTAATGGCCGCATGCAACAGAGGAAGCCATTCGGGTAAGATCATATTTATGTCAGGCTTTCCAAAAAGCCTGCATAACATGGCAGCAGTGAAACAATAAGGAGAGGTAAGCGAACCCGTGCTATACATACCTTGTTTGTTTCTCTTCAATGGTTCATCTCTTTTAGTCCATTCCTCTGTGCATTCTGATAAATTTGCATGTTCTGTGGCAAAATCTTCCATGAATTTTTTGTTGTATGTCGCCTGAGGTTCTAGCAACTTATACATTAATCTCAGATCTTCTATGGTGAATGACCCGTTTAGCTCTTCAGATGGAGTTCTAAATTGCCTATCTGAAATATCAGTGCTGTCTAGCACCCATTTCACCATGTCCATATATGGGAGAATCCTTGGCCTTGCCGCTATCCTATGGAGAAATGAACAAGCCAGTTCTTTGAGGGTTGCTTCAGATGTATCACTAGAACCTACTGTAGCCACGACTTTCATCACCACAGGATTTTCTTCTTCTAACAGATTATACATTCCTTCCCAAGTGGATATACCAGCATCCTTATTACAAGTAGTGTCCGCATACAGCAAAGCCATTTCTCTGTTTTCAGAATTCGAGCTCTTCTCCTTCTTACCCATAGTGTTTATTGAAAGCTTTGTATAGAAGTTTGCTCCTTCGTGCCTGCATTATACGAGTAAATGAGAGTAATAGCATAAGAAAGGTGATGAGACTATTTTAAATGTGAAAGCGGATGAAATATAATATTTTAATCGTGAAACGACTTTCGATCCAAACAAAATCTCATTTACCATTAATTGTCAATCCAATCATTTAATTTAATCATTAAAGCGCATAACAAATTTGATACATGGGAAGATTTCCTTTGGACAACGCGCCTACATGAATCTGCGACATTGCGATCTGCGATTTGCTGCGCAATATCGCAATATCGCAATGTCGCAATATCGCAATATCGCAAAATGAAGCCGTCATAGTTATGCAGAATAGCGCAAAAGCGGAAATTGCGCAATAGCGCAGAAGCGCATATTGCAGATCTCGCCAAAAGCACAAAAATGGTAAACAACGCAAAATATATTCGTTAATCACTTCTGTTTTCTGCGCTATGCGATCTGCGATCAATACGTTAATTGTATAGGCTTTTGAGGTCACATTATCGCAAAAGCGCAAAATCACATTTTCAATTTTATAAAAGATATATATCATTTTGCGATGGGTGCGGTATTTTATTTAAAGAACAATTTTATTGTAATCTATCATAAACTTAAGTGTTTCTTAATGTTCTTTCTAAGGGATTTCTCTAATTTTATGATAGAAAGTTTTATTTGAAAAGGAAAACAAATCCTAATTGATTTTTTTTTTCGGATTTTTTAACTAAGGGTCCCCATTTATTTAGTATTATTACTAATATTAAATAAAAAAGGGGGGTTGTTGCTGGTCACAATAGGACATAACTATTTTTAAAAGAGGAATTCCTGTTCATGCTTTGAAAGAGGAATGGGCTACTTTACTGCTAGTTGTTCAAAAATTCATCACTTGTGAAGGCCGTTTTGGGTCCATGTATATGTACCATACCAGATTGCTGTTGAATTTTCTAGATAATCAAACTCTCAATCTCCCATATTTTCTATTAAATACTTTGAAGAAGATGTCTGTGACTATTCAGAAACATTTAGGGGATGTAGAACCACATCTATATCACCACGGTCTTGTAAAAATTTTGATTGAAAAAGAGTTAAAGGAGAAGAAGGACACATGGGAACAATTTTTGATTAGAAATTTCTTTGAGGAACCTCAGGAAATTCCTGAAGGTAGCACATCAAGAAGGAGTAGGAGAAAAATAACAAATGATGAAACTCAAAGTACTCCTACTACTACAATTGAAAGAACTGGTAGGGAAGAGAGACTGTCAAAGAGGAAGAAGAAAGAAATCAAGGGTAAAAAGCCAATAACATCAAAAGAGAGAAAAAGTATTGAGGCTATACATCAAACCCCCTCTTCCGAAGAAGAAGATCATCAAGTGTTATCTGAAAGATTGGTTCATCTTCAAGAACAGTTATCTATAGCCAAGAAGAAAGAGAAAGGAAAACAAAAGCAGAAATACAGTGGTCCACAGCGTGTGAGAAGAAGTTCCAGACTTAAGGGGAAATTGAGGAAAACGCAAATGAAAGGACCCCATTTCATCGATTTGGGAGAAGAAACGTCTGAACAATCCCCAACTGACCATACTCCATCTCACTCTTAGTGAGTTAGTGAACCTGGTTCATTTCATTCTCAGTCAGACATTGAACATAGTCCATCCCATTCTCAGCCAGATGTTGATGTGAGCCCTTCTCAGCCAGATTTTGAAGACAACTCTCCTTCACAGCATTTTGGGGACAACCCAATAAAAATGACACCTGATATAGACCCCAAGCAGCAAGAAGTATATGATTATATAGAATCTTTAGAAAAAGCAGCTGCAGGTCCCAGTACTTCGTCCATTCAGCCTCACATAGTACAAGATGATTTAGTCCAATCACTAAAACAAGAAGTCTTTGAGCTAGAGATTTTAAATAGACACATCAAAAATGAAAATGAGACATTGAAGGAACAAAGTAAATTGGAAAAAATCATTCATGATAATACCATGCTATATCTGGGAATATGGCAGAAGAAGAACAAGAAATTGAAAAGGAAATGCCAGAAGTTAAGCAGAGCACTGGTTAATATCAAATTTAGATGCTTAATGAAGAAACCCAGAATGTTAGCAGCACCAAGGAAGAAGAGGAGAGGATTGGATGTACTGGCTGAAGTGTCAAGGCATATGAAGTGAAAAATAATTATCAAAATCTTGGTTGCATGAGGACATGCAACACCTTCACAGTGGGGGTATGTTGAGTCTCAAATATGCATCTTTTCCATACACCTTTCTAGACCTTTTTCATTCACTTGAACCTTCCAAGTTGTCAATATCATTGTATATTAATTGCAAAAGAGCATCTAAAATGGTTTTTAACTATATTTTTGTGTTTGTTGTTTGATTTAGATTTTTCTCATTTAGCTGCGGAATCTTGCCACTTTCCGCAGCTGCTACAACTTTCCACAGCCATTTTGTGAAACTCTATGTTACAGGTGTCTTCAGGAAAAACGAGCCACATGGGCAAGTCAGAAATGATGTGGACATGGATCATGTCCTATTGGCTTGAGAAAATTCACTTAAGGAGGCTACGGTCAAAGGTGGCCAAGTGGAAGTCAACCGTAGAGTCCCACGGTGACAGGACTCCGTTTCTCGTCACATGGATATTTGTATGACCGTTTCTGAGTTGCGGGAGACACATCAACACCTGTACACGGCTCCATAAGCCGAATCCAACATCCACTCCTCATAGATTTACTCTTCACTGCGGCCATGATGCTGGATCCCTAGAACGTGATGATTTACGTGTCTCCATCAGCACAAACTTTAGGGAATTAGTTATATTACCTCTGTTATAAATAACGTGTTTGCATACGCACATCAGATTAGTCTCCAGATAGTTTTGTAATGTAATTACGTTGCCACTGTGCCGTAATATCACCTTTCTATTATGACTGCATTTTAATATATAAGAAGACTCTGTTTCCAAATGTAATTCGTATTTAAAGGCTGTTGCCAAGGCTGGTGTAGAGGGCCCCTGCACACGCTGAGGTTTTGTGCATTATTGTATAGTTCTTGTTTTATTTCTTTAAGCTCATTGTGCCATAAATCATTCATGTGTTTATACATTACATCTTTCATGGTATTTATGCTTCATCTCTGTTTATAATCTTTCATGCTTTACATCTTACTTCTGTCCATAATCTTTCATGTTTTATGTTGTTGTTAACTGATCAGTGTTCTTGTTTCAGATTACAAATAGGCAGCCCGGGCATTTGCATATCTTTTGACTAATGACATGGAATCAATATTGTTCTGTTGCTAATTTATTTTTCTTAGTTTTTGTTTAATTCCAGTACTGCTTTGTTTATTTCAGTCTTGCACATTTGTTTCAGTAGTTAGATTTAGATATATTAAACTACTCATGTCATTTTCAGTTACCTCCGAAAGCCACAGCTGGACTGATGGTGAGGGATTGAAGTATGAGTGTGTAGTTTGATATTAGTTTACTTTCTGCAAGTTAGATATATTAAATTGCTCATGTCATTTTCAGTTACCTCCGAAAGCCACAGCTGGACTGATGGTGAGGGATTGAAGTATGAGTGTGTAGTTTGATATTAGTTTATTTTCTGCAAGTTAGATATATTAAATTTCTCATGTCATTTTCAGTTACCTCCGAAAGCCACAGCTGGACTGATGGTGAGGGATTGAAGTATGAATGTGTAGTTTGATATTAGTTTACTTTCTGCAAGTTAGATATCAGGTTACTCAAGTTGTTTATGGTTACCTCCGAAAACCATAGCTGGACTAATGGTGAGGGATCAGAAGATAGGTTGATGTAATTTGATTTAGATTTACTTTGTTGCAACTTTTGGATTTCTTTAAGCATAGTTTCTTTTGTGTTTGAATAGCAGCAAGAATAATGAGTTTCATGATCAGTAGTTCATTGTTTGTTTGACTAGAGTAGTGATGCAATTTCATTTTCTTTGAAGAATTAATTTTGTCATGGTGTGTTTTTAAAATTCTTTTGAAGTTTGGAAAATCATTAGAAAGACATTGTTGTCTTGAATATTTGTCACCATACTTGTTCTTCCGAATTTCATAAAAAATCCAAAAACGACCAAAAAGTAAGAGATAGGTTATCTTGCACATATAGTGTGCCACACTTCGTCAGCTTACAAATCCCTGGTTGATAATTTATGTTAGCAATTTAGGACACACTAAATTGACCAAACAATTATCAAACATCATTCAGTTTTACTCATCGCATATCAAAACCCCATTCCGAGACCACCATCCTCTACAAGCGGATCAGAAAATATGCATCATCATGTTTCACATTTTCCCCACTAAACCCTCATAAGCATAGCCCATTTGTGACATTTCATCCACCTCATCCCCCTAGCACCGAGACCAACCAATGGTCCCCCCACTCTTAGCAAAACACATTCCTCAAATCATCATGCAGGATCATAGTTTTTAATGAGTCACCTGTCTCTGTGCTGGTACATCCAAACCATCTTCATATACTTTTGGCAAGTGTACACAATTTTTTTAGGAGAAACAATTCCACCCATATCATTAAATTTCTTATCTAGTAGTAGTCCCTAATCACCCTTGGTTGGAGCTACGCATTATTTACCACACCCAATCATTTCAGTAATAGCAAACATACACCCACTCTAGATGTCCTATTGACCCCAGGGATTCCCCCATAAAACGTTGCTAGGACTGCGGCACTCACATTTACAAATCCTACGTTCGGCCAGTTAACCATCATCATCAGTTGTAGCCATTTCTCACCATCATGTCTCATTAACTTGTCACACTACACCCTATTTCATCAGAAACATTGATCCCTTATATCAATGCTTATTTCGATCAGTTGATGCTTCCTTCTTGTTGACTTCCATAACCACTTTCTAGGAAGTAGTACCTTGGATGAGTCCCCACAATAATAGGGGAATCCTCAAATGGCACGACGAGAATTCACATTGCCCATTGATGTCATTTATCCTCTCGACATTCCACATCAACACAAATTTTCATTTCAAGATGGTATTGTACTTCATAACCATTTCACTTTGCCAGAATTCGTTGAAGACCCGTATATCAGTAAGCATCTCTTTCAGTAGTGATTACATGGGAAGGTTCCCAATAGTCAAATACCCATGCATACATTGAGCACTTCCTCCAAAAGTGTTATACCCAGACAATGCATGTGGGTGTTGTTAGCCACCTATGAATTTTTTTTCAAGCAAACAGGTGGCTAAATATTTTTATGAGCCTTCAAGAGATACATTTACTATGAAAATATCTCATCCTTGAAGCCTCTGTGTGCCCTTTACCTTTGAAAATACCTTCACTGCTGTTTCCAGCAAAAAAGCCTCACTGTCTGTGAAAACGGTATGCTAAGAAAAGTCTCCATTTGTCCCATTGTATCCCTGCAAATTTCCCATTTTAACCCTTTTTTTCCCTTTCTCGAATTTCCCATTTGAATCCAAAAATTCCTTCCTAAGCCTACTAAATCATTCCACCTCCCCTTTTAACCTCACAAATGCTCTTTGTTTGGCCTAAAAATCCGTTTTTCCCTCTACCGAAAACCTCTATTCAACCTTAAAAACTCTGTTTTTAGGATAAAAAACCCATTTTTTGCCATATAACAGGCTTAGCCCCTTTCAGCCAGCCCCTTAACCACTTCCCCTCCATGCAACTGAGCGCTAAGACCAAGCGCTAAGGCATAAAGTGCTTATCGCATAGGAAGGATTGGTCGGTGCGCTTATTCTCTTTGTAAAATGAAAGTTTTGATGCGATAGTGTATTTGTTCTATCGCCCTTTGAAACGATCTCCGTCGTTGATCAGAATATATCTAACGATTCAATGCTTGTTTCAACGCGCCCATATCACTCCTTTGTAAACTCCTGATGAAGATCTCCACCATTGATCTTAAAGCATCCGACGGCCATCGCAGCACTGTGCTCATCGCCAATCGGAGATTTTAGAATGTGCCACCCTAGATGCCTAGATTGGCCAGTCGCCGATTGAATCTGAGCCGTCCATCCATTCTAATCCAATGGCTAGGATTCGCTCACGCTCTACCGCATTTCCCCGTTTGGTCACCTTCTGATCCAATCATAGTCGTTGATCTGAAGCTGATCCGACTGTCTAGATGCAATAGCTTGTTCATCCCATCAGCATTTTTTCCCTTCCATTTCTCTCCCTCTAATTGAATCGCAACCGTTCATTCATAGATCAGACGGCTTGTATTCAAACCACCTTCCGCTTGACTCCACCTTAACTGACCGTGCATGTTATCATATCACACTCCAGCTCCGGCCATCGGATCTCATAGTCCTAGATCCAATGGCCCACATCAATATCGCGTTGTTTCCTCATCTGAAAGTTAATAGTTCAAATTCACGCGATATAGGTGGTTTTAAAAGGCCATGTGTCATCCGGGGACCTATAGTCGAAAAGTGAAAACCGCCTTACCCGCCTTTTGCCACGTGAAAACAACTGTTTCTTCAGAAAAACCACTTCCCCACTTCCCGCCTCCGAAAGTCCATTAAGAGATCTTGATCGTCGATCTGTATTGATCAACGACCCTCATTTCATCTCGCACTCCATTCACATTTTTCTCATCGTGCGACCATAGAACCTCATCAGATCATCGCAACCATTGATCTCCTCCTAAGATCTAACGGTCCTAATCAAATCGCCCTCTGCCCATGAACGGGTCCCACCATTCAAGCCCATTTCTTATGTTTTTCACGCATTTTCTTTGTATTCTTTCCAAAGGTTGAAATCGGATGTTTTACATTAAAACCTTTGTAACCCGCTCACATTAAACTTTTAATGTTTTACATTAAAGGTTTATATTGTTCTGCCTAATATCATGACTTTAATGTTTTACATTAAAGTTCATTGCATAACGTCCAACCTACCAAATTCATTCCATTAGATAATCTCCACCATCGATCATCACCTCTAGATCTGATCAGACGGTCCAAATGCATTCCTCCACCAAATTTTCACCAGAGCATTTCTTCATCGTTTCACTTCATTTTCCAGTTCTTTTCTGCTACATCCACCGCATTCACCTCTGTTGTGCTGCCATCCCAAAAACCTTCCACTGCATCCACCCCCCCCCCCCCCATGCATGGATTTCTTAAAATATTTGTGTGTTTTAGCAAGGTAGAGGTGGTGGAAACCGCCATTTTTCACAGTCACTGTTATAGTGACACAGAGCGTAGAGAAGGCTATTTTCAAGAGCCAGATTTTGCAGAAAATGCTTGGGAAGGTTTCTGAATGAAATATGTTCATCAAAGACTAGTGTTTTACCCTATGAAACTTCCTGCACCATTAAAGCTCCATTTTCACAGACAGAGACAGTCATGAAGCGACAAAGAGTATCAATGCAGGATTAAAGAGTTTTAAAGCCTCTAATTGAAGATTTTAAGCTTTAATTAACTGTTCAAAGGGTGAATGTACCAGATTGAATACCTTGAGATTAATACAGAAGGTCTAATGAGGGCTAACACATAGAAAACAATATTAGCAGTGTTCCACATCAACAGAAGTTTCCCTCCCGAGAAAGCACAAAGTACCCATATTGTTTTTATTCTACATCGTGTTCCTGAGAAGATTTCCACCCTGACAGAAGTCCCAATGCTACCAGAGAATTTTTTATGCAGTATGGTAGACCTAAAATTCATTTATCTGTTTTTTTCTATCAACCAGAGTACTACAGAGTACTACAGCCGAAAGTACACCAAATAACATACCTGGAGTTACTATCAGCCTGTCGAAGACCAGTCTTTCATCCAAAGAGTACTGAAGACTAATGCATAGATATTAAGACAGAATGGGCCTCAAGCCCTCTTCTTCTACTTCCATTTTAATGTTTCATTTAGTGTTTCTTCTACCTCCTCTGCCTCCCTTTCAGCTATAATAACTCAAGAAAAACACATTGTATGGGTTGGTTGTTATTGATTATTATTCGGATAACTGTGAATTGTAAGTTGTTTCTCGAGATATAGTTCTCTGTGTAAAGTTGTAAGATAGGCTGAGGAAGATGTTTTTAGACTGAATATCAAGTTGTTGGACAATTTTTTACATGATTGGGGTTGCTCTTTAATATGACAAGCACATTTGTTTGGATCTTGATTTAAAGCAGCGGTGATGTTTTCTGCCTTTGTCTCTGTTTTCCTTCTGTAATTCATTACATTTCATTTCTCTGGTAAGCATCAGAAATCTGGCTTAGGATATACCCTTGCATGGTACCCTAATGCTTCTTCTCTCCTTACCTTTGATGTTTTCTACTGATTGTGTTATACAAGAAGTAATTCAAGATAATTTGACCAGCGTAGTAGTTGTTATTCACTGCTAGCTGATGTATGAATTTATGAATCTGTTCTTAGATGTTATGGTTGGGTTTTAATTGAAATAATTGGGATACTAGGAGTTTAGAATGTTGATTCTATCTCACTAGGGTCTTTTTCTATCAATTTAACCTTTCCAAGTTCCCTTAAGTTGGATGTCGAAGCATTGAAAGTTCAAAGCCTTTCTATGATCTCAGACCTTCACCTTTGTGTTTAAATCTTTAATGTTTTCCTTGTTTGAAGAGTTAGCCTTTTAGGAGTTGGATCATAGGCGTTTAATGGCATTCCCTGTCCCTAAATTTGATTCCTAAGTGGTCACCTTGGAGGTTTCCTTGTCATTCACCTTCTTTCCTTATCATTTCATACCACACTATCATCTTTAAGATCCTATGCTTTAGATGACTAGCCCAATTGAAAGCCTTGAATAATGAATAGCAAGTAAACCCTTTCATGACTCCATTACCCAGTGGTCTTGAGTATTCTCTAGATTATCTCTCTTTTTCCTAAAATCCTATTTTCTCATCCTTTGTCTTGTATTGAACCCTTCTTTTCTTGTTTCCCAACAACCAAACAAACAAACAAAACAAACAAACCTTGTGCCTTATAACTAGCCTAATACCTTCAAATCAAGCCTCAAAGAAATATACCTTTTCCTTTATAGAGAGATCCCTCTCTGGACCTAGGAAGGCTAGATCCTGAGGTCTAAAAGTGGTTCTGATGTTGTCTCATCTTTTGGTATTGCCAAACTTTCCAAAACATGGGAACTCCAACATAATGGCGACTCCACTGGGGACTTTGAGTAAAACACACCTTTAAACACTTCAAAGACTCAAATAAGACCATAGTAGCCTTAGTTTGGTGGTTAATCACTGTGGTGGATAGTAAAACCTTCCTAAAAAAATCCTAAACCTTCCACCTAGTGACTCCATAGTTCCCTAATGATTAAAGACTCCACTGGTGATCAGTAGGCCTGCTGATTGTCTTGGTTTTCACATGAATCCACTAGGAGACTAGCCTGTATCACAACATTAGCCATATTATAAGTAACAAGTAGGATTAAGATGCTTTGTTTGAAGACAACATACTGGATTCAAGAACCATTCATACAAGAGCTTATCCTAACCCGAACCCACCTAAAATAGTTGACAACCCTGAGAGCATTCTTAGGAAATCTCCCACCCCTAGTTTCCAGACACATCCATAGAGCTAACTCTGCACTAGAAGACTTTATAGCTCTATCAGACCCTCTTTTTTACTTAGACTTACCAAGCAATTTACCTATAAATAGGTCATTCGGTGCTCTAGACCAGTCATACCTTGAGCTTCCTAGTTCACCATCTCACAGTGGTCAACACATTAGGGATAGAGAGACCCCTCCATCTACACCCATGGATATTCATTTCATTCAAAACTTGGGGCTCTATCACCCTAAATTATCTCAACAGAGTGTTGCTGGTCCTAGTATTCCTATCATCCACATACCTGCTACTCAAGCCAATCCTCTACCCCCTCAAAACACCATTATGGTATCCTGGTATGCACCTCTGGTGTTACCACAGCCTCTAGTGCCTCTACCCAATGATTACCAGTAAAAAATCCCACATTTCTCTGCAAAAGAGTCTACCACAGCCCAACACCATGTACATAGGATGGAAGATTCCTTTGACTATATGGAGATAGATGATGAGACAGTCAAGATGAGAATCTTTGCCCAGAGCTTGGGAGGTGATGTGAAGAAGTGGTTTAAAGGCCTACCTCCTAATAGTATCCATGATCTTCCCTATTTATATCAATCCTTCATAAACAAATGGGAAGTCAAGACCAACCCTCTCCAAATATTAGCAGAATACAAGAACCTTAAAAGAAATGTAGGAGAGAGTGTCCATGACTATTCTACGAGGTTTAACAGTGTTTACAACACTCTTCCTCCACACATGAAACCTCCCCAAGGTATGGATTTAGTGAAATATCCTGAAGGCTTTGATGCTGACATGGCCTATCAGCTTAGGGAGAGAGATTACAACACCTTGGAAGATATGAAAAAAGGAGTAGTGAGTTTAGAAGCTAACCTGATTGAGAAAAGAGCCAAGATGAGGTTTGAGAAAGAGTTAACATATAGGGATGACACAACAGCTTCCACATCCGATCCCAAGTATGACAGTATAGAAAAAAACATGGAAAGGCTAGAGAAAATGATGGAAAAAATGGTTGTCACAGTTAGTAATTAGAACATAAACCAAAATCATAACCAGAACCAGAACTTTAGGAGAAAAAATCCCCCTAACAGACAGAGAGACTCTGATCAACAAGTCATACCCCCATTTCAAGAGAATTTCCTTGATGAAGATGAGGGGATAATAGAAGAGTCTGAGGGAACCACAATATAAACATGTTGGAAATAGACAACTCAATCCAAAACTATTCCACAGAAGATGATCAGACCTCACACTCATATTGGGATGAGGAAAGGTTAGAATATGAGGATTATAGGTTAGGATTTGAAAATGCCATCATGCAGGTCAGAGAATAGTATGAACTTAGAAGCAAAAAGAGCTTAGACACTTCCAAACCCAAAGCTTCTGAGATTACTATTAAGAAAAGGCCTGAGAAAACTTCTAAGGTGACTGCTGAAAGTAGAAAATCAACAGCTAAGAGTTTTGGGAAGAACAAAGAGAAAGACAGCCAAAGTGCTGATAAACAAAGTCAGCCAACTAGCAGCACTAGCACTGCAGCTAGTGTTCTTGATAAAACAGTTACAAACACTGTACATAGTGAGAATCAGCACATTGATTCTGCCACTAAAGTAGTGGCTAAAAAAACAGAGTTGAGTCTTACAAAGAGTCAATCTCCCTTCAATTTGGAGAGTGATATTGCTAAAATTAAACTCTTTGTCCCACTCTCTAAGCTGGCCACTCAGGATTTATATAAAGGCCAAATTTTGAAAGAATTAAATCTAGGTGAAAACAATGACACTGTCAATCTAAGTGATGATCAACCAACCCCTCTGTTTGGTCGAAAGATAGAAGGGAAATTTCAAGAAGGGGTAGTACCTCCTTTTTATATCAGCCTCAATATCCATGACAAGATCCTCCACAATGCAATGCATGACTCTGGGGAATCACACAACCTAATGCCTAAGGTAGTTATGGAGAGGTTAGGCCTAGAGATAACCCATCCTTATAAATATTTATATTCATTTAACTCTAGTAGAGTAAAATTCCTGGGCCTAATCAAAGATATGTGTGTGAACTTGACCTAGATTCCTACCAAATGTATGGTTATGGATGTTGTAGTGGCAGATGTGCCACCTAAGTATGGCATGTTGCTATCCAGGTCATGGGGAGCCAAGCTGCAAGGTACAATGCAAATGGATGGCTCGTATGCCACAATCCCTGTCTTTAGCCCTCTTAGGAGACTGTATAGAGAGGCACAAATGAAGTTCATGGTTAGCAGCCCTGAAAAGCCTGAAAATTCACCTCTGTACTCTGTACATACAGATCTGGACTCTTTTATCCTTTGCAACGATGAATCCATAGATGAGCCAAAGCTAGAAAATAGAGATGCAAATAATAGAACAAAGCCCATAGATTTTAACATAATGGCCACTCTGGACTTAGAAGAAAATGAAGAAGAAACCTTTAGACAGTGCAATGAATCTAAAACTCAGAGTAAACAAGAAAAAGACTACAAATGGCTGACTAGTCATCTCTCTGAACTACATACCCATCATGAAAAACAAGACACTCCACACCACGATGCAAACCCCATATTACAGCATAACACTGAAACCAATATTAAGGGGGAAAATGATGGTAAACCTGAAAATGATCCCTTATGGAGAACAAATTTCGATGGGTCTTGCACTAGGAAGACTACAGGAGTAGGAGTGTGGTTACATAACACTGAGAGTGACTATGCTGAGAGTCATGCCTTCAATCTGAACTTCAAATGTACAAACAATATCGCAGAGTATGAGGCTCTCATTCTAGGCTTGAATTCATTGAAAAAACTAGGAGCCAAAAGGATAGTTGTACACGGAGACTCTGAGTTAATCATAAAACAAGTGAACAGACAGTATACAGCTAAACAACCTAGATTGAGAGCATACATGAATGATGCTATGGATTTACTGAAAAACATTATAGAGTATGAACTGGTGTTTGTTCCTAGGAGTCAGAACATAATTTCAAATGGGTTAGCCTGCATAGCTAGCTCATATCATAAGTCTCCTAGTGACAAAAAAATCATCATTCAGACAAAATACAGACCTACAGTGCCTAATAATGAGAAATATTGGCAGGTATTTGAGGGTAACAAGCAGATAGAGGATTTTCTGCTTGGCAGGAACAAGTTTGGATTCTCTAATTCAGACTCTAAATCTGATGAAAGCTGCTTCAGTGAAGACCCCACCGACGAAGAAAGATCACCACATAATGCAGAAATAAACACTTTAACTGAACAACTTGGAAATCAAACCGAAGAATATAAGAACACAGATAAAGAGGAAATAGAGGTGGTGCAGTCAAAAGATAAGAATATACCCCGAGGACTGGAAAATTTAGAAGACCTTTTTAATTTCGACGACGTAGTGAAAAAAACCCACTATAGAACACTCAGACTTTGATGTCAAGGAATGCAACATAGGCACTGAAGATAAGCCTAAGATGATTAAGTTGGCCAAGTCCTTGCCTGCAGACATGAAAAATAAATATATCGACTTATTTAAATAATTCATCGATGTGTTTGCCTGGAGGTATGAGGACTTAAAGGCCTACGATATAGACATTATACAGCACAAAATCCCTTTGAAAGAGAACCAAAAACCCTTTAGACAGAAACTTCGCAGAATTAACCCGAAACAACTGCCTCTAGTAGAAAAGGAAATCAAGACGATGTATGAGGCAGGAATCATAGTTCCTGTGAGGTTTTCCGATTGGGTTTCCAACTAGGTAGATGTGAGGAATAAAACAGGTGAAATCATACTGTGCATTGATTTAAGGAACCTTAACAGAGCTTCACTTAAAGAAAATTACCCCTTACCAAAGATGGAACACATATTACAGAGGGTAGTTGGCTCAAAAAGGATCTCTCTGTTAGATGGTTTTTCAGGTTATAACCAAGTTTTAGAACTCCTAGAAGAGCAACTCAAGACGACTTTCACCACTCTATGGGGAAATTTTATGTACGTAAAAATTCCTTTTGGACTAATGAACGTTGGTGCAACCTTCCAATGAGCAATGGACATAGCATTTTCAGAGGAAATAGGGCACTTCATTGTCCTTTATCTTGATGACATAACAATCTATTCCAAGACTGATGAGGAGCACCTAAAACATCTGAGAAGAGTTTTTGAAAAATGTAGAAGGTTTGGTCTATCTTTAAATCCCAAGAAGGCTGTGTTTGGGCTAGAAGAAGGTAAGCTCCTTGGCCATATCATATCAGATAAGGGAATTAAAATAGACCCACAAAGAGTTGAGGGAATACTGCAGACTACCCACCCGAGAAACATAAAGGAGTTGCAGTCTTTTAGTTGGAAAATTAACTTCTTAAGGAGGTTTATTCCCAACTTAGCTGAGCACCTCAGGAATATGAAAAACATGCTGAAAAAAGGTGTAGCGGTTAAGTGGAATGTAGAGGCTACAAATCTTTTGAATTAGTTAAAATTTCACTCACCAGGGCACCTGTCCTAATTAGCCCAGATTTCTCAAAAGATTTCTTGATATTTTCCTTTGCCTCCGAGCATACAATGGTTGCAGTTCTACTGTAGAAAAATCCAGAGGGAATGGAATACCCTATTGATTTCTTCAGCAAGGCTCTGAGGGATGCACCCTTGAAGTATAACATAATGGAAAAACAGGCCTATGCCTTGGTAAAGGCCTTGAAGGAATTTAGGGTGTATATATTGCATTCTCACATCATAGCCTATGTGCCAAACATAGTGGTGAAAGACATTTTGTCCCAAGATCCGGATGGAAAGAGGGGCAAATGGATTATTGTAATATTGGAGTATGACCTGAAAATAAAACCAAAAAACTAATCAAAGGTTAGGGCTTAGCTCAACTAATGGCTGAATCTAACCTGCAAGCCCCTGACATAAACATGGTGGATGCCCTAGATGAACAGGAAGGATTACCTGATCCTACTGTTGAAGAAAAATTTCAAAATTATCCTTGGTATTCTGATATCCTGTATGTACTCACAAGCCTCAATGACCCTCTTAATCTATCAAAGACTAAGGCTACATTCCTAAAGTTAAAAGCCAGAAACTATTGCATACTGAATAAATTTTTATATTGGAAAAATGCAAATGGTCTATTGCTTAAATGTTTTCCTAAAACTGAAGTTGAGAGGATTAAACATGAGTTCCATGCAGGAGAGTGTGGAGGCCACTTAAACTGGAAAGCCACTGCTAAAAAAATACTCAGAGCTGGCTATTACTGGCCTACACTTTTCAATGACATACACAAAATGATAATTTTCTGCCATAAGTGCCAGATTTTCCAAGGAAAAAGAAATCTTCTCCCTTTACCATTACAACCCATTACTATTGAGGCTCCCTTTCAACAATGGGGCCTAGATTTCATAGGAGAAATACACCCTGCTTATTCTGCACAACACAAGTGGATCCTTACAGCCAAAAAATACTTCAAAAAGTGGACAGAGGCCATACCTTCTAGGAATGCCACAGATTATGTTATCATTAAGTTCCTAGAAGACCACATCCTCTCTATATTTGGCTGCCCAAGAAAGATAATCACTGATAACACTGCTGCTTTTGGATCCAAGAAAATGATTGATTTTTGTCACAAGTATCAGATAGCACTCGGTCATTCAACTACTTATTACCCACAAGGTAATGGGTTAGCTGAATCATCAAACAAGAGCTTGGTGACCATCATAAAAAAACTGCTTGAAGAGAATAAGAAGTCATGGCATAACAAGTTAGTGCATGCTTTGTGGGCTGATAGGCTAACAACAAAGAAATCCATTGGCATGTCACCATATTAGCTTGTTTATAGAACAAAGGCAGTGTTTCCTACCAGCCTTGGGGTACCAGTGATTAAACTAGTCCAAGAGATTCAGACAGAAGAGGACGGTATGGTAAGGAGGATAAATCAAACAATGCATATCCAAAAAACAAGAGAAGAGGTCTATAACAGAGCTCTGAAAGTGAAGGAAAATATAAAGAAGTTGTTTGATAAAAGAAAAAAATCTTGTGACTTTAAAATTGGAGATAAAGTTCTAAAATGGGACTCTAGGAGAGAAGACAAAGGAAATCATGGCAAATTTGACAGTTTGTGGCAGGGTCCTTACATTATCCAATCCACCATTGGTCCAAATGCCTTTTTTCTGCAAGAGCTAGATGGTACAGATCTGTTTGGGGGTCCTGTCAATGGTAGGATACTCAAGCATTACTATTGCTGATTTTCAATTTACAGTTTTCATTTCCATTATAGATACCATTTTTGTGTTTTGTTTTCAAAGAAAAAGAGAAAATGTTCCAAAAAAGAGTGAAAGAGAGGTTCAGACATGCTCAAAACTTGAACCTCTGAAGTGCAAAATATTGGATCTAATATGATCAAAATCTGAGCCAAAGGAAGTAAAGAAGTTGGTTCTAATATGCTCAAAATCTGAACTAGAAAACAAGAAAGAAGAATTAGCTCTAACCAGCCCAAAACCAAAGCTGAAATGAAGAAGAAAGTGACTCTAACAAGCTCAAAACTTGATTCACAAAGAAAGAAGGATGCTTCAAAGTTCCAAGATTTCGAGCCTTCAAATTTTGTTTTCAAGTTTCTGCATTATCGGTTCATGTGCAGCTGTCTTTATGCCATGAATCCACAACAAACCAGACTGTCTAATCCTAGTTTGACTGTTTTTAATTTTTTTTTGTAGAGTGTAGAGAAGAAATCTGCTAGACAGTTTAATCCTAGCAGATATTAGATTAGGTAGAGAAACTATGAGGCCAACAGTTTAATCTGGTCTCATGGAGGAATAAGGGTAGAATTAGACTATTTTTTTTTCTGCTTTCAATAAAAAATGATGAAGAAGGTTTGCAAATTCAAATGCACCTTGAAGAAAAAATGTTAGGACTGTAGGATGGGTAGGTAGATTGTTTGGGGAATGTCTTCTGCTCATTAATATCCATCATGTTTGTTGTTAGACTCCGTCTTATGTCAGTGTGAGATTGATTCTTCTTCAAAACCCTGTTTTGAAGAAGAAATCATTAAATGTGTTTTTTAATATGTATCAAATTCTCCAGCTCTTCAAAAGGCAGCAGCTCAGCTCCTATCTCTGCAAAAGCACAAACAAAAGAAAACAAAACATCATCAGCAATCAGAGACAAAGCAAAATCAAACAAAACAGAGTTTTGCTTCCAAATGTCGGAAGGCCAAATTATGCAACACGCCCAGCTGTTGGGAGGAGTTGATGGTTATAATCTTGAAAGGAGACCATGTGTGGCTTGTAGCTGGCTAGACATTGGCAAGAAAATTCATGCTTTCTCTCGTAGATAAGGCACAACATAATCAACCTTTTGAGTATGGATCCAAAAATTTGTTAATGGAATAAGGCACAAAATTTGTTAATTTGTTAATACATTCTCCTCAATAGTGAATAGAGAGAATGCAACCCCTCTATGAACTTGATCGAACTTAAGTGATGAGCTATAGTCAATAAAATTATTGGTTTCCCTTGAGTGTTGATATGCTAATTATGAGGCAATCACTCTACTTGTAGAAATCATGGACCTCATGGACGTTGCAGATCCTGATGCTGTTCGTGGAGTTCGATGTTAATTGCAATTACTTTAAACAATCGGGATAGAATTATGCTCCTGTGGCAGGGTGTTTATGAGCATATTGCTGGTATAGTGCAATCGACAGTTATGCCATGCACTCTTGTAGAAAAAGCTGTCTTTGGGCTGCTACGCATCTGTCAACGTTTGCTTCCTTACAAGGAAAATCTTGCAGATGAACTTTTGAGATCTTTTGCAGCTTATTTTAAAATTGGATGCCCGGGTAGCAGATGCATATTGTGAACACATCACTCCGTCATGCAACTTGTGAAAGTAATCTTGGGTACATTAAATCTTGATAGGGTGGCGCACGGTTTCATCTACGCACCAATTCTTGCTCGCCATCCCGAAGCATTAGAATGTGGTTTGAAGCACTAACTATGATTATGTCTGATGGTGCGCATCTAACACAAGCAAACTATGTTTTATGCCTTGATGCCACTCGAGCTTTTGCAGAGTCTCGGGTTGGTTTGGCTGACAGGTCTTTGCGTAAATTCAAGGCAGAGATCGGATTAATAGTTCTGGACTGGGTTTGGAGGTCGAGCGACCCACCTGGGCGTCGAGCGACCCACCTGGGCGTTCTTCGCAGTGCAAAAATACAACGTGAGCGACCCACGCAGAGGTGAGCGACCCACGCATCAACAGAAGTCCGGAAAATGGTTGTATGCGCCCAGTCTTCATCCAAAACGACTTCAACGACATCCAAAACGACTTCAATGAATTACAAACAAGTTTTGATCATTGTGCAGTAAATTATTATTATGCTGGTGGTGATTTTGATGACAACGTGCAATTGGTGCTCATTTTGGAGCTTCTGTCTTTCGCTGGTTTGTATAGTGTGGGCGGCGTCCTCACTGGTGCATATATGGTAGGTAATCCGCGATAGTTTGGAGGTGTTATAATGGTTGCAAAGATACACTTGTTATGCTCTTTGGTGACTCAAACGGAAACTTTTTCAATTGTATTAAAAGTCAGTTCCATTTAGTTTTTATTGCCATGGTGAAAAGTCAAGGATAGAATCAAAGTAAAACCCAAATTAAAACGTAGATTACCGAACACAGCAGAAGAATAGGATTAAATTTCCTATTTATAACTCCAGATTTCCTAATTCGAAGGGCCAACGCATTTCCAGAACATTTGGGGGCAGAAACGTGCAAAGTGGCATTTCCTAGGTGGCAGACATTACACCATTTGGGCATTCGATTCAACATGTGTGGCAGCATGGAAACGTGCTCTCAGCAGAGACACTTGTCATGATATTTTGGGAGGATGGTATAATGATAATGGAAGTAAATAAAAGTCAAAGGCCAAATTTAAAAACAGACAACTATCCCAGCAAGGAGATCGAATTGCTTGGTCTATTTTGGGTCTTCAAGCTGCAGTTCAGAAAGTTCAGCTCCAGATTTTGCCTATTCATCAAGTCATCAACAGATTCGAGTAGAAGAAGGAGCGCTATTCTATCTTCAGGAAAGCTGATTGGTTTCTAGTTTTATTTTTTAATGATAATAAAGCAGATCCCCTGTTTTGGGTCGAGCTCTTTTTCTCTTGGTCCTATTTATGTATTGAGAAATCATTTGGCAGGAGAGAGTTCTGAGAGCTAGTGTAGGAGAAAATTAGAGTTTATTTGTACAGTCTTAGACAGAGATTTTAATGAAAATACCCAGCGCTGGCTTCTGAGATTCCTGTGGCTTGAAATTTAACATTTGTGTCCTCTTTTGTTTCAAATGTAGCCTGTTATGTGTTCATGTCATTTCATGATCATTTCCAATTGAACAAATGAAGTGTTAAGGTAGAATTCATATTTGGTATGCTCTGCCTTTAAATTTGTTCATATTTAATGTTTTCTTCTGTTCGACAAGGATTCATCCTCTATGCCCTTGTCGGCTCCTCAGCAGTCTTGCCATTCCATTTAATCTCAATTTGATGTTAAATTTTCCTGCCTACCTTGCCTCAGGAGATAATCTGTGTTTTTGATTACATTTCTCTGTTCAAGCTATTCTTTGCCTCACACAGCCCAGAAACCCAACATTTATTAAAAACCTTATTCATATCACTTTACTAGCCTAAGATTAGTTTTCCTTATCGGTCATCTCAGCCCTTCCGAAAACCTTTTGCTGAGTTTGACCCGGAGAGAGCCCTCTCCTGTCCTCGTAGGGCTAGCTACGAGGCTAAGGTTGGTTTGATGTTGCCTCGAGTTTTGCCTTCTTCAGCCTGTGGCAGAATCGAGCGCTAACATAGTGGTGACCATACTGGGGAAGATGGTTTGCTGTTGATTTGACAGTCGACTTGTAGATTGTCTTGCCCCAGTGCAGGAAATCAAAGTTACAGATCTGATGCTGATGGTGGACAGCAGTTAGACACATATGAAGGCTGAAACTTTCACCTGGCGACTCCAGCTCGATCCAGAGATTCCAATGCTCGCTGATCCACTCATGCAATGGTAGGGTATGTGGCAAACCCTGCACTTTCTGAAGCTGTAGAAGATGCTAGAAATTCGTTAGCGGATTTTGAAATTAATGAAGAATTTTTCAATGTCTTGCTTCAATGTTTGAAATCTCCAAAGTTTCCTCTTGAAACTAAAACTAGGTTTTGTGAGTTAATTGTTGAAAAGTTTGAGAAGGAGATTCAATATTTAAATGAGCAGATCCAGTCATATGACTTCCGAGATCCCAAAAAGTTCTTGGAAGCTCTTCCTCCTCCAAAACAGGAAACAATAGAGTTACCTGTGGATGATTGCATTGACAGTGTGCAGCTGGAGGTATGTATTGCAGAGTTGGGGCAGCCAATAGAGTCTGGCTTTCACGATCCAGTGGCAACATACATGGAAACGTTTTTCAGTTTGACTGATAGATCAAGCTGTCTTATACATAGCCAATTTCATTACGTGCATGAAGGGCTGCCAGCAATTACATCTGTGATCTGGTGGAAGCATTCTCAAGTGGCATCATTCTCAGGTTTACTTGAATGGTTAATCTGGCATTTCAGTATTACCTGATCTATTGTTTTTACAGCAGAGTAGGGTAGATTTTGTAAATAAATAAGCAGCCAAAAGGCAGCATTTCATTCCAGTTTATTGCAGTTCTAGTTTGAGGTTTGCCAAGTCAGTTTTTCAAAACATTTCAGTCAGTTTTCAGTTAATAAGTTGATCATGATTCCATATCCCAATGGATGGAGGCACTGTCTGCTCTCCCGTTAATAAGTTTATCATGATTCCATAGCCCAATGGATGGAGGCACTGTCTGCTCTCCCAAAGCTCTGCGGTTCTTGGCACCTCCAAGAAGCGGCAGCTGCCATCCCCATTGGAGCCAATGTTAGACTCCGTCTTATGTCAGTGTGAGATTGATTCTTCTTCAAAACCCTATTTTGAAGAAGAAATCATTAAATGTGTTTTTTAATATGTATCAAATTCTCCAGCTCTTCAAAAGGCGACAGCTCGACTCCTATCTCTCGCAAAGCACAAACAAAGAAAACAAAACATCATCGGCAATCGGAGACAAAGCAAAATCAAACAAAACGAGTTTAACTTCAAATGTCGGAAGGGCAAATTATGCAACACGCCGAGCTGTTGGGAGGAGTTGATGGTTATAATCTTGAAGAGCCATGTGTGGCTTGTAGCTGGCCAGACATTGGCAAGAAAATTCATGCTTTCTCTCGTAGATAAGGCACAACATAATCAACCTTTTGAGTCTGGATCCAAAAATTTGTTAATGGAATAAGGCACAAAATTTGTTAATTTGTTAATACATTCTCCTCAATAGTGAATAGAGAGAATGCAACCCCTCTATGAACTTGATCGAACTTAAGTGATGAGCTATAGTCAATAAAATTATTGGTTTCCCTTGAGTGTTGATATGCTAATTATGAGGAAATCACTCTACTTGTAGAAATCATGGACCTCATGGACGTTGCAGATCCTGATGCTGTTCGTGGAGTTCGATGTTAATTGCAATTACTTTAAACAATCGGGATAGAATTATGCTCCTGTGGCAGGGTGTTTATGAGCATATTGATGGTATAGTGCAATCGACAGTTATGCCATGCGCTCTTGTAGAAAAAGCTGTCTTTGGGCTGCTACGCATCTGTCAACGTTTGCTTCCTTACAAGGAAAATCTTGCAGATGAACTTTTGAGATCTTTTGCAGCTTATTTTAAAATTGGATGCCCGAGTAGCAGATGCATATTGTGAACACATCACTCAAGAAGTCATGCGACTTGTGAAAGCAAATGCTGGCCACATTAAATCTGCAATGGGGTGGCGCACAGTTTCATCTCTGCTTTCTATTACTGCTCGCCATCCAGAAGCATCAGAATGTGGTTTTGAAGCACTATCCTTCATTATGTCTAATGCTGCGCATCTAACACAAGCAAACTATGTTTTATGCCTTGATGCCACTCGAGCTTTTGCAGAGTCTCGGGTTGGTTTGGTTGACAGGTCTTTGCGTCAATTCAAGGCAGAGATCAGATTAATAGTTCTGGACTGGGTTTGGAGGTCGAGCGACCCACCTGGGCGTCGAGCGACCCACCTGGGCGTTCTTCGCAGTGCAAAAATACAACGTGAGCGACCCACGCAGAGGTGAGTGACCCACGCATCAATAGAAGTCCGGAAAATGGTTGTATGCGCCCAGTGTTCATCCAAAACGACTTCAACGACATCCAAAATGACTTCAATGAATTACAAACAAGTTTTGATCATTGTGCAGTAAATTCTTATTATGCTGGTGGTGATTTTGATGACAACGTGCAATTGGTGCTCATTTTGGAGCTTCTGTCTTTCGCTGGTTTGTATAGTGTGGGCGGCGTCCTCACTGGTGCATATATGGTAGGTAATCCGCGATAGTTTGGAGGTGTTATAATGGTTGCAAAGATACACTTGTTATGCTCTTTGGTGACTCAAACGGAAACTTTGTCAATTGTATTAAAAGTCAGTTCCATTTAGTTTTTATTGCCACGGTGAACAGTCAAGGATAGAATCAAAGTAAAAACCCAAATTAAAACGTAGATTACCGAACACAGCAGAAGAATAGGATTAAATTTCCTATTTATAACTCCAGATTTCCTAATTCGAAGGGCCAACGCATTTCCAGAACATTTGGGGGCAGAAACGTGCAAAGTGGCATTTCCTAGGTGGCAGTCATTACACCATTTGGGCATTCGATTCAACATGTGTGGCAGCATGGAAACGTGCTCTCAGCAGAGACACTTGTCATGATATTTTGGGAGGATGGTATAATGATAATGGAAGTAAATAAAAGTCAAAGGCCAAATTTAAAAACAGACAACTATCCTAGCAAGGAGATCGAATTGCTTGGTTTATTTTGGGTCTTCAAGCTGCAGTTCAGAAAGTTCAGCTCCAGATTTTGCCTATTCATCAAGTCATCAACAGATTCGAGTAGAAGAAGGAGCGCTATTCTATCTTGAGAAAAGCTGATTGGATTCTAGTTTTATTTGTTAATGATAATAAAGCGAGATCCACATTTTGGGTCGAGCCTCTTTTCTCTGGTCCTATTTATGTATTGAGAAATCATTTGGCGGAGAGAGTTCGAGAGCTAGTGTAGGAAAGGTAGAGTTTATTTGTACGGTCTTAGACAGAGATTTTAATGAAAATACCCAGCTCTGGCTTCTGAGATTCCTGTGGCTTGAAATTTAACATTTGTGTCCTCTTTTGTTTCATATGTAGCCTGTTATGTGTTCATGTCATTTCATGATCATTTCCAATTGAACAAATGAAGTGTTAAGGTAGAATTCATATTTGGTATCCTCTGCCTTTAAATTTGTTCATATTTGATGTTTTCTTCTGTTCGACAAGGATTCATCCTCTATGCCCTTGTCGGCTCCTCAGCAGTCTTGCCATTCCATTTAATCTCAATTTGATGTTAAATTTTCCTGCCTACCTTGCCTCAGGAGATAATCTGTTTTTTTGATTACATTTCTCTGTTCAAGCTGTTCTTTGCCTCACACAGCGCAGAAACCCAACATTTATTAAAAACCTTATTCATATCACTTTACTAGCCTAAGATTAGTTTTCCTTATCGGTCATCTCAGCCCTTCCGAAAACCTTTTGCTGAGTTTGACCCGGAGAGAGCCCTCTCCTGTCCTCGTAGGGCTAGCTACGAGGCTAAGGTTGGTTTGATGTTGCCTCGAGCCTCGCCTCTTTCAGCCTGTGGCAGATTCGAGCGCTAACATTTGTAACAGCTGAATCAAATTAGAAAGATGGTTCAAGGATCAAGCATCTAGCCTACTCCAAAGATTATTTTCTGAATTCTTGACACCTTCAAGAAGATTCCATCCCCATGTGGAGCCACTGTTAGCCACCTATGAATTTTTTGTCAAGCAAATAGGTGGCTAAATATTTTTCTGAGCCTTCAAGAGATACATTTCCTATGAAAATATCTCATCCTTGAAGCCTCTGTGTGCCCTTTACCTTTGAAAAGGCCTTCACTGCTGTTTCCATAAAAAAAGCTTCACTGTCTGTGAAAAATGTATGCTCAGAAAAGCCTCCATTTGTCCCATTGTATCCCTGCAAATTTCCCATTTTAACCCTTTTTTTTCCCTTTCTCGAAATTCCCCTTTGACTCCCAAAATTCCTTCCTAAGCCTACTAAATCATTCCACCTCCCCTTTTAACCTCACAAATACCCTTTGTTTGGCCTAAAAATCCATTTTTCCCTCTACCAAAAACCTCTGTTCAGCATTAAAAACTCTGTTTTTAGGCTAAAAAACCCTTTTTTTTCCATATAACAGGATTAGCCCCTTTCGGCCAGCCCCTTAACCACTTCCCCTCCATGCAACTGAGTGCTAAGACCAAGCGCTAAGGCATAAAGTGCTTATTGCATCGGAAGGATTGGTCGGAGTGCTTATTCTCTTTGTAAAATGAAAGTTCCGATGCGATAATGTATTTGTTCTATCGGCCTTTGAAACGATCTCTGCTGTTGATCAGAATAGATCTAACGGTTTAATGCTTGTTTCAAAGCATCCATATCACTCCTTTGTAAACTCCCAATGAAGATCTCCACTATTGATCTTAAAGCATCCGACGGCCATCGCAGCACTGCACTCATCGCCAATAAGAGATTTTAGAATGTACCACCCTCCAATACCCCGATTGGCCGATCCCCAATTGAATCTGAGCCATCCATCCATTATAATCCAATGGCCAGGATTTGCTCTTGCTCTGCCCCATGTCCCCGATTGGTCACCTTCTGATCCAATCACAGCCATTGATCTGAAGCCGATCCGACAGTCCAGATGCAATCGCTCCTTCATCCCATCGGTGTTTTGGCCCTTCCATCGCTCTCCCTCCGATTGAATCGCAACTGTTCATTCATATATCAGACGACCTGTATTCAAACCACCTTCTGCTTGACCCCACCTTAACTGACCGTGCACATTATCATATCGTGCTCCAGCTCTGGCCGTCGGATCTCACAGTCCCAGATCCAACGGCCCACATCCATATCGCATTATTTCCTCATCCGAAAGTTAATAGTTCAAATTCACGTGATATTGGAGGTTTTAAAAGGCCATGTGTCAGCTGGGGACCTATATTGCATTCAAAAAGTGAAAACCACCTTACCCACCTTTTGCTGCGCGAAAACAACTGTTTCTTCAGAAAAACCACTTCCCCACTTCCCGCCTCTGAAAGTCCATTAAGAGATCTTGACCATCGATCTGTATTGATCAACGACCCTCATTGCATCTCGCACTACATTCACATTTTTCTCATCGCGCAACCATAGAACCTCATTAGATCATCACAGTCGTTGATCTCCTCCTGAGATCTAATGGTCCTAATCAAATCTCCCTCGGCCCATGACTGGGTCCCACCATTCAAGCCCATTTCATATGTTTTTCACGCATTTTCTTTGTATTCTGTCCAAAGGTCGAGATCGAATGTTTTAAATTAAAACCTTTGTAACCCGCTCACATTAAACTTTTAATGTTTTACATTAAAGATTTATATTGTTCTGCCTAATATCACGACTTTAATGTTTTACATTAAATTTCATTCCATAATGTCCAACGTACCAAAGTCATTCCATTAGATAATCTCCACTGTCAATCATCACCTCTAGATCTGATCAGACGGTCCACATGCATTCCTCCACCATATTTTCACCAGACCAATTCTTCACCGTTTCACTACATTTTCCAGTTGTTTTCTGCCACATCCACCGCATTCACCTCTATTGCGCTACCATCCTCACAACCGTCCACTACATCCATCCTCACCCATGCATGGATTTCTTAACATATTTGTGTGTTTTTGTAGGGTACAGGCAGTGGAAACCGCCATTGTTCATAGTCATTGTTATAGTGACACAGAGGACAGAGAAGGCTATTTTCAAGAGCCCTATTTCGTAGAAAATGCTTGGGAAGGTTTCTAAATGAAATATGTTCATCAAAGACTAGTGTTTTACCCTGTGAAACTTCATGCACCATTAAAGCTCCATTTTCACAGACAGAGACAGTCATGAAGCGACAAAGAGTATCAGTACAGGATTAAAGAGTTTTAAAGCCTTTAATTGAAGATTTTAAGCTTTAATTAACTGTTCAAAGGGTGAATGTACCAGATGGAATACCTTGAGATTAACACAGAAGGCCTAATGAGGCCTAATGCACAAAAAACAATATTATCATTGTTCCACATCAGCAGAAGTTTCCCTCTCAAGAAAGGACAAATTTCCCATACTGTTTTTATTCTACATCGTGTTCCTGAGAAGATTTCCACCCTGACAGAAGTCTTAATTCTACCAGAGAATTTGTTATGCAGTATGGCAGACCTCAAATTCATTTATCTGCCTTTTTCTATCAACTAGAGTACTACAAAGTAATACAACCGAAAGTACACCAAAGAACATACCTGGAGTTACTATCAGCCTGTCAAAGACCAGTCTTTCATCCAAAGTACTGAAGATTAATGGTTAGAAATTAAGACAGAATGGGCATTGATCCCTCTTATTATACTTCCATTTTAATGTTTCATTTAGTGTTTCATCTACCTCCTCTGCCTCCCTTTCAGCTATAAGAACTCAAGAAAAACACATTGTATGGGTTGGTTGTTGTTGATTATTATTCGGATAATTGTGAATTGTAAGCTGTTTCTCTTGAGATATAGTTCTCTATGTGAAGTTGTAAGATAGGCTGACGAAGATGTTTTCAGACTGAATATCAAGCTGTTGGACAATGTTGTACATGACTGGTGTTTCTCTTTAATATGACAAGTACATTTCTTTGGATCCCGATTTAAAGCAACGACAATGTTTTCTGCCTTTATCTCTGTTTTCCTTCTGTAATTCATTACATTTCATTTCTCTGTTAAGCATCAGAAATATGGCTTAGGATATACCCTTGCATGGTACCCTAATGCTTCTACTCTCCTTACCTTTGATTTTTTCTGTTGATTTTTTTATTGAAGAACTAATTCAAGATAATTTAACTAGTGTAGTAGCTGTTATTCACTGCTAGCTGATGTATGAATTTATGAATCTATTCTTGCATGTTCTGGGTGGGTTTTAATTGAAAAAATTGGGATACTAGGAGTTTATAATGTTGATTCTATCTCACTAGGGTATTTTTCTATCAATTTAACCTTTCTAAGTTCCCTTAAGTTGGATGTCGAAGCATTGAAAGTTCAAAGCCTTTCTTTGATCTCAGGCCTTCACCTTTGTGTTTAAATCTTTAATGTTTTCCTTGTCTAAAGAGTTAGCCTTTTAGGAGTTGGATCATAGGCATTTAATGGCATGCCCTATCCCTATATTTAATTCCTAAGTGATCACCTTGGAGGTTTCCTTGTCATTCACCTTCTTTCCTTATCTTTTCATACCACACTATCATCTTTAAGATCCTATGCTTTAGCTAACTAGCCCAATTGAAAGCCTTGAATACTGAATAGAAAGTAAACCTTTTTATGACTCCATTTCCCAATGGTCTCGAGTGTTCTCTGGATTATATTTCCTTTGCCTAAAATCCTCTTTGCTCATCCTTTGTCTTGTATTGAACCCTTCCTTTCCTGTTTCCCAACAACCAAACAAACAAACAAAAAAAACAAACCTTGTGCCTTATAACTAGCCTAATACCTTCAAATCAAGCCTCAAATACATATACCTTTGCCTTTATAAAGAGATCCCTCTCTAGACCCAGGAGGGCTAGATCCTGAGGTCTAAAAGTGGTTCTGATGTTGTCTCATCTTTTGGTACTGCCAAACTTGCCAAAACATGGGAACTCCAACAGGTGCCACATTCAACCTTTTTTGTACAAATAAAAAACACCCTTGAGGGCATCAACAACCATCATCATTAGCCAACAGCAAGTCACCTACCACACTGTGACATGATAGAATCAATCTCTATCATATTAACTTAACTAGTCATCATCACGAGCATGGGACATGCTCGCCTCGTAGAAATATTTCTTATTTTATCACTTGAGAGTTTCCTATAGAGCATGGTTTATTTTTTACTTCACATAAGGGGTTCCCCTACTTATCTCCATTCTCTCTCTCTCTCAAAAGTATCAGACAAAAAATAAAATCTAATGTATTTTGGCTATACGTTTCCTTCTAGACCTCATACATCAGGGGGGGAATTTTAAGACCAATAAATCGTACAAGAAAATGACATTAGAAAATGTCAAGAAAATAATACAAATAAAGGTTTTCAAGCATAAATAAATTATGAAGGAAAAATATTTAATTATTTTGTAAGGTTCACTCAGAAATTGGCAGACATCAGACAATAAACAAAGGCCTTTTGTGCACAACACACTTTATCCTTCGATAGTCATGCGGTCCTAGGGATGGCGAAAATTTAGCATCCCGGACCACTTGACACACTTGGTAAAGATTATTCCCTATAAATTACAATGAAGGACAACTGAATTTGCGCCACCTTGAGGAAGCATGCAGGCCAAAAAGGAAGCTATTGTCCTACTCTTAGGTCACTATCAATCTTGGATCATGAGAGGGAAGAGAGTTCAAACATTTATATATAAACTGGCCATGAGAAGAGCAAAGGGCGACACATTGTTACGGTGGAAAAATTGCTACCATAGAAAACCATCTTGCAAGTGTTGAAGCCGAAGGATTGGAGAGACTATCATGTTAGCCATCCAACATCCTAGTGAATAAGAGAGCTCCATCATAAGAGAGTGATCACAATCCTTTTAAGAGAGGAAGGAGATACTTGCAGGGAAACTAAGGAAAGGAATCCCCCTTGTCTTGATTATTTGAGCTCCATAGCTCAAAGGAATCATTGCAAGAGTGTTAGAATTGTATTATTCATACCACCAACAACCAATAAATGGAGTTTTATCCATTTTTTGTATTGGTTTTTTGCTCCATTTGAGCATTGGTGTCTTATGTTTTTTCTACTTAAGTTCATGTTATTGTATGTATTACTTACCTTATGAGTTTTTTCTTACATAATTTTTAGTTTGTTCATTAACAACACCATAATTTTCTCTGTGATATTTTGTAGGAAGAAACCGCCTAATAGAGTGGTGTCTTTTGGTACACTTGTGTAGAAAAAAAACCACCACAACATCGGTTGCACACTTATAGTAGAAGGGTCATTCCTACACTTGCCAATATTTGGCATTAGAGATTCGTGAATTGAAGAATTTTAATGACAAAATTTTGGTCAAGGTGTGGTTTTATTTGTGTTGGAAGCATAAAGGAGTTTTATGGCACCCATAATTATGGAGTTCTATTCAATTAAAGAGATGGAGGACACCACTGAGTATGAGTCCAGTCTCCCAGTCTAACAAGAGGCAAGGTAATTTCATTTTCTCTACAAATTCAATGGATTTTACTCCGCCATTACTAAATATTTTGTCGAGGGGTTCCGATCGTAGAACTGATAGTATAAACACATTGGTATTTGAAGTATCCGAGAAATCAATTTCCTAGGCCACAAAGTTTCCCTATGTTGGGGAACAATGGTTCATGAAAGGTGAAGTAGAAGTCGGGGCCTGGAAATGATTTCATATGGAGTCAAACTACAAGGTTTATTGGAAAAAAGGAGTTCCTTAGAATCATATAATTGAAAAATGGAAGAAAATAAATTTTGTGCTCCATAAATTCCTCACATGTGAAGGGAATTATTCAGTAACATTCTTATACCATCTACAACTCTTGTTACATTTTGAGCATGGACATTGTATCAAATTTACTTACTTTTTGTTAAAGAGCTTGACCAAGATGTCTAAAGGAGTCCAGAATAGTCTTGGGACTCAGGTGGGCTATAAAATTTGTCATGATGGGTTGATCAAGATTTTGGTTGCTGAAGAGTTAAAGAAGAAAATCTCTACATGGAATTATTTACTTGTAGTGCACCCATCTGGAGACCAAAGATAATTCATTAACGTTCAAGTACAATCAAAGGAAGGGTTCAAAGTGAAGGTTCGAAGTTCTAAAACTATTTCTTCATATAATCAGAACACGAAATTTGATGTTAAATAATACATTAGGGTTATGAGAAGAAAAAATAAGTGAATAAGAATTTTCCATTCAAGGCAACAGTGGGAGTACCAACCCGAAGGTTAACCATGTTCTAACCATGATTCTTCCTTCGCAAAAGTACCCTGAATAGGTGAAAACCCTCTGATTTATTTACCTGAGGATGAACATGATGGGGAGAAAGGGTTATATGCAAAGGAGCAGGTTTTTGCCTCACAAAAAATACAAAACCCTAATGGTTAGAACCCTTCATGGGATGTTTATGTGCATAAGGAAGTGAATTTTACAACTAGTGATAGCGCATCAGACTTAGGAAAAAGACCCACAACTGAGAAAGAAAAAATTTATATTCCGATAGATGTGGAAACCACATTGGATAATTATATTAATGGTTTGGAATGCAAGATTTTAAAGGAGAGGGATGACTCAGTCCCACTTGAATTTCTGATAGGAAGAACCAAGAAAGAAAATGAAATTTGATCCCTGAAACATAAAATAAGAGAGATGGATATTTTGGATCGATACTTAAAATCTCAGAATGTGTTGGAATTTTTGAACAATTCCGGACACACAGAGGAAATGAAATTTCTCCCCCACAACACAAATATTTAATTAAAATCTGGACAGAGATGCTTTAAAACTTTCTATTTCATTAAACATAGAAAACTATTACAAAATGAGATTTTGTCTTCATAATGAAGTTCTAGATTTACAAAATAAAATATTATGCTGCTACACAACAATTTTTTCTTCTTCTGTCATATGTTGCTAATCACACAACGTTTCTTCTCCTTTGGCATACGCTTCTACAAAACATAGCTTACTGCTCTCTGTCTCTCTGCTTTTCCTTTTCTGCCTTTCGGGATTTCAAAATACAATACATTGTCTTCTACATTGCAGTCACGACATATATATATTTGAAACATTACAATATTCATATATATTGTAAATATAAAATATTTACAATATATATTATGAAATATATATAATCCAAGTTAAAATGAAATGTACCATGGTAAATAAAATGTTAACCCAAAGTTAGAAATTAAACCATAATGTGGAAAATAATAAAAAAAACTAAATCAAAACGTAAAACAAACTTCACACATTCCATATTCCGTGGGGTTATAACACTTTTCCAAAGCTCTTTTCATTATCCCCCCAGAACTCTTTTGATTGGTCCGGAGGAAGGTGACGTCACTTCCTCCGACGGGTCATCGCTCCTCTTTGCTGCCCATGCTTGCTACCTTCTGGAATGGAGCTGTTGTGTGATAAATGTGGTTGGCGGAGAATTGAAGGCTGGTAGGTGTTGTTGATAAGTTCGTGGTTGTGTGAAGTGAAAATAAGCATTTTTCACCACTGCTGTTGTCTTTCAAGAGCTCCTATCACAATTAAGCCGCTGTCCTGCTATTCTGTCTACGACAATTGGAATTAAATTCCAACAGAATGAAACACTGAAAATGAGGAATGAGGAATTGTTTAGAGAATCAGTAGGATTTAAAGAGGTAATTATAATATGGAGAATGCACATATCCTATATGAACACTAAAGCTAGAATATTTAGGAAGTAATTAAAAAGGGGTCAGGATACTGTTTCAGAGATCAATATCCAAATATGGAAATGATGGAGTTGGATCTCAAGTTTTTTTTTTTTGTAGAAGGTTTGTATTCCTAGTTGTGTGAGGGCATGAAAAGAAGCTAGGTTGGGAGGATCTCAGGCTTAAAAAATGTCCTAATATTTTCCTATATAACCCCCTTATCACCCTCTATTTTACAAGCTTAGAGGCCTTCATTTAAACATTCCCGTGATTACATTGTTGTAATCTTGAGAGTATGAGTGTAGAATTTCTTGTTATTAAAAGGTTGGTAAGTTAAGTGTTCATGGTTAAGATGCTTCCATTTATTGCATTTATAAGGTCTTTAATTTTTATAAGTAATTAATCAATGTGAAGTGCACTGTGGTACTTGACAAGAAGCATTGACATATATTCTAGGTTTCTTGCAACAATTTTGGGGTTCCTACAGTGAATTTAAAGGCATGATTGATGGTTAAAATGACCAACTAAGGATTAGTTGGTAAGTCAAACAATTGTTAGAGACATTTTTGGACCATGATTGAAGGAAAAACATGGTTATCCTCTCCTGTATTCAAAAATGAAATCGAAGAATAATAATAACTTTCTAAATAAATCAGTATGAGGAGGAGCATATTTTTGTGATTAGCTGGTAGTTTACCAAGAGTCTTTTGTTGGAATAATATCGTAAATTATTTCTATATTTTTTTGTGATTAGCTGGTAGTTTTACCTAGAGTCTTTTGTTGGAAGAATATCGTAAATTATTTCTATTTTATTTTTTTACAGAGAATGACTCAGTCATAGCCATATTGATACTATAAACATCTATATTGTAATAGGACAATTTGGGCATCATCCCAAAACATATATCAATATCCATTAGGGTCTATCATACTCTAAATTAGTTGCTACATGACCTAAACAAGTCATTCCATCGTTGGTTTTCCTTCATGAAATTTTCACTACTTAGATTCTAGTTGAAGTGCCCCATTGAGCCATCAATGCACCCTAGAAAAAAGTAACTACTTTGTAGAGCATCTACTCCAATGCAAGGTGTTAGGGTTCCTGTGTTTTGGCAGGTTTAGCTCTACCAAAAGACAAGACAACATCAAAACCACTTTGGGAACTCAGGATCTAGCCCTCCTGGGTCCAGAGAGGGATCTATCTATAAAGGCAAAGAAATATATGTCTTTGAAGTTCAGTTTTAAGGTATTAGGCTAGTTATGGGCACAAGGTTTGTTGTTTTGTTTGTTTGGTTGGTTGTTGGGAAACATGAAAGAAGGGTTCAATGTAAGACAAAGAAGTGAGCAGAGAAGGGTTTAGGAAATGGGAAGATAATTCAAAGAAAACTCGAGACTATTGGGCAATGGAGTCATAAAAGGGTTTACTTGCTATTCAATATCCAAGGCTTTCAAATGGGCTAGTCATCTAAAACAAAGGATCTTTTAAAGATGATAGTGTGGGATGAAATGATAAGGAATGAAGGTGAATGATAAGGAAACCTCCAAGGTGACCACTTAGAGAGTTAATCTAAGGATAGGGCATGCCATTAGACACCTATGATCAAACTCCTAAGAGGCTAGCTCTTCATACAATAAGAAACACTTAAGATTTAACGCAAAGGTGAAGCCTGAGATCAGAGAAAGGCTTTGAACTTTCAATGCTTCAACATTCAACTTAAGGGAACTTAGAAAGTTTTAATAGTAGGAAAAGGACCCTAGTGAGACTGAATTAGTTCTAGATCTCTGAGTCTCCCAATTCTTTCAATTAAACTAGACAAGAACATATAAGAACAGGTTCTAAATTCATGCATCAGTAAGCAGGGAAGACCAACTACTATACTGGCTAAATTATCTTGAATATGTTCTCAGATTGCATAATTAGCAGAAAACATCAAAGATAAGAAGAGAGGAAAGCATAAGGGTACCATGCAAGAGTATACCCTAAGACAGATTACTGATTTCTTATCAGAGAAATGAAATATGATGAATTACAGAAGGAAAACAGAGACAAAGATAGAACACATCACCGCTGCTTTAAATCAGGATCCAAAGAAATTTCTTGTCATATTAAAGAGCAACACCAGTGATATACAAAATTTTTCCAATAGCTTGATATTCAGTCTGAAATCATCTCCTCAGCCTATTTTACAACTGATACACAGAACTCTATCTCAAGAGAAACAGCTTATAATCCACGGTTATCCAAACAACAACCTTACAATGTATTTTTCAAGAATTTTATAGCTAAAAGAGAGGTTGAGGAGGTAGATGGAAATTTAAATGAAACATTAAAATAGAAGTAGAAGAGAGCTCAAGGCCCATTCTATCTTAATATCCTTTCATTGAATTTCAGTACTATTTGGAAGAAAGAGTGGTCTTCGAAAGGCTGATCATAACTCCAGGTATGTTCTTTGATGTACTTTTCAGCTATCTGTACTCTATAGTACTTTGGGACAAAAAAAGGTAGATAAATGACTTTAGGTCTACCATACTGTATCACAAATGCTCTGGAAATCTTAGGATTTTCTCTCAGGGTGGAGATCTTCTCATGAACGTTGATGAAGAATAAAATATTATGGGAACTCATCCTTTCTCGGGAAAGAACCTTCTGCTAATGTGAAACATTGACAAGGATTGTTTCTATGCTTTTAGGCCTCATTAGTTATTCTGTGTTAATCATAAGGTCTTAAATCTATGTATTTTCTCTCTGACACTGAATTAAGGCTTAAAATTTTCAACAATGGGCTTTAAACCTCTTTAATCCTCCACTGATACTCTTTGCCCCTTCTTTGACTGTCTTTGTCTATGGAAATGCAGTTTGAATGGCGCTGGAGATTTTGACAGAGTTAAACACTGGTATTTTAATGAAATATTTCGTTCAAAAACCTTCCCAGGCATTCTCTCTGCAGTCTCTGGCTCTGAAAATGGCATTCTGCGCCATTGTACAACTCTGTCTGTGACTAATGAGACAGAGTGAAACCGAAATCCTTTAACACCTGCAAAACCAATAAAATTGTTAAGAAAATCCATGGGAGTGGAGGTTGGATGTTTTGGAGGCCCGTGGACGATGGAGGCGCAATAGTGGAAGTAGTGGCCGCGGTGGAGAAACGGTGAAAATCATGAAGAATGGAAAAAAACTGTTCTGATGGTGGTCTGGTGAAGAAATGGTTCTGGACTGTCCGATTAGATCAGATAGAGGTGACGCATGATAGAGATTTGTTGGTGGAGATGCTTTAGAGGTTAGGCGAAGAAACTTAACTTTAATGCTAAAAAACCAAAGTTCTAATGTTGGGTGGAAGAAATAACTCTTAATGTAAAACATAAAGTTTTGAACTTTGGTTGAAATACACAAGAAAGAAATGAAAATCAAATGAAATGGGGCTTTGAATGGTGGGACTCGCATGGGTGGAGGGTGATTGAGTGTAGACCGTCAGATCTCAGGAGGAGATCAATGGCTGAGATCCTCCAACGAAGTCCTTTGGAGGTCCGATGAAAGAGATAATGGATGAATACAAAATGCAATGAGGGCCGTAGATCTATACAGATCAACGGTCGAGATCTTCGGAAAGCGTTGTCGGAGGAAGAAAGGGGGAAGTGATTTTTTGGGGAAAATAGCTTTTTTTGCGCTGCAATAGAGTGGTTTTGAATTTTGCCCAAAACAACGCGATATCGCTTGCCGCCCGACATGTGTTAAAACAAAACTTCCCATACCGCATAATTTCAAAATGTTAAAGTTCGGACACCAAAGTTACGCGATATAGTTCTCAGCCATTGGATTGCGGGCGGTGAGATCTGATGGTGGAGGAGCGAGCGTGATCAGGGCAAGATGCACAGGCGGAAGTGGGGGGCCAAGTCAAAGGTGGTTTGAATGTGGGCCTTCAGATCTGATAATGGGCAGTTGAGATTAAAAGGCAGGAGTGCCATCGTTCCAAAGGGGTAATGATTATAATGAAGGGCGGAGCAAATCTCGTCCGTTGGATCCAAGGGATGGATGGCGGAGATTAAAAGAGGAGGCGGAGGAAAAAGGGTAAAATGAATGGGCAGGAGAAAGGAGGTCCGTCAGATCAGTCAGGATGGATGGATGTGATCCAATCGCAACCGGAGAAGGTAGGGGACAAACGTCTGATGGTTTTAACTTGTGATTACACGCAGACCGTTGGATCAGTGGAAGATCAACGGTGGAGATTTTTCGGAGGGAGAGAGATGGAGGGCAGAGGAGTGGAGAGAGATAAAATCCTACCATTGGTTCTTGTGGATTCAACGGCCAAGATCCAATCAGGAGTCGGCGAATCGGGGAGACGAAGGGTGGCGCATTAAGATTTTATGATTGGTGATTGGTGCAGTGGTGCGATGGCCGTCAGATTACTTAAGGATCAATGGTGGAGATTGCAATCGGAGGTTGAAAAAGGGATGAGGTAGGGTGTGGTGAGATTTTTGCAGACTGTTAGATCGTTGGGTAGATCGACAGTTCATATTGAGCCTGCGGTCGATAGACCAAATAATTCTCGCATCAGAACTTTTCTGTTTAACAAAGAAATGTGCTCGCAACCAAGCTTCCGATTGCGATTAGTGCTATATGGTTTAGCGCTTGGTCCTGGGCGCAAGTTACATGTGGAGAAGGGGTTAGGGGCTTAGCTGAAAGGGGCTTAGGCCTGATATATGGTAAAAGTGGGTTTTTCAGGTCAAAAACCGAGTTTTTTAGGCTTAGAAAGGGGTTCCGATAGAGGAATAAAGGGATTTTTACACCAAATGAAGGGATTCAAAAGGCTTAAAAGGGGGAATTTGATGAATTAGATGACTTAGGAAGGGATTTTGAGGGTTAAAAGGGAAATTTTGAGAAGGAAAAAAAGGATTAAAATGGGGAATTTGCAAGGATACAAGGGGAGCAGATGGAGGCTTTCTTGAGCATAGTTTTTCACAAACAATGAGGCTTTTTTATGGAAACAGTAGTGAAGATATTTTAAAAGGAAAAGGACACATAGAGTCTTGAATAATGATACGTTTTCAGAGGAAATGTATTTCTTAAAGGCTCAAAAAAAATATTTAGCCACTTGTTCGCTTGACAAAAATTTATAGGTGGCTAACAGTGGCTGCACATGGGGATGGCATCTTCTTGAAGATGTCAAGAACTTCAGAAATATTATTTGGGAAGTAGGCCAGATGCCTGATCTTTGAACCATATTTTCTTCTTTGATTCAGCTGCTACAAACATGATGGATTTTAAGTCAGCAGAAAACATTCCCCAAACAATCTACCTACCCATCCTACAGTCCTAACATTTTTTCTTCAAGGCGCATTTAAATTTTCAAACCTTCTTCATCATTTTTTTTTTGAAAGCAGAAAACAAACTAGTTTAATTCTACCCTTATTCCTCCATGAGACCACATTAAATAGTTGGCCTCATAGCTTCTCTACCTACACTAATATCTGCTAGGATTAAACTATCTAGCAGATTTCTTTCTCTACATTCTACAACGGAAATTTAAAAACAATCAAACCAGGATTAGACAGTCTGGTTTGCTGTGGATCCATGGCATAAAGACAGCTGCACATGAACTGAACTTTGCAGAAAATTAGAACCAAAATTGTGAAGGCTCTAAGTTGTGAAACTTTGAAGCATCCTTCTTTTCTTTTGTGACTCAAGTTTTGAGCTTGTTAGAGTCACTTTTGTCCTTCATTTCAGCTCTCTCTTTGGGCTTGTTAGAGCTTATTATTTCTTCTTTCTTTGCTGGTTCAGGTTTTTATCATATTAGAATCATCCTCTCACTTTCCTTGGCTCAAATTTTGGTCATGTTAGAGCCAATATTTGGAACTTCAGAGGTTCATGTTTGGATCATGTCTGAACCTCTCTTTCTCTCTTTTTTGAAACATTTTTCTCTTTTTATTTGAAAACAAAACACTACAATGGTATTTACAATGGAAATGGAAACTTCAACTGTAAATCAGCAGTAGTAATGCTTGAGCATCCTACCATTGACAGGACCCCCAAACAGATCTGTACCATCTATTTCTTGCAGAAAAAAGGCATTTGGACCAATGGTGGATTGGATGATGTAAGGAACCTGCCACAAACTGTCAAATTTTCCATGCTTTCCTTTGTCCTCTCTCCTAGAGTCCCACTTAAGTACCTTATCTCCAATTTTGAAGTCACAAGCTTTTGTTCTTTTATCAAACAACTTCTTTATGTTTTCTTGCACTTTCAGAGCTTTGTTGTAGACTTCTTCTCTTGTCTGTTGGAGATGTATAGTTTGATTTATTCTCCTTACCATGCTGTCCTCTTCTGACTGTATTTATTGGACTAGTTTATCACTAGTACCCCTAGGCTGGTAGGAACCACTGCCTCTGTTCCATAAACAAGCTAATATGGAGACATCCCAATGGATTTCTTTTTATTTAACCTATCAGCCCATAAAGCATGCATTAACTTGTTATGCCATAACTTCTTATTCTCTTCAAGAAGCTTTTTGATGATGGTCACCAAGCTTTTGTTTGATGATTCAGCTAACCCATTACCTTGTGGGTAATAAGTAGTAGAATGACCAAGTGCAATCTGATACCTGTGAGAAAAATCAATCATCTTTTTGGATCCAAAAGCAGCAGCATTATCAGTGATTATCTTTCTAGGGCAACCAAATCTAGAGAGGATGTGATCTTCAAGGAATTTAATGATAATATAATCTGTGGCATTCCTAGAAGGGATAGCCTCTATCCATTTTTTGAAATAGTCTGTGGCTGTGAGAATCCATTTGTGTTGGGCTGATGAAGCAGGATGGATCTCCCCTATGAAATCTAGGCCCCACTGTTGAAAGGGAGCTTCAACAATTATAGGTTGTAATGGTAAAGGGAGGAGCTTTCTTTTGCCCTCAAAGATCTAGCACTTATGGCAGGCAACTATCATTTTTTGTATATCATTGAAAAGGGTAGGCCAGTAATAACCAACTCTAAGTATATTGTTAGAAGTGGCTTTCCAGTTTAAATGGCCTCCACACTCTCCTGCATGGAACTCATGTTTAATTCTCTCTGCTTCAGTTTCAGGCAAACATTTAAGCAACAAACCATTTGCAGTTTTCCAGTATAAACATTCATTTAAAATGCAATAGTTCCTAGCCTTTAACTTTAGAAACCTTACCTTAGTTTTTGATAAATCAGGAGGGGCATTAAGGCTTGTAAGTACATACAGGATGTCAAAATACCAAGGAGAGTTCTAAAAATTTTCTTCAACAGTAGGGTCAAGTAATCCTTCATGTTAATCCAAGGCATCTACCATGTTTATGTCAAGGGCTTGCAGGTTAGATTCAGCCATTAGTTGAGATAAGCCCTGAACTTTGATCAGTTTTGTGGGTTTTATTTCCATGTCATACTCTAGTATTACAGCAATCCATTTTCCCCTCTTTTCATCCGGATCTTGGGACAAAATGTCTTTTACCACTATGTTTGGCATGTAGGCAATGATGTGAGAATGTAGAATGTACACCCTAAAGTCTTTCAAGGCCTTAACCAAGGCATAGGCCTGTTTTTACTTTATGTTATATTTCAACAATGCATCCCTCAGAGCCTTGCTAAAGAAAGCAATAGGTTGTTCCTACCCCTCTACATTTTTCTGCAGCAGGACTGTAGCCACTGTATGCTCGGAGGCAAAGGAGAATATCAGGAAATCCTTTGAAAAATCTGGGCTGATTAAGACAGGCGCCCGGGTGAGTGCATGTTTAACTAATTCAAAATAGTTTTTGGCCTCTAAAGTCCACTTAACCCCTACATCTTTTTTCAGCATGTTTGTCATATCTCTGAGGAGCTTGGCTAAGTTGGGAATAAACCTCCTTAAGAAGTTAATTTTCCCAATAAATAACTGCATCTCTTTTATGTTTCTCGGGTGACTAATCTGTAGTATTCCCTCAACTCTTTTCGGGTCTATTTTAATCGTCTTTTCTGCTATAATATGGCCAAGAAGCTTACCTTCTTGAAGGTCAAATATAGTATTCTTGGGATTTAAAGACAGACCTAACCCTCTACATTTTTCAAACACTCTTCTCAGATGTTTAATATGCTCTTCATCAGTCTTGGAATAGACTATTATGTCATCAAGATAAATGAAAATGAAGTGCCCTATTTCCTTTGAAAAGGCTATGTCCATAGCTCGTTGGAAGGTTGCACCAGCGTTCATTAGTCCAAAAGGCATTTTTACATAGATAAAAGTGCCCCATGGAGTGGTGAAAGCTGTCTTAAGTTGGTCTTCTGGGAGTAATAAAACTTTTTACAATCACAGCTCGGAATCTCCACAGTTCTCATTTTTAAGTCTACGTTTCGGGTCTAAAACAAGACACATCATCAGGACAATTTTGCAAAAAAGAGAGACAATGAGTGATGAATAAATAGTGGAAAATGACAAGAAGGAGAGCCGACAAGCAAAAAACTAAATGTTTTAATTTCTAAAAATTTTCAATTATTATTAATTAATTTATTTTTTATTTTATGATGAGTATTAGTTTATTTTGTTTCAATACTCATCATAAAATAAAAAATAAATTAATTAATAATAATTGAAAATTTTTAGAAATTAAAACATTTAGTTTTTTGCTTGTCGGCTCTCCTTCTCTTCATTTTCCACTATTTATTCATCCCTCATTGTCTCTCTTTTTTGCAAAATTGTCCTGATGATGGGTCTTGTTTTAGACCCGAAACATAGACTTAAAAATGAGAACTGTGGAGATTATGAGCTGTGATTCTAAAAATCTACACCACAGAAATCTACAATCCATCAGTAATAAAACTTGTTTATAGCCTGAAAATCCATCTAACAGGGAGATCCTTTTTGAGCCAACTACCCTCTGTAGGATGTGTTCCATCTTGGGTAGGTAGTAATTATCCTTAAGTGAAGCTCTGTTAAGGTTTCTAAAATTGATGCACAGTCTGATCTCGCCTATCTTTTTCCTCACAGCTACAAGGTTGGAGAGCCAATCAGAAGACCTCATAGGCACTATGATTCCTACCTCATACATCTTCTTGATTTCCTTTTCTACAAGAGGCAGTTGTACTGGATTAATACTATGTAGTTTCTGTATGAAGGGTTTTTGGTTTTCTTTCAGTGGGATCTTGTGCTGTATAATCTCTGTATCATAGGCTTTTAAGTCCTCGTAGCTCCAGGAAAATACATCGATGAATAATTTAAATAAGCCAATGTATTTCTTCTTCATGTCTACTGGAAAGGACTTGGATAATTTAATCATCTTTGGCTTATCCTCGGTGTCTATGTTGCATTCCTCAACGTCAAAATCTGAGTGTTCTATAGTGGGTTTCTTCGCTACATCGTTAAAGTCAAAAAGGTCCTCTAGGGATGCCAATCCTCTGGGTATATTCTTATCTTTGGACTGCAACACCTCTATTTCATCTTTTTCTACGTTCTTGTATTCTACAATATGAGTTCCAAGTTCTTCAGTTAACGCGTTTATCTCTACATTATGGGGTGATTCTTCTTCATCGGGGGGCTCTTCACTCAGGTAGTTTTCATCGGATTTAGAGTCTGAATCAGAGAATTCAAACTCGTTCTTGCCCAGCAAGAAATCCTCTATCTGCTTGTCGCCCTCAAAGACCTACCAATATTTTTCATTATCTGGCACTGCAGGCCTATATTTGGTCTGAATGATGATTTGTTTGTCACTAGGGGATTTCTGATATGAACTAGCTACGCAGGCTAATCCATTCGCAATTATGTTTTGACTCCTAGGAACAAACACAAGCTCATACTCTACAAAGGTTTTCAGTAAATCCATGGCATCATTTCTGTATGTCCTCAATCTAGGATGCTTTACAGTGTACTCTCCATTCACTTGTTTGATGACTAACTCAGATTCTCCATGTACAACTATCCTTCAGGCTCCTATTCTTTTCAATAGATTCAATCCTAGGATAAGAGCCTCATACTTTGCGATGTTGTTTGTACATTTGAAGTCCAGTTTGAAGGAATGACTCTCAGCATAGTCACTCTCAGTGTTATGTAACCACACTCCAACCCCTGCATTCTTCCTAGTGCAAGACCCATCGAAATTCATTCTCCATAAGGGGTTATTTTCAGGTTTATCATCATTTTCCTCCCTAACGCTAGGTTCAATATTATGTTGTATTATGGGGTCTGCACCGTGGTGTGGAGTGTTTTTTTCTTCATGATGTGTAGGGAGTTCAGAATGAGGAGTAATATGCAGTTTGCAGTCTTGGTTTTATTCATTTTGAGTTTCTGATTCAGTACACTGTTCTAACGTTTCTTCTTCGTTTTCTTCTATGTCTAGAGTGGCCATTATGTTAAGATCTGTGGGTCATATTCTATTGTTTGCATCTTTGTCTTCTAACACTGGCTCATCTATGTATTCATCATTGAAAAGGATAAAAGAGTCCAGATCTGTATGGACAGAGTAAAGAGGTGAATTTTCAGGTTTTTTAGGGCTGCTAACCATAAACTTCATTTGTGCCTCTCTGTACAGTCTCCTAAGCTGGCTAAAGACAAGGATTGTGGCATATGACCCATCCATCTACATTGTACCTTGCAACTTGGCTCCCCATGACCTTGATAGAAACATGCCATACTTAGGTGGCACATCTGCCACTACAACATCCATAACCATACACTTGGCTGGTATTTGGGTCAGATTCACACAAAGATCTTTGATTAGGCCAAGGCACTTCACCCTACTAGAGTCAAATGAATATAAATCCTTATAGGGTCGGGTTATCTCTAGGCCTAACTTCTCCATAATTACGTTAGGCATAAGGTTGTGTGAAGCCCAAGAGTCATGCATTGTGTTGTGAAGGATTTTTTCATGGATATTAAGGCTGATATAAAAAGTAGGTACTACCCCTTCCTGAAACTTCCCTTCTATCTTTGGGCCAAACAGAAGGGTTGGTTGATCATCACTTAAATTGACAGTGTCACTGTTTTCTCCTAGATTTGAAGGTTTCAAAATTTGGCCTTTATATACATCCTGAGTGGCCAGCTCAAAGAGTGGGACATAAATTTTAATTTTAGCAATCTCACTCTCCAAATTGAAAGAAGATTGACTCTTTGAAAGGCTCAATTCTATTTTATTGATCACCATTTTATTGACAGAATCAGCTTGTTGATTCTCACTATGTACAATGTCTGAAGTTTTTCTATCAGGAGCATTAGCTGCAATGATATTGCTAGTAGTTTCTTGGTTTGGTTTATCAATATTCTGGTTGTCCTTCTCTTTGTTTTTCCCAGAACTCTCAGCTGCTGATTTGCCACCTTCAGCAGTCACTTTAGGAGTTTTCTCAGGTCTTTTCTTAATGGAAATCTCAAAGGCTTTGGGTTTGGAAGTGTCTAAGTTGTTTTTGCTCCTGAGTTCATACTGTTCTCTGACCTGCATGATGGAATTTTTAAATCCCAACATATAATCCTCGGATTCTAACCCTTCCTCATTCCAGTGGGAGTATGAGGTCTGATTATCTTCTGTGGAACAGGTGTGGATTTGGTTGTCTACCTCCACCATGTTTATTGTGGTTCCCTCAGACTCTTCTATTATACTCTCATCTTCATGAAGGAAATTCTCTTGAAATGGGGGTATGACTTGTTGATCAGTGTCTCTCTGTCTATTTGGAGAAATTTTTCCCCTAAAGTTCTAGTTTTGGTTTTGGTTTTGGTTTTGGTTTTGGTTTCTGTTCTATTTGTTGACTGTGACAACCATTTTCTCCATCATTTTCCCTAGCCTTTCCATGTTTTTGGCTAGACTGTCATATTTGGGATCAGATGTGGAAGCTAATGTGTCATCCCTATAGGTTACCTTTTTCTCAGACCTCATTCTAGCTCTTTTTTCAATCAGGTTTGCCTCTACGCTCACTGCTCCTTTTTGCATGTCTTCCAATGTGCTGTAATCTCTCTCCCTAACCTGGTAGGCCATGTCAGCATCAAATCCTTCAGGGTATTTCACCAAGGCCATTCCTTGGGTAGGCTTCATATGGGGTGGAAGAGCATTGTAAACACTATTAAACCTTGTAGAATAGTCATGGACACTCTCTCCTATATTTCTTTAAGGTTCTTGTATTCTGATAAGATTTGAAGAGGTTTGGTCTTCACTTCCCATTTTTTTATAAAGGTTTGATGTAATGAGGGAAGATCATGGATGGTATTGGGAGGTAAACCCTTGAACCAATTCTTCACCTTGCCTCCCAAACTCTGGGCAAAGATCCTCATTTTGATGGTTTCATCTTCAATCTCCATATAGTCAAAGGCATCTTCCATCCAATCTACATGATGTTGAGCTGTGGTAGACTCTTTTCTAGTGAAATGAGGGATTTTTGATTGATAATCATTGGGTAGTCGAGCTAAAGACTATGGTAACACTAGAGGTGCATACCAAGCTGCCATGATGGTGTTCTATGGAGGTAAAGGATTAGCTTGAGTAGCAGGTATATGGATGACAGAAATTCTAGGACCAACAACACACTACTGAGCTAATTTAGGGTGGTAGAGGTCCAAGTTTTGAACGAAATGAATGTCTGGAGGTGTAGATGGAGGGGTCTCTCTATCCCTACTATGTTGACCACTATGAAATGGTGAACTAGGAGGCTCGAGGCCTGTCTGATCTATAGCACTGAATGACTTAGTTCTTGGTAGACTGTTTGGTAAGTCTAAGTCACCCTGAGTGTCTGATAGAGCTGTAAAGTTTTCTGGTGCAGAGTTAGCTCTATGAATGGACTTGATAATAGTTGTCTTTCTAGGGGTGGGAGATTTCCTAAGAATTCTCTCAGGGTTTTCGACTATTTTAGGTGGGTTTGGGTTAGGATAAGCTCTAGTATAGACTGTTCTTGAATCCAGTATGTCTGTCTCTTAACAAAGGAGCTTAACCCTAATTTCTTCTAGTATGGCTGATGTTGTAATGAAATATGGTCTCCCAGTGGAGTCTTGTGAAAACCAAGATAATCAGTAGGCCTACTAATCACTAGTGGAGTATTTTAATCAATGAGGAACTGTGGAGTCACTAGGTGGAAGGTTTAGAGTATTTCAAAGGAGATTTACTGTCCACCACTGTGATTAACTACCAAAATTAGGCTACTATGGTATTCTTTGAGTTCTTAGAAGTGTTTAAAGGTGTGTTTTACTCAAAGCTCCCCAGTGGAGTCGCCATTATGTTGGGGTTCCTGCGTTTTGGTAGGTTTGGCTCTACCAAAAGACAATACAACATCAAAACCACTTTGGGACCTCAAGATCTAGCCCTCCTGGGTCTAGAGATGGATCTCTCTATAAAGGCAATGTTAGAAAATTAAATATTACAGAGAAATGAAACACATAAAATATGTGGAAAATACAAGCACACAAAACACACAAAACCAGAGAGACACAGATATACGTGGTTCACCCAGTTTGGGCTACGTCCACCCCTAACAGCCAGTCCTTCCTTTATATTATCCAACAAAATGAAGAGACAAAACCTACAGCATATCCGCTGTAATATCCTATGTTCTCTCTCACAGTCTCCCTCTCTGTTTCTCGCTCCGAGAATACACTCATAATACATAGCCGCAATACAATGCCCGCATATATACAAGGGGGTTGCCTTCTAGGGCCAAAAACCCTAATCTAAACATAACTTCTACCGTCAGATCATTTTCCTAATGAACGGCCCAGATTGGCTAGAAATTACTATACTTTTACAAGGCAATTTTACATCTGTTTTTAGCTTCGGGGGCGTTGCCCCCGAACCCCCGCCAGGGAGGGGCTCCGAAAAGGACCCCCCACGACAGCGATTAAATTTCGGGCGGCGTTGCCGCCCCTTTTAAGGTACAGGGGTCCAATGTTGTGATATAAAGTAAACAAGATAATCAAGCTCCACACCCAACAATATCCCACTTGGAGACTGATTGTAGCAACTCCATCGCTGCTTCATTTGTTGGACAATGACTCCTCTTTGGACCTGGTTGTTCTTCATCTTCATCGTCATCCTTGAAGACCAATTGAAACTGAGCATGTTCTCAGTTTCTCCCTGGTTACAACTTTTGTTAGCATATCTGCAGGATTCTGGCTAGTGTGTATCTTTTCCAGCTTTAACTCTCCATCTTCCAATACTGACCGTATGAAATGGTACTTGAGATGTATGTGTTTAGTCCTGGAATGAAATGCTGAGTTCTTTGCAAGATGAATAGCACTTTGGCTATCACTGTATAGTGTGCCCATATCATGCTTCTTGCCCAATTCATCCATAAACCTTTGTAACCAAATCATTTCTTTACTAGCCTCTGTAGCAGCAACATACTCTGCTTCTGTTGTTGAAAGTGCAACAACACTTTGGATTTTTGAAACCCAGCTGACAGTTGTTCCACCTACAGTAAATACATATCCTGTAGTGCTCCTCCTATTATCTCTGTCACCTGCCATATCTGCATCAACATATCCCTGTAGAGCAATGTTTGAACCACCGAAGCATAATGCTTGATTTGTGGTACCTCTCAAATATCTGAGAATCCATTTTACTGCCATCCAATGTTCTTTTCCTGGATTGTTCATATACCTGCTTACAACTCCCACTGCATGTGCAATATCAGGCCTTGTGCAGACCATTGCATACATTAAGCTTCCAACTGCTGATGCATGTGGAACTTTAGACATATAATCCATGTCTTCTTGGGTCTTTGGGCACATCTCCTTACTAAGTTTGAAATGGCTAGCAAAAGGTGTACTAACTGGTTTTGCATTCTGCATATTAAATATTTTCAACACCTTCTCTATGTACTCATTCTGAGATAGTGTTAATTTGTGATTTTTCCTGTCTCTAGTTATCCTCATACCAAGGATTTGTTTTGCAGCTCCCAAATCCTTCATTGAAAATGAATTTTCCAATTTTCTTTTGAGCACATTTATTTCCTGCATGTTAGATCCTGCAACAAGCATGTCATCTACATACAATAACAATATAATATAGCTGCCATCATTTTTCCTTTTTAGATAAACACAATGATCAGAGTGACATCTAGTATAACTTTGTTCAGACATAAACTTGTCAAATTTTAGATACCACTGCCTTGGAGCCTGTTTTAAGCCATACAAGCTCTTCTTTAACCTGCACACCAATTTTTCTTTTCCTTTTACCTCATATCCTTCTGGTTGCTGCATGTATATCTCTTCCTCCAAATCTCCATGGAGAAATGCTGTCTTTACATCTAACTGTTCAAGATGTAAATCTTCCGCTGCTACAAGACTTAAAACAATTCTGATTGAATTCATCTTAACAACAGGAGAAAATATTTCATCAAAATCAATACCTTTCTTTTGTGCAAACCCCTTCACCACAAGTCTAGCTTTGTACCTCTGTTTTCCTCCATCTTCTTCCTTTAGCCTATAAACCCATTTATTCTGCAATGTAGTTTTACCTGCAGGCAACTTGACTAAATCCCAAGTCTGGTTATGCATTAAGGAGTCCATCTCTTCTTCCATGGCTTGCTCCCACTTCTTCCTACTTTCAACCTGCATTGCTTCTTCATAACATTCAGGTTCACCAGAATCAGTCAACAATAAATAATATAATGAAGGAGAGTATCGTTCAGGGGGTCTACTTATCTTGGTAGATCTTCTAACACCACTTTCAGGTGTTTGAGGTGCCTGTTGCTGTTGTGGTGGTTGTTGCTGCTGTGGTTGTTGATTATTATTATTTTCAGGCACCTTTACTTTTTCAGTTATCTCATCAAGAACCGTGTATTCCTTGCTTTCTTTTTCCTGTTTCTTTTCCTGCAGCTGATTCTTATATAAGACCTTTTCATTGAATATTACGTCTCTGCTCCTAATGATTTTGTGATTTTCATAATCATATAAGTGATAACCAAAATCATTAGCACCATATCCAATAAAGGTACATTTCTTTGATTTTGCCTCAAGCTTTGTTTTGTTTTCTTTATTAATATGGACAAAGGCCTCACAACCAAAAGGCTTTAAAAAAGAGTAGTTTACCTTTTTACCTGTCCATGCTTCCTCCGGAATACCACCATCCAAGGAACTTGAAGGCCCCTCTTGTTGTTGAATGTGACAGTGTCTCGACCTTGCCCAAGGTATGTAAAGGCAATCCATACGATCTCATGCACCTTGCACGCTCACAGTTGATGCTGTTCATCCTTTACGACACCATTTTTGTGTGGTGTTCGTTAATATTATATCTCTCCGAATTCCATGCTCTGAACAGTACCTATCAAACTCTTTGCTGCAATATTCACCTCCATTGTTTGATCTGAGACACTTCAACTTCTTTCTTGTCTCAATCTCAACCAAAGCTTTCCATTTCTTGAAAGTATCAAATACATGAGATTTATTCTGAATACAATAAATCCATGTTTTTCTAGTTGCATCATCAATAAAAGTAACATAATAACGAGACATAATAACGAGAGCCACCGAGAGATGATACCTGAGCAGGTCCCCATACATCTGTATGCACAAGCTCCAATTTTTCGTTCTTCTTTTCTTTCCCAACTCTGAGAAATCTGACTCTCTTTTGTTTTCCATAAATGCAATTTTCACAGAAATCCAAATCAACATTCTTCAAACCTGGCAACAAATTTCTTGAGTGAAAAATCTTCATCCCCTTCTCACTCATGTGTCCGAGCCTATGATGCCATAATGTTGCATCTGCTCCTTTGGAAGTTAAAGCATTAACAGAGTTAGAAATACCATTGCATAAATACAATGTACCAACCTTTTCACCTTTTGCTATTACCAGCGCTCCTTTGGTGACCTTCCAAGTTTTATATGTGAAAGTTGTCACACAACCTTCACTGCCTAACTGCCCTGTTGAAATCAGATTTTTCTTCAGATCTGGAACATGCCTTACCTCCTTTAGTAGCCATTGGTTTCCATTCTGTTGTTTTACAGGAACTTTACCCATTCCAACAATTTTACAGGGTTTATCATCACCCAAACGAACTTGTCCAAAATCTCCTTGAACATAGTCATGAAAATATTTCTTATCAGGTATGGCATGGAATGAAGCCCCTGAATCTACAACCCAAGAATCAGTAACATTTTCGAAAGAAAGAATCAAAGCATCTTGTAACACATCACCTGTCACATTTGCTTCATGATTGTTTTCTTGTTGTGTGTCTCCTTCTTTTTCCTTCCGAGATCTACAGTCTTTCTTTAGGTGTCCTTTCTTTCCGCAATTCCAGCACACTATCCCCGATCTGGACTTGGATCTGCCTTTCCTTGATTTACTGCGATATCCCAAGCTCTTTCCTCTTTCCATTCTTCTTCCCCTAGACTCTGCACTCAAAGCATTACCTGATGTCTCACCGGAGCTTTTCCGTCGCATTTCCTCGCTAAGGATAGCACCAACAACATCATCAAAATTTAAAGTACTAGATCCAGAGACAGAGTTATTAATGGCCATTACTAAACCATTCCAACTCTCACGGAAATGAGCACAAGAATAACGAGCTCTAACTTCATCATCAAGATTTACCCCTGAAACTTAGTATTTGGTAGCCTTATTAAATTCATTTAAATGGTGCCATCAGATCCACCTTAAACATCTTCATATAAGATAATTCGTTTCACAAGAAACTTCTTGTTTGGTGAGAACTTTCTTGATTTAATAGCGTACGCATCAAACCCTCTGTTGTTGTTTCCTTCGAAATATTGAAGGCAACTGACGCCGCAAGACACAACCGTACTGTTCCGAGTGCCTTTCTATCGAGAATGTTCCATTTCGCGTCTTTCATGGTCGTCGGCTTCTTTGTTTTCCGCTCAATGGTAGGTACAGATCTTTCTGATACAGATAATCTTCCATCTGCATCTTCCACAGCGCAAAGTTTTGGCCGTTAAATTTCTCGACCCTAAACTTACCATCGTCCGCCATTGCTCCCACTCGAACCAGGAACCCTTTTTTCCTGCGAGTTTATCAGCCAAATATACCTTCGGCTCTGATACCAGTTGTTAGAAAATTGAATATTACAGAGCAATGAAACACATAAAATATGCGGAAAATACAAGCACACAAAACACACAAAACCAGAGAGACACAGATATACGTGGTTCACCCAGTTTGGGCTACGTCCACCCCGAACAGCCAGTCCTTCCTTTATATTATCCAACAAAATGAAGAGACAAAACCTACAGCAGATCCACTGTAATATCATCTGTTCTCTCTCACAGTCTCCCTCTATGTTTCTCGCTCCAAGAATACACTCATAATACACAGCCACAATACAATGCCCCCATATATACAAGGGGGTTTCCTTTTAGGGCAAAAAACCCTAACCTAAACATAACTTCTACCGTCAGATCATTTGCCTAATGAACGGCCCAGATTGACTAGAAATTACTATACTTTTACAAGGCAATTTTACATCTGTTTTTAGCTTCGGGGGCGCTGCCCCCGAACCCCCGCCAGGGGGGGGCTCCGAAAAGGACCCCCCACAGCAGCGATTAAATTTCGGGCGGCGTTGCCGCCCCTTTTAAGGTACAGGGGTCCAATGTTGTGATATAAAGTAAACAAGATAATCAGGCTCCACACCCAACAGACAAAGAAATATATGTCTTTGAAGTTTAGTTTTAAGGTATTAGGCTAGTTATAGGCATAAGGTTTGTTGTTTTGTTTATTTGTTTGTTTGGTTGGTTGTTGGAAAACATGAAGGAAGGTTTCAATGTAAGACAAAGAAGTGAGCAGAGAAGGGTTTAGGCAATGGTAAGATAATTCAAAGAACACTCGAGCCTATTGGGAAATGAAGTCATAAAAGGGTTTACTTGCTATTCAATATCCAAGGCTTTCAAATGGGCTAGTCATCTAAAACAAAGGATCTTTTAAAGATGAAAGTGTGGGATGAAATGATAAGGAAAGAAGGTGAATGACAAGGAAACCTCCAAGGTGACCACTTAGAGAGTTAATCTAGGGACAGGGCATGCCATTAGACACCTATGATCAAACTCCTAAGAGGCTAGGTCTTCAGACAATAAGAAGCACTTAATATTTAATGCAAAGGTGAAGCCTGAGATCAGAGAAAGGATTTGAACTTTCAATGCTTCGACATTCAACTTAAGGGAACTTAGAAAGGTTTAACAGTAGGAAAATGACCCTAATGAGACTTAATTAGTTCTATATCTCCTAGTATCCCAATTCTTTTAATTAAACCAGACAAGAAAATCTAAGAACAGATTCTAAATTTATGCATCAGTAAGCAGGGAAGACCAACTACTATACTGGCTAAATTATCTTGAATATGTTCTCAGATTGCATAATTAGCAGAAAACATCAAATATAAGAAGAGCAGGAAGCATAAGGGTACCATGCAAGGGTATATCCTAAGCTAGATTACTGATTTCTTATCAAAGAAATGAAATATGATGAATTACAGAAGGAAAACAAAGATAAAGATAGAACACATCACCGCTGCTTTAAATCAAGATCCAAAGAAATTGCTTGTCATATTAAAGAGAAACACCAGTCATATACAACATTGTCCAACAACTTGATATTCAGTCTGAAATCATCTCCTCAGCCTATTTTACAACTGATACATAGAACTCTGTCTCAAGAGAAACAGCTTACTATCCACAGTTATCCAAACAACAACCTTACAATGTATTTTTCAAGAGTTTTATAGCTGAAATAGAGGCTGAGGAGGTAGATGGAACTTTAAATGAAACATTAAAACAGAAGCAGAAGAGAGCTCAAGGCCCATTCTGTCTTAAGATACTTTCATTGACTTTCAGTACTCTTTGGAAGAAAGAGTGGCCTTTGATAGGTTGATCATAACTCCAGGTATGTTCCGTTGGCCACCTATAAAATTTGTTCTATAAAAATGTGGCCAAAACTTTTGTTAGAGCCTTCAAGAAATAGTTTCATTTCCAAATGTTATCTCTTGAGGCCTCTAGAAGATCTTTTGCCCTTGTCTTAAAATCTTCACTGCTGTTTTCCTTCACAACTCAGAAATTCTGCTAAAAATTCCATGAGAAAGACTGCTGCAAAATCCCCTTTCTCGCCTTCCTTCACTCAGAAAATAACCTTCATTTTTACTCTCTTTTTCCCCATTATTTTCCTCTGATTTCCATTTTTTCTCATTTACCCTTCATATAATCCACCTTTCATAGTTTAAAACTTCTTTTTAAACTATATCAAAACCCTCAAAACCCTTTGAAAACCATTGAAAATCTGTGAAAAAACCCATTTTTTATTTAAGGGTCTAAGCCCTTTGGGCCAAGTCTTAACCACTTCACCACCATGCGCCTTGGTGCCAGAACCAAGTGCTAAAACTTTCGGCTCTTATCGCATCGCAAGAAACCAAGCCCACAAGTCCTTGGTTAAATAAAAAGTTTCGATGCGATTAGCCCTGTGTGTCACAGGCCCCGATCATGTTGTTATCTCATATAACCGTTTGGGCTCTCAATCGGGCGCTAAACCATTTTGGAAATCCACCTCCGATCCGTTATTTATTTTTTATATCAAAAAACCCAACTACCCAAAGTTTTGGTCTAAATATGCCGAGTTATGTTTTTTAAATGAAATGGTTAGATTAAAAAGACCAAAGCGCAATCGCATCGGAGAAATCCAAATGGGTTGATTGAAAGATCACATAAAACTTCTGATGCAATTGAGTCATATATATATAAACCCCACCCCCTTCCCTTTCACTCCATACATCCTACACCCCGGGACCAAGTGTTGAAGTCCCAAGGCGCTTAATCGCATCGCAAGTTTCAAATGGGTTGATTGAAAGACCGGGCCCAAAAGTTTCGATGCGATTGGCCCTTTGTTATATAACGCCTCGGGCCCATCATATTCCATATATCAAGTGGCCCCGCAATCGTGCGCCAACCACTTCATATATATATTCCACCCCAATCCACCAAAACTTTGTTTCATTAAAAACTTTGGGTTTATAAAGTGTTAAAGGGTTTTTCCGCTGGTGCATAATCCATCGTTGATCTTAAACCGATCGAACAGACAGCGCTTAATCGCATCGAAAAGTTCCATCGCACGTGTTTTGTTGGTTTCCCTGATCGATCATCCCTCTGATTCACTCCCCACCGTTGATCTGATCCTCAGGTCAACGGTCATCGCTTAATCGCATCGGCCCTCCCAATCGCGCAATCACATCGGCAATTTTCATCGCACCCTTTTTTCCCTCCCCACCGATTGCGATCCTTCGATTAGATCTAGACCATCCATGTGTCCAGATCGAACGGCCTAGATCTTTCCCGCATGCTTTCATCGCCTTTCACCCTTCCACTTTAAGTCTTTTGATTAATCCCCACCATCGATCTCCGTGCGATCGACGGATATGATTTGTTCTTTTCCTCCGTTCTCCTATGATCGCTTCTAATGAATCCCAACTGTTGGATGATGCCATATGACGGCTACGCTCCTCTTCCCATGCCTCTGAAGCAGTTTAACCCAAAAATGCCGGATTTTATAATATAGTTCTGTATTCTACAGGTTCGAATGGTTTGTCCATTATAATGAAGAAAGGCTGAAGGCCGGGAATGACAATTCCCGTGCCTTTAATTCATCGAAGAGAACCATTCGCTCGGCTCAAAATCTACGTCTCGTCAATGTTTCATGAGGCATTGATGCCATATGAGCCCCACGCGGCCTGCACATCAACAAGACACAGCAATTCATAGAATAAACAAAGAGTATCAGTGTTTGAAGATTTCCTAGCATAGTTTGAAAGATTAAGGCACACATTCAGCAAATCAAAAGCCTAAATCCACGGATAAAAGCGTCATAAAGACCAGAAGACATAGGATAATCCTGATCAAACCTAAAACACAGATCTCAAGTGAATTAAAGGTGTTTTAGGAAAATACGAAGACATCTGTTGATCCGAGAAAGCCTCCACCGCCTGAAACAGAGGCCAATCGAACCCTCTCCAGCTCCTAAAGGCACCTGCAGCCTCACCGAAACCAAAGAAAGCTTAGTCATTACCTGAGCGAGAGGTGATTTCCTAAAGACAGCCGAGAAATTAATACTAATCAAAGATCTTATCTCTAATTGTCGGCAAAACTATTTTAAAGATTAAGAACATCCCAGAAGCAAATCTTTTCGATCATTAGACCTCGGGGAGCAGCGACAGAGTTACTTCAACATGACACAAAGCCTCAAAAGTCAACAAAGGCTCCCACCGAACTTAATTCATAAATGTACATCAATTTAATATAGACAGATCATCTGTAAATTACTTCATCGAGCCCCTCAAAGGCCAAGGAGTTATTAGTCTGTATTAATTGACCCAGGAGCTCTTTATTCAGATCCCACCTCCTCATTCTTCTATAAATACTTCTGTAGAAGATGAGCAAAGGTTGGTATTTGGACATATGAATGTATGTAATAGTTATTCTGAAGCTATTGATGCCCCGTTTGCAACTTAAAGATACATAAGCTGATATGAGAAGTTTGAAGTTGCAGAGACCCACCGGGCTTGCTGATTGTAACTGGTTTGAACATCGAATACAAGCTGTTGATTTATGGGATCTTGACTTATGTCAATGGTGATGTGTTCCTCACTGTCAATTGTTATTTTGTTTAATGATTTCACTCTGTCCACTTTCTCTGATAAAGAGCAGCAAACATAGAGCTAGTATTTACTCTCAACAGTACCCTACTCTCACTGAAAACTTTATTTTCTATGTTTTCTTCATTCGAAACGTTCTCTTTGAAGAGTATATTAATGCAGGTTGGTTTAAAATTACTTGCCTAATCTAGATTGCTCTTTACGATGAGTGTTTTCTGTGTTTCCCTTCAGAGTGTATTAAAGCAGGTCGGTTTAAAAGTACTTGCCTGATCTATATGGCTCTTTGTGATTATCATATGTGTTTTCCTTTAGAACATGCTGAAAGCAGGGTAGTTTAGAAGCACTTACCTAATCTTAAGCTTCTTGAACTATTTTTAAATGTTTTCTAACCAAAAGTACTTCAAAGCAGGCTAGTTTAAAAGAATTTACCTGATATCAGAATACTTTTATGTTTTTCTTTAAGTACATGCTAAATCAAGATAGTTTGAAAGCACTCACTTGATCTTAGGCTGTTCACTGTTTCTTCATTTTGTTTTGCTCTCCATTTCCTATCTGTTTCATTCCATAAAATCACTTTAAGAGATCCTTTGACATAATTAATTTTCCCCATGAATCCTTCTTGAACCTTTCTGTCCAATTAAAATCCTCCTATGACTCCATAGCCCAATGGGTTAAAACTGTCTTTGCCTTTTTTGAGCCGAATCATTCCTCCACTTGCAGACATCTTCACTCTTTATTTTGAATTGCTTTCACCTTCATCGTGTTTTCGCCCAACCAAAAAACAAATAAACAAAGCCCATGCTCTTCATAACTAGCCTAATACCACAATTCCAGCTTTTAAGGATCACATCTTTAAACTCATTCATAGAGAGATCCCTCTCTGGATTCAGGAGGGTTAGATCCTTGAATCCAAAAGCGGTTTGATGTTGTCTTATCTTTTGGTTTTGCCAATCTGGCCAAAACATAGGAACCCCAACATAATGGCGACTCCACTGGGGAGAAATCTGAGAGTCTATAATTGCTAAATACTTGGTCTTGTGTCCCATTGTCATCGTCAACATAATGGCGACTCCACTGGGGAACAATTGAATTTGCACCTTAGGCTCCCTTAAAAACTTCATAAAACAATTGAGATTAAAAGCGGCCTTTTCAAGCACTATCAAGTAATGGTAATCATGGTAAAACTTGTGTTGAATCAGTGACAAGCTAGGTAAACCCTGGGATTCTCATAAGACTTTATCTAACCTTGAAAAACTAGCTGGCTTAGCCATAAGAGTACATTGTCTTTGTCTCATAACCATAGCTAAGTTGTGAAACAGATTTAGGATATTCTTAGAAACCATACGACTGAAAAGTGACTCAGAAAATCAAAAAAATATTCTGGATTGGTATCTATTAAACATGGTAGTGGACCATAACACCTTTTACCTCTGAAAAGAGCTAAAAAATTCCACTTGGCGACTCCACAATCCTTAAAAGACCTTAAGACTCCACTGGGAAGAACCTAGCATCATTAGAATATTATTCAAGCTCAGTTAGAGGACTGTAAGATTAAAACTAGTGGAAACAGATTAGTTGAACTTTCGAAGACTGTCATACCTGGTTGAACTTTTCCTGTTTATTTGGGTCTGAAAAACACAACATAGTGGCTCCTAGAAAGATTCACACTAGAGCCTATATTGACCCTGATCCACCTGAGATAGTTGATAACCAAGAAAATATTCTTAGGAAGTCTCCTAGGATTAACTTATCAACTATTTTCAGATCACCTTTGAGAGCTAATTCAGTCCCTAAAAATCTTTCAGCTCTACAAAAATCACAAGCTGACCTAGTAATTCCCTTTAGAACTAGGTCTCTTGGTGATTTAGATCAGTTAGATTCTGAGTCTTCACTTTCATCTCCTGAAACAAGTGAACGTCCTGGTAGCAGAGAAACAACACCTCCTGATTTACATTTCCTTCACAACTTAGGTGTCTCTCACCCAAGATTAGCTCAGCAATCTACTCCTGGTCCATCCACTTCTTCTCACCCTACATCCACTGTTCAAACCACTCCACTTCAGCCCACTTTCCCTTTCGCTAATACACCCCTTGTAAATCCACCCCCACCACATATCATGGCTGCATGGTATGCTCCCTTAGTCCTTCCTGTACCATTAGTCAATCTTCCACAGGACTATCAGTCCAAAATTCCATTATATGATGATAGTAATTCTACTACTGCATCACAACATATGGATAAGATGAATGATTACTTTGACAGAAATGAGATTGATGATGATTCTGTCAAAGTGAGATTATTTGCTCAGAGCTTAGGGGGAGAAGTAAGAAAATGGTTTAAAGCTTTAACCCCCCATAGTATAAATGATCTCTAAGCCTTCCATCAGACTTTTTTAAACAAATGGGAAGTAAAGAAGAATCCTCTCCAAATCCTCTCTGATTACAAGAACCTCCATAGAAACATTGGGGAAAGTGTACAAGCTTATTGTACTAGATTTAATAGCGTGTATAATGCACTCCCTCCAGAACTAAAGCCTCCACAAGGCTCAACACTAAAGAAGTTTCAGGAAGGGTTTGACCCTGAGATGGCCTATCAGTTGAGAGAGAGAGATCCTGCAACTCTTGAAGAAATGCAAAAGGGTGATATTGCTATGGAAGTCAACTTAATGGAGAAGAGAGCAAGAATGAAAAATGAAAAGAGAGTGTCCTTTAGAGAAGAAAATACACCTTCTACTTCCAACTCAAATATGGAGAGAATGATGGAGGAGATGATGAAGAAAATGAGCATCCTTGAGAGAGCACAAGCCAGTGAAAACCAAACTGCTCCTCAGAACAGAAACCAGAACCAAAATCAGAATTTTAGAAGGAACCAACCTCCAAATAGACCTAGGGAAGATGATCAACAGATAACTCCTCCCTTTCATCAAAACTATGTGAGTGAGGATTAAGAAATAGATGAGAAACCAGAGGACGAGGATATAAATATGTTGGGAGTAGATAATGACGACTTTGAAGTCCATTATGATAGAAAATGAGGTCTATCCACACCTTATGATGACAAAAGAGATGATGATGAAAATTATTATCAAGACATGGAAAATTTCATCATAGAGTCTCAAAGAGAATATGACCTTAGAAGCAAAACCAGTCAGCAAACTCCCAACACCAAAACCTCTCACAAATCTTCACAAAACAGCACTACAACCAAACCTAAAGTTGTCAAACAAAAGGACAAAACAGTAGCTGTGAGTTCTGATAATGGTAGAAAGAAATGCACTCAAGGCAGTGAAAAATAGAGTGCAGAACTTAGTAGTACTAATACTTCAGGTAGTACTCCTGTCAAAACCATTCTATCAAACGTAAATAGAACAAATCAGCGAGCTGATGTTGCTGATAATTTAGCAGTTAGTAAGGTTGAGACAAGTTCTTCAAAGAACCAAATTCCTTTCAGCATGGAGTAGGAAATTTCAAAGATTAAAATCTCTATTCCCCTGACTGAGTTAGTTGCCCAAAAGCTATATAGAGCCAAAATTTTGAAGGCTTTAAACATAGAGGACCATAATGACAGTCAATTTTAACGATGACCAGTTGGAGCTCATTTTTGGTCCTAAAGTTGAAGGGAAATTTCAAGAACGGATAGTACCTCCATTCTACGTCAGCCTTAATATTCATGACAAAATCCTGCATAATTCTATGCATGACTCTGGATCCTCACACAATCTTATGCCAAAGGTAATAATGAAAAGGCTAGGACTAGAAATAACTAGACCTTACAAGGATTTATATTCTTTTGACTCTAGCAGAGTGAAATGCCTTGGCCTAATTAAAGACCTTTGTGTGAGTTTGACTCAAATCCCAGCCAAATACATGGTTATGGATGTTGTGGTGGCTGATGTGCCTCCTAATTATGGCATGTTGTTTTCAAGATCATGGGGTGCCAAGCTGCAAGGTACAATGCATATGGATGGGAGATATGCCACTATCCCTATTTTTAGCCAGCTTAGAAGACTATATAGAGAGGCGCACATGAAATTCATGGTCAGTAGCCCACAAAAGCCTGAAAATTCCCCCATTTACTCTGTCCATATAGACTTGGATTCGTTTATCCTTCAAAATAATGAATCCACAAAGAAGCCAGAGCTAGAAGACCGCGACTTAGCCATACAGTTAGAGACCCCAAATCTAGAAATAATGGCAGTTCTTGATATGGATGAAAATGAGAGAGAAACCTTCGAACAGTGCGTTGAAATAGAAAACCGGAGTGAACAAATCCGAGATGGCAAACAATAGACTATCGGTCACCCTGAACTCCATGAAAATCCTGAGGAACGAGACCCATCACCACATGTTGTGGATCTCACAATGGAACATAATAATGATGAACAAGGTAATAGGAATCAAAACGATGTTAACAATCTCTTATGGTGCATGATCTTCGACGACTCTTGTACTAAAAAGAGTGCGGGAGCTGGGGTATGGTTAGACGACACTAAAAATGCTTATTCCGAGAGCCATGCTTTTAGTCTAGATTTCAAATGCACTAACAACATCACTGAGTATGAGGCTCTCATCCTAGGATTGCGTCTATTGAAAGAAATAGGAGCCAAGAAGATAATTGTTCAGGGAGACTCAGAGTTAGTCATCAAAGAGCTAAATGGAGAGTATGTCGTTAAGCATCCTAGACTAAGGGTATATCAAAATAATACCATAAATTTCCTAAAAACATTTACAAATTATGAACTTCTGTTTGTCCTGAGGAGTCAAAACATAATTGCAAATGGTTTTGCCTGTGCTACTAGTTCATGCCAGGAATCACCTAGTGACAAACAGATCATTATTCAAACAAAATACAGACTTGCAGTGCCAGATAATGAGAAATATTGGCAGGTCTTTGAGGGCAAAAAATAGATAGAGGATTTCCTGCTTGGCAGAAATGAATTTGAATTATCTGATTTAGATTCTAAATCCAATGAAAATTTCCTATAAAAAAAAAACCCTGAAGAATAAAAACCATCTGGTCCCGTAAAAATCAACATGTTAACTAAAAAACTTGAAACTCACACTAAAGAGTACGATGACACAGAAAATAGAGACATTGAGGTATTGTCATCAAAGGACAAGAACATACCTAGGGGGCTAGCGCCATTAGAAGACCTCTTTGATTTTAATGACGTAGCAAAGAAACCCACTGTAGAATATACAGAGTCTGAGGTGGAGGAATGCAACATAGGCACCAAAGATCAGCCTAAAATGATTAAAATAGCTAGGTCCTTGCCAGCAAACATGAAAAAGAAATACATTGACCTGTTTGAGCAATTTGTTAATGTGTTTTCCTGGAGCTATGAATATTTAAAGGCCTACGACATAGAAATCATCCAGCACAAGATCCCATTGAAAGAAAACCAAAAACCCTTTATGCAAAACTGCGTCGAATGAATCCAATACAAATGCCTCTAGTGGAAAAGGAAATCAAGAAAATGTATGAGGCAGGAATCATTGTGCCTGTGAGGTTTTCAGATTGGGTTTCTAACCTTGTAGCTGTGAGGAAAAAGACAGGAGAAATCATACTTTGCATTGATTTTAGAAACCTTAATAGAGCCTCCCTAAAGGACAATTACCCGCTACCCAAAATGGAACACATCCTACAGAGGGTAGTTGGGTCAAAGAGGATTTCTCTGTTAGATGGTTTTTCAGGATATAACCAAGTTTTAGTACTCCCAGAAGACCAACTCAAGACAGCTTTCACCACTCCTTGGGGCACTTTCATGTATGTGAAAATGCCTTTTGGATTAATGAATGCTATGGCCAATTTTCAAAGGGCCATGGACATTGAATTTTCGGAGGAAATAGGGAACTTCATTGTAATTTACCTTGATGATGTAATATTTTATTCCAAATCTGATGAAGAACACCTTAAACATCTAAGGAAGGTCTTTGAAAAATGCAGGAGATTTGGGCTATCTTTAAATCCAAAAAAGACAGTATTTGGCCTACAAGAGGGTAAACTTCTTGGCCATATTATATCAGAAAAGGGGATTAAAATAGATCCAAAAAGAGTTGAGGGAATACTACAGATTAGCCACCCAAGGAACATAAAGGAATTGCAGTCCTTTATTGGAAAAATTAACTTCTTAAGGAGGTTTATTCCCAGCTTAGTAGAGCTCATTATAAACATGACTAATATGCTCAAAAAGGAAGTAGGAGTGAAGTGGACTGTAGAAGCCAAAAAATCCTTCGAATTGGTAAAACATGCACTCACCCAGGCACCAGTCTTGATCAGCCCAGACTTTTCAAAATATTTCCTTATTTTTTCCTTTGCCTCAGAACATACAGTGGCTGCAGTCCTGTTGCAGAAAAACCCAGAGGGACAGGAATAGCCTATTTCTTTTTTCAGCAAGGCTTTAAGGGATGCACCCTTGAAATATAACATAATGGAAAAAAAATCCTACAATTTGGTAAAGGCCTTAAAGTACTTCAGGGTGTATATTATGCATTCCCACATTATTTCTTATGTGCCTAACATAGTGGTAAAAGACATCTTGTCACAAGACCCGGATGGAAATAGGGGCAAATAGATTGCTGTAATATTAGAATATGATTTGGAAATCAAACCTACCAAACTCATTAAAGGTCAGCACTTTGCTCAATTAATGGCTGAATCTAACTTACAAGCCCTTGACATTAATATGGTAGATGCCTTGGATGAACAGGAAGAATTACATGCTCCCATTGTGGAAGAGCAGTTCCAAAACTCACCTTGGTATGCTGACATCTTGTATATACTTACAAATCTTAATGCTCCTCCTTATTTCTCAAAAAAAAAGGCAAGGTTTTTAAAGTTGAAAGCTAGGGACTATTGCATTTTAAATAAATGTTTATATTGGAAAAATGCTAATGGTTTATTACTTAAATGTTTTCCTGAAGTTGATGCAGAAAGGATCAAGCATGAATTTCATGAAGGAGAGTGTGGAGGTCATCTCTACTGGAAAACCATAGCCAATAAAATCCTTAGAGCTGGCTATTGCTGGCCCACCCTCTTCCAAGATGTCCATAAAATGATAGTTGTCTGTCACAAGTGCCAAGTTTTTGAGGGTAAAAGAAAACTCCTTCCTTTACCATTACAACCTATCACTGTTGAAGCTCCTTTTCAACAGTGGGGCCTAGATTTCATAGGATAAATCCATCCTACTTCATCTGCCCAACACAAATGGATTCTCACAGCCACTGACTACTTCACAAAGTGGATAGAGGCCATACCTTCTAGGAATGCCACAGATTCTGTCATTATAAAATTTCTTTAAGACTATATCATATCTAGATTTGGCTACCCTAGGAAGATTATTACTGATAATGATGCTGCTTTTGGTTCCAAAAGGATGATTGATTTTTGTCACAGGTATCAAATTACACTTGTTCATTCTACTGCTTATTACCCTCAAGGTAATGGGTTAGCAGAATCATCAAATAAAAGTTTGGTGACCATCATCAAGAAGCTGCTTGAGGAAAATAAAAAATCATGGCATAACAAGTTGGTACATGCTTTGTGGGCAGACAGATTGACCACAAAGAAATCTATTGGAATGTCCCCTTACCAGCTTGTTTATGGAGCAAATGCAGTGTTTCCTACCAGCCTAGGTGTACCAGTGATAAAATTAGTCCAAGAAATACAGTCAGAAGAGGACAACATGCTGAGGAGGATCAATCAGACCATACATCTCCAGCAGACAAGGGAAGAGGTTTGCAACAGAGCTCAAAAGGTGCAAGAGAACATAAAGAAGTTGTTTGACAAGAGAACAAAGGCTTGTGATTTCAACATTAGAGACAAGGTACTCAAATGGGACTCTAGAAGAGAGGATAAGGGTAAACATGGAAAATTTGACATTTTGTGGCAAGGTCCTTACATCATTCAGTCCACCATTGATCCAAATGCCTTTTTTCTGGAAGAGTTAGATGGCACAGATCTGTTTGGGGGTCCTGTCAATGGTAGGGTCCTTAAGCATTACTACTGCTGAGTTCGATTTTAAAGCTTTCATTCCCATTGTGAATACCATTTGCTTTGTCCAATATCACAAAATAAAAAATAAAAAAACAATAAAAAAGAAAAAGAAAAGAGGGAAAATTGTAAAAAACAATAAAGTTACAACCCCATACCAAAAAAGAGAAATAATTCTGAAAGTGTGCAAGCTCAAATGCCACTCCTGAAAAACACACTCCTAGTTAGTCAAACAGCCTAATCTTGACTAATTAGTTTTAAATTTACTACTGATAGGATAGTGAATTCAATTTGCTAAAATATTTAATCTTGGCTTATCAGTAGATAGATTAGGATAGAAATTAAAGGTTCAAACATGCTCAAAACCTGAACCTAAGTTCCCAAGTAAGAATTGACTCCAATCTATGTTTAATTCTGAGTAAAAAACAAAGGTAAATCTGGTTCTAATCAGCTCAAAACCTGAAACTAAGTTTCCAAGCAAGAGATGACTCAAATCTGTTTTACATTCTGAGTCAAAAGATATTAAAATCTGGTTCTAATCAGCTCAAAATCTGGACCAGAGGAAAATCAAACACAGCTCAAGTAAGAGTCAAAGCAGAGCTGTAGAAAAGAGGAAAAAACAGAGCTGTAAAAAGGTGAAGGAAGTGCTTTGAATTTTTAGATCTTAAGCCTTCCATTTTTTATTTAAATTTTCTGTGAAATAAATATCTATGTTCAGCTTGTTCTCCATGCCATAGATCACAGCAAGTCAAATAGTTTAATCTTGACTTGACTGTTTTTAAATTTCTGTTGTAGAATTTAGAGAATAAAATCTGATTGGACAGTTTAATCCCAACAAATAGTAGATTAGGTAGAGAAACATATGGAATCAACTATTTAATCTGAGTCCATGGAGAAATAAGGAGTAGAAATAGATTAGATTTCCTATTTTCAAAAGAAAAAAAATGTTGTAAAAGAGTTTTCCAATCCAAGTGCACTCTAAAGAAGAAAAAATGTTAGATCAGTAGGATTGGGTAGGTAGAAAGCTTGTTGATGAAGATCCATTGTTTTTCCTCGCTGCTAATATGTTTTCAGAAAAAAGAAGATTGTCCTAGCAAAGAAGACAGCCCAATGGATGAGGTACTGATCAGCCTCCCAGAGAAATGCAGGTCTGAATTTCTTGATGCCTTCAAGAAGGCACCATCCCAAAGTGGAGCCACTGTTGGCCACCTATAATATTTTTTCTATCAAAAGGTGGCCAAAACATTTGTTGGAGCCTTCAAGAAACTATTTCATTTCCAAATTTTATCTCTTGAAGCCTCTAGAAGATCTCAAGCCCATGTCTTAAAATCTTCACAGGTGTTTTCCTTCACAACTCAGAAATTCTGCTGAAAATTCCATGAGAAATACTGCTGCAAAATCCCATTTCTCCCCTTCCTCCACTCAGAAACTAACCTTCATTTTTACTCTCTTTTTCCCCATTATTTTCCTCTTATTTCCATTTTTTCTCATTTCCCCTTCATATAATCCACCTTGCATAGTTTAAAACTTCTTTTTAAACTATATCGAAACCCTCAAAACCCTTTGAAAACCATTGAAAATCTGTGAAAAAACCCATTTTTTATTTAAGGGTTTAAGCCCTTTGGGCCAAGTCTTAACCACTTCACCACCATGCGCCTTGGTGCTGGAACCAAGCACTAAACCTTTTGTCGCTTATCGCATCGCAAGAAACTAAGTGCACAAGTCTTTGGTTAAATAAAAAGTTTCGATGCGATTAGCCCTATGTGTCACAGCCCCTGATCATGTTGTTATCTCATATAACCCTTTGGGTCCGCAATTGGGCGCTAAACCATTTTGGAAATCCACCTCCGATCCATTATTTCTTTTGTATATCAAAAAACCCATTTACCCAAAGTTTTGTTCTAAATATGTCGAGTTATGTTTTTTAAATGAAATGGTTATATTAAAAAGACCGAAGCGCAATCGCATCGGAGAAATCCAAATGGGTTGATTGAAAGACCGCATCAAACTTACGATGCGATTGAGTCATATATATATAAACCCCACGCCCTTCCCTTTCACTCCATACATCCTACACCCCGGGACCAAGTGTTGAAGTCCTAAGGCACTTAATCGCATCGCAAGTTTCGAATGGGTTGATTGAAAGACCGGGCCTGAAATTTTCGATGCGATTGGCCCTTTTTTATATAACGCCTCGGGCCCATCATATTCCATATATCAAGCGGCCCCGCAATCAAGCACAAGCCACTTCATATATATATTCCGCCCCAATCCACCAAAACTTTGTTTTATTAAAAACTTTGGGTTTATAAAGTATTAAAGGGTTTTTCCGCTGGTGCATAATCCACCGTTGATCTTAAACCGATCGAACGGACAGTGCTCAATCGCAGCGCAAAGTTCCATCGCACGTGTTCTGTTGGTTTCCCCGATCGTTCATCCCTCTGATTCGCTCCCCACCATTGATCTGATCCTCAGGTCAACGGTCATTTCTTAATCACATCGGCCCTCCTGATCACGCAATCACATCGGCAATTTTCATCGCACCCTTTTTTCCCTCCCCATCGATTGCGATCCTCTGATTATATCTAGACCGTCCACGTGTTCAGATCGGATGACCCAGATCTTCCCACATTCTTTCATCACCTTTCGCCCTTCCACTTTAAGTCTTTCGATTAATCCCCACCGTCGATCTCCGTGCGATCGACGAATCTGATTTGTTCTTTTCCTCCATTCTCCTCTGATCACTTCTAATGAATCCCAACCGTTGGATGATTCCATCTAATGGCTACGCTCCTCTTCCCATGCCTCTGAATCAGTTTAACCCAAAAATGCAGGATTTTATAATATAGTTATGTATTTTGCAGGTTCGAATGGTTTGTCCATTATAATGAAGAAAGGCTGAAGGCCGGGAATGACGATTCTCGTGCCTTTAATTCATCAAAGAGAACCATTCGCTTAGCTCAAACTCTGCGTCTCGTCAATGTTTCATGAGGCATTGATGCCATATGAGCCCCACATGACCTGCACATCAACAAGACACAGTAATGCATAGAAGAAACAAAGAGTATCAGTGTTTGAAGATTTCCTAGCATAGTTTGAAAGATTAAAGCACACATTCAGCAAATCAAAAGCCTAAATCCACGGATAAAAGCGTCACAAATACCGGAAGACACATGATAAGCCTAATAAGACCTAAAACAGAAATCTCAAGTGAATTAAAGGTGTTTTAGGAAAAGATGAAGACATCTGTCGATTCGAGAAAGCCTCCACCGCCTGAAACGGAGGCCAATCAAACCCTCTCCAGCTCCTAAAGGCACCTGCAGCCTCACCGAAACCAAATAAAGTATAGTCATTACCTGAACGAGAGGTGTTTGCCTAAAGACAGCCGAGAAATTAATACTAATCAAAGATCTTATCTCTAATTTTTGGCAAAACTATTTTAAAGATTAAGAACAGCCCAGAAGCAAATCTTTTCGATCATTAGACCTCGGGGAGCAGCAACAAAGTTACTTCAACATGACACAGAGCCTCAAAAGTCAACAAAGGCTCCCACAGAACTTAATTCATAAATGTACATCAATTTAATACAGACAGATCATATGTAAATTACTTCATCGAGCCCCTCAAAGGCCAAGGAATTATTAGTCTGTATTAATTGACCCAAGAGTTCTTTATTCAGATCCCACCTCCTCATTCTTCTATAAATACTTCTGTAGAAGATGAGCAAAGGTTGGTCTTTGGACATCTGAATGTATGTAATAGTTATTCTGAAGCTACTGATGCCCTGTTTGCAACTTAAAGATACATAAGCTGATACGAGAATTTTGAAGTTGTAGAGACCCACCAGGCTTGCTGATTGTAACTGGTTTGAACATCGAATACAAGCTGCTAATTTATGGGATCCTGACTTATGTCAATGGTGAAGTGTTCCTCACTGTCAATTTTTATTTTGTTTAATGATTTCAATTTGTCCACTTTCTCTAATAAAGAGTAGCAAACATAGAGCTAGGATTTACTCTCAACAGTACCCTACTCTCACTGAAAACTTTATTTTCTATGTTTTCTTCATTCGAAACGTTCTCTTTGAAGAGTATATTAATGCAGGTCGGTTTAAAAGTACTTGCTTGATCTATATTCCTCTTTACGATGAGTGTTTTTTGTGTTTCCCTTAATATTGTATTAAAGCAGGTCGGTTTAAAAGTACTTGCCTGATCTAGATGGCTCTTTGTGATTATCATATGTGTTTTCCTTTAGAACATGCTAAAAGCAGGGTATTTTAGAAGCACTTACTTGATCTTAAGCTGTTCGAACTGTTTTTAAATGTTTTCTAACCGAAAGTACTTCAAAGCAGGCTGGTTTAAAAGAATTTACCTGATCTCAGAATACTTTTATGTTTTTCCTTAAGTTCATGCCGAAGAAAGATATTTTGAAAGCACTCACTTGATCTTAGGCTGTTCATTGTTTCTTCATTTTGTTTTGCTCTGCATTTCCTATCTGTTTCATTCCATAAAATCACTTTAAGAGATCCTTTGACATAATTAATTTTCCCCATGAATCCTTCTTGAACCTTGTTGTCCAATTAAAATCCTCCTATGACTCCATATCCCAATGGGTTAAAACTGTCTTTGCCTTTTGTCAGTCGAATCATTCCTCCACTTGAAGACATCTTCACTCTTTATTTTGAACTGCTTTCACCTTCATCGTGTCTTCGCCCAACCAAAAAACAAATAAACAAAGGCCATGCTCTTCATAACTAGCCTAATACCACAATTCCATATTTTAAGGATCACATCTTTAAACTCATTCATAGAGAGATCCCTCTCTGGATTCAGGAGGGCTAGATCCTTGAATCCCAAAGCGGTTTGATGCTGTCTTATCTTTTGGTTTTGCCAATCTGGAAAAAAAATAGGAACCCCAGCATGTCCTTTGATTTACGTTTTGGCTATCTATACTCTATAGTACTCTGGGAAAAATAAAGGAAGATAAATGACTTCAGGTCTGCCATACTGTATGAAAAATGCTCTGGCAATCTTAGGATTTTCTGTCAGGGTGGAGATCTTCTGATGAACGTTGATGAAGAATAAAATATTATGGGAACTCATCCTTTCTTGGGAAAGAACCTTCTGTTGATGTGAAACACTGACAAGGATTTTTTCTGTGCTTTTAGGCCTCATTAGGGCTTCTGTGTTAATCATAAGTTCTTTAATCTGTGGATTTTCTCTCTAACACTGAATTAAGGCTTAAAATATTCAACAATGGGCAATAAAACTCTTTAATCCTCCACTGATACTCTTTTCCGCTTCTTTGACTGTCTCTGTTTGTGGAAATGCATTTTTAATGGCGCTGGAGGTTTTGACAGAGTTAAACACTGGTCTTTTAATGAAATATTTCATTCAAAAACCTTCCCAGGCATTCTCTCTGCAATATCTGGCTCTGAAAATGGCATTCTGCGCAACTGTACAACTCTGTCTATGATAATGAGACAGAGCGCAAATGCAATTCTTTAACACCTGCAAAACCAATAAACTCGTTAAGAAAATCCATCGGAGTGGAGGGTGGATGTTGTGGAGGCCTGTGGAATATGGAGGCGCAGCAGTGGAAATCATGAAGAATGGCAAAAAATTGTTCTGATGGTGGTCTGGTGAAGAAATGGTTCTGGACCATCCGATTAGATCAGTTGAAGGTGATCGCTGGTCGAGATTTGCTGGTGTAGATGCTTTAGAGGTTAGGCAAAGAAACTTAACTTTAATGTTAAAACACCAAAGTTCTAATGCTGGGCGGAAGAAATAACTCTTAATGTAAAACATAAAGTTTTGACCTTTGGGCGAAATACATAGGAAAACAATGAAAATAAAATTAAATGGGGCTTTGAATGGTGGGACTGGCATGGGCGGAGGGTGATTGAGTGTAGACCGTCAGATCTGAGGAGGAGATCAATGGTTGAGATCCTCCAACAAAGTCCTTTGGAGGTCCAATGAAAGAAATAATGGATGAAGACACAATGCAATGAGGGTTGTAGATCAATACAGATCAACGGTCGGGATCTTCGAGAAGCACTGTCGGACGCAGAAAGGCGGAAGTGGTTTTTTAGGGAAAAAGTTGTTTTCGTGCTGCAATAGATTGGTTTTGAATTTTTCCCAAAAAAATGTGATATCGCTTGCTGCCTAACACATGGAAAAACAAAACCGCCCATATCGCGCGATTTCAAAATGTTAAATTTCGGACACCAAAGTTACGCGATATAGTTCTCGGCCGTTGGATTGCGGGCGGGGAGATCTGACGGTGGAGGAGCAATCGCGATGAGGGCAAGATGCACGGGCGGAAGTGGGGGGCCAAGTCAAAGGCGGTTTGAATGTGGGTCGTCAGATCTGATAATGGACGGTTGAGATTAAAAGGCGGGAGCACCATCGTTCCAAAGGGAAAATGATTATAATGAAGGGCAGAGAAAATCTTGTCCATTGGATCCAAGGTATGGATGACAGAGATTAAAAGAGGAGGCGGAGGCAAAAGGGTCAAATGAATGGGAGGGAGAAAGGAGGGTCGTCGGATCAATCGGGATGGACGGTTATGATCCAATCGCAATCGGAGAAGGTAGGGTCCAAACATCCAATGGTTTTAACTTGTGATTACACGCGGACCGTTGGATCAACAGAAGATCAATGGTCAAGATTGTTCAAAGGGAGAGGGATGGAGGGCAATGGAGTGGAGAGAGATCAAATCCTGGCCATTGGTTCTTGTGGTTTCACTGGCCAGGATCCAATCAGGAGTCGGCCAATCGGGGAGACGAAGGGTGGCGCATTAAGATTTTGCGATTGGCGATTGGTATGGTGGTGCGATGGCTATCGGATTACTTAAGGATCAACAGTGGAGATCGCAATCAGAGGTTGAAAAAGGGATGAGGCGGGGCACAGTGAGATTTTCGCAGACCGTTAGATCATTGGGCAGATCGATAGTTCATATTGAGCCCGCGGTCGATAGACCAAATAATTCTCGCATCGGAACTTTTTGGTTTAACAAAGAAATGCGCTCACAACCAAACTTCTTATTGAGATTAGCGCTATATGGCTTAGCACTTGGTCCTGGGCACAGGTTACATGCAGAGAAGGGGTTAGGGGCTTAGCCAAAAGGGGCTTAGGCCTGATATATGGTAAAAGTGGGTTTTTCAGGTCAAAAACAGACTTTTTTAGGCTTAGAAAGGGGTTCCGATAGAGGAATAAAAGGATTTTTACACCAAATGAAGGGATTCACAAGGCTTAAAAAGGGGAATTTGATGAATTAGATGACTTAGGAAGGGATTTTGAGGGTTAAAAGGGAAATTTTGAGAAGGAAAAAAAAAAGGATTAAAATGGGGAATTTGGAAGGATACAAGGGGAGGAGATGGAGGCTTTCTTGAGCATAGTTTTACACAAATAGTGAGGCTTTTTGATGGAAAAAGTAGTGAAGATATTTTCAAAGGAAAAGGAAACATAGAGGCTTCAATAATGATATGTTTTCAGAGGAAATTTATTTCTTGAAGGCTCAGAAAAAAATATTTGGCCACTTGTTCGCTTGACAAAAATTTATAGGTGGCTAACACAAGGCAGCATTACAGAGGATCTAGGCCCACTTTAGAGTGCGTTGGTTGACTGGGAGAAATCATTGGATTTTGGGAATCTTCCCAACCTTTAGTGACTTCTATAAGTTGTTCCAGCTTTCACCTCATCTGATAGCTTCGAATATGGACACCATGAAGCCATTAAACCTCTTATCCTCCTATTCCCATGAACAAGGAAACCTCTTCACCGATTTTTTAAAAGCCATTCAATGATTCATTTATGTCAAAATACCTTCATATAATTATAAATAGAGCATTGATCATAGTGCACAAGAGAGCAATAATTTGTGTTAAGTAGAGTTATTTTGGTGAGATCATAGCTCTTGGAGGTATCGTGCATGTACTGTGATGATGCTAGATTGTTGATCTTGGATGTGATGAGGATGGGACTAAAGCTGGATGAGTGACAATGAACTGATCAAATGGTTGTACTCTTCCTTATACTCTATAATAAATAAAATTGTTCCTTTCCTAATGCATGTGTCAATGATGGTATATTTTTATTTATGAATTTAATCGATTTAATTTGTTTAACTTGAATAGATCATATTTCCTTTATGTCATTTTCTGTCATCTATTTTCCATTGCAGGTACCAATCAAGTGATTTCAGTTAGATTGAGAGCGATGGAAGCGACGAAGGGAGGTGGGGAAAATTAAACAGATTACAAGTAGATTTTCTTCTCTTTATCTATTCATTTTAAGGAAAAGGTCAGATATATTTCTTTCTGTTGTTCTAAGAGGACCAACACACTTAGGGAAAGCATACTTATCCATAGGTTTGATTACAGTAAAACATATATAATTTGAGCTATGATATGAAATAGGTTAGTAATGCTTCAGTTCCAATATATTGTTAGTTTGAAGGTTTTGTATTGCTCATATCTGCTAGGACTAAACAATGGAGCTCACAATGCACCGACGACTGGGTTTTGTCAATAAAAATGGAAAATTTCAGGTTCTGTTTTTATCATTGTTATATCTTGTTAATGAATTCCTCTGCTCTGTAATTTAATTTCTCTTTAAAGACGACGTGAGAAGATTGGTCTGGGCCCAACCAGTCTAGGTCATCACTCTTATTCTAGATAGTATCATGTGTTTTGGCTTTAAATTTGATTATTGTGGTGTGTGTATTCATTAGTTGAGAATTGCATTTTTTTGTGATTTGATTCTGTACTCAGTTCTCTTTTGAAAAAAATATGTTATACTTTGATCTGAGAATGCTAAATGTTTAGATATGAGAGGTAATTTTTGCATATATACAATATCCCCTTGTTTTACTATCATTTGATTCAAATTTGAGTGAATCACAATCCCTGTAATTTTTTATTTATTTTGATATGATTTGGTTACAATAATAACTTAACTCGGGGTTATATTTTTTGGCATTGGTAACCTTGAGCTCAAAAAATTTGAAGAACACAGGTATCTAAGATTGATGTATGAAAATAATCTTTCCTTTGAAACCCTTGCTCCATTTTTGTATGAGTTGGGTTTCACGAGATTTGATATTTAAAATGACTATTTTTTTTCCATATGACATAGTGATAGTAATACTCTTACTTGGGGTTTTTATTTTTAGGAAATGGAAGCTTCATCTTAAATGCTTTGAAAAATATAAAGATATGATATCAAAACTTAATAAAACCCTCTCTGAAACCCTCAAACCATTCCAAATTTAAACATTGACGATACCTTGTTCTCTTTCAAAGATCTTATGATTCAAGGTATGAATGAAATAGTACTAAAGTAACTAAGACCCTGAGCCTTTTGGAAACAATTGAAGTCAGCAAGTGCGACTGACTATATTTCTTGGATTTGTCCGTGTGACTGGTATATGCATTTAACAACTGTTCATGGTGTTTCAAGAGGATTAGTTTAGAAAGGTTTGATAGATATCATGGTGTTATTTCATAATTGTTCATTTAAACTTGTTTTTTTCTTATTGGTGTTATTTCTTTCTATTTTGCAAAGCTTTGTCTTATTTTAAAAGAACAATTACAAATATCTGGTTTGGGGTATTTTCTAGTTTGAGGAAGTTGAAAAAAGTGTGATATCCTGGTTATGAAATCTTGTACATTCTATCAATGCACCAGTAGCATTAAATGCACAAAGAGATTGAAGAATCAGAGTAATGGAGAAATAGCCTGAATACTTGAGTGTATTTTTAAGCACTCCCTTAATTGAGGCTTGTGTTTTGTTTCAGTTTCTTGATTATTTTTCTAGCCTATTGAATCAGTTTGATTGATGATTCGATTAAGGAAATAGCCAGAGCCTAAGATGATAATTTTTTATTTCCGTTAATAAATTTGTCAGAGTATTAGCATGGAATTGAGATATGAGTCGCATATCTTGTTTTTAGAACTTAGATGATTGATAGCATTGGTTTGGAGGAAGGAGTAAATTTGCAAGATTTCTGGAGTCTCTTGGCATTTCTAATGCTACACCTCGAAGATTAGTAGGTTTAGTTTGACAATAAATGTTGGTTCCTTTAGATAGTTAATTTTAACACCGGACAAGGATGTAAAAATATCTTACTAAAACATGTCAAGAATGTTCAAAAGCTGCATATGAGTCTGATATTTATAGGTTGATTGGATGATTTTTGGTGAAAGGTTTTACTATAGAGAACTAGGGTTCGACCTCAAGGTACCAAAAAAAGAGTGTTTCATAGTCTTGAGAAACTCTGGCTTTTTCAATCCATCACAAGGGAGGAAGGTCTCACCTGAGACATGTTGATACTTTTAACTAATAGGTGGATAATTTAGATGATGACATGATTAATTTAGTTAATTAAATTGTGCATCTACTCCATAATAATTCAAAAAGATTCAATTATATCTTACAAAATAATAATTAACATAAAACACAAAATTAATGAAGAAATTCATTTTTTTTTAAAGTCCACATGATAAATTATCAAGCATAAACAGACATAGATAGAACCCTACAACGCTCTTATTTATATTATATATCAGAGGACGAAGCCATTAAAGTATCGATATGTGGAAATTACACAAGATCTATTTAGAATTCATTTAGGGCCAAATGAATAAGACAAGTGTACATCAAAATACATAAAGCAGATTCAATCTTCATTCTGATAGCATGTTCGCATGTTTCTCCATCTCTCTTTTCTGCATCTCAATATCTATAGGTATGTATATATCTACTCCTTGGATCTTATTTTTGGTCACTTGATATTTTCCAACTTAATCCCCTTGACAGAATCTAACCCATTGGTCCCCTTTCTTTTTATAACTTCAAATTTAGTTTCTAAATCCTTCTTACGTGGCCTTTTTGAGTCCCAATGTAACTTCTCTCTTCGTTGTTTATCAAAATTTTATCCCTATTTCTTTTTTGTTGGTATATTTAGCCATTTAACTCTTTTCTTGTGTGTCTTATTTCCTTGACTCTTTTCGGGAAAAAATGATCAAAATTCTCCCAAAAATGAAGGACCCAACATGCCCCAACCATAGTCTATTGAATCACCCTCAAATAAATATTTTGTTTTTGTGCTTGATACTTCTTGTAGTTGCACAATTATTGTTGATGTATCTTGTTCTTGTACAAAATATTCACCATCAAACGAAGGACCCAACTCTGGAATGGATTACAAAACTTGTATCTTGAAACTGCTATAATCGTCCATTGCGGTTTTTCATGCATCCCATAACATGCCAATAACACAATCTCTATTGACCATTCTTGAAGTAGACCCTTAAAAACATGTAGCTTTGGGTAGACATTGTTGTGTAGTTATGCCCCTGCGCTGATGGCCAGATTTACACTAGGCAGAACGACCATCATGCCATGGTCGTTCTGCCTCTGAAGAGCCCCCGTGTCGAGTTAATTTTGGAAGGTTTTTTTAATATGGGAATGAAGCTTCTAATATGTAACAAATTTGTGAGTGGAGTCATGGATGTTTGTTCGACTGGATGAGGTCGATTTTCTCCCTTTGGCCTTCTAGTTCCTACAAAAATGCAACTTCCCAATGGGATAGACCTTTCCTCCACCATAAGTGGATCCCAAAGTTCCTCCTCCACCCCTATAAATCCCTCTTCATTCCATTGATTTAGCTAGCCAGACATAGCTAGAATATACCAGGAGCTCATAGTGGAGAATAGTCCATAGTTGTGAGAGAGAGTTTGAACCTTTCGCCTCTTTGAGCTGAATCAGAGAATGAATGCTTTGAGACATGCCCGACTAAACCCGTCAAAGGAGGTCTACAATGTCAAGGCACAATTTGTAAACTCCCATTTATATATTAATATGACATGACTGATTTCTAGTTCCATATTTGTCTATGTTGATGTTCAAATTTTCTTACTCTCGTTAACTAGTTGGATAGTTGTAAATGAACATGTATGCTCATATTATTTTAGTGTTTTCTTGATCTTTTTGCAGGTGTATGAATGTTTCTACCAACGGAGCACAAGGCTTGAAGAACGAATATCGAGGGATCACTGCAACATAGTATGTTAAGAGCATTGGATTGAGGTATGACATCTATTCCAATCCTCATTTCGTTTATGAACTAGGAATTTAGAAACCAACATGTTCCCTTGTTGCTAGACCCACCCTAGGGCTAGAGGGATCACCTCAATCCGCAGAGGGGATTTTCCTTCACAACATGTTGGCAAGCATACTAGGTATCCATCAATGCCTGTTGTCTCTTATTTTTTGTTTTGAATTTCTGATTGACTATCCAAATTTGGCCAAATTGTCATTTCTATTTTGTTTTTTCCTTGTTTGACTGCTTCTGTCCATTTAGCCTTTTCCTAGAGTAATAAGCATGGTTTCTCTTAGAAACCCTTTGTTTTTTCCTTCCTTTCCTAGCTCGACATTGCTGATTGCCTGACAGTCGTGCCCATCAGCACGAGTTGTCTTTACACAGGCGTGATTTTTCTTGCTCGACGCTGGATACAGCTGAAGAGTCGTGCCGATTCTTGTAGGATTGGATTTTGGGCCTTTTCCACTGAGCTTCTAGTGTGTCTTACCCTTTAGCTTATTTTTTCCCTTGGATTGATACATCTGGCTCTTATTTACTGACATGGTTGTCTCATTCATTTCAGTTTGTGTTATCTCTCATTTGAATAGTGTGACTTATCCATCCAAGGTTTTCTAAGTGTTTCAAACCATTCGTTTGGTCGCATGTTCATTAGGTGTCTGATCTGTTTATGAGTCAGTTTGGTCATTTATTTTCAGCCTTTTATGTGGTTTCTTGGTCTTTTCAGTTGATTGTATGCGAAGTAGGGTTGTCAAGCTTTCATTCTGTGTCTGTTTGATTTTCCCTCCATCGCCCCGAGCATAGATTACATTGCTCGTTGAGTCAAATTAAAATCCATTTATTTTGTGTAATGAGATGCATGCCTATTTTTGAATGCGTGTTTACATTTGCTTAGAATTGGTCTCTTCATTTTTTGATTATTTCATTCTAAGCTAGTATTTTTTTTTTCTGGTGTAGCATTTCATTGTGGCTTATCACTCATATAAAAGAACAAAAATATTTCATTCTTCCTTCTCATTTGTAAATGAAAAGTGCTCTTTTGTGTTAGTAGGTTTCTTCTTCATTGGAAATTGAAAGACAAAAGAATATTTTTCGTTTTTTTCTTTGGGTGTGTTATTACCATAAGGGAAAGTGTCATTCTTGCATTCGTTTGATTGGTGCTTTGTTGCAAACCTATATCCTGCACTTAGCTAGATTTTCATCGAAATGAAATGGTATCATTTCTCTCATATAGCTATGCATTAGAGATTTTAGGTAACATTCAGTAGCGCCTTGAAAATAAAACATAATTTGAAGATAAATCCTAAAATTAACTCAATCAACCTAAGGAAGCATTGGAGCTTAACACTCACAATTAGAGGTCTAGGCTAGTGACGTCTTTCGGCATCATTAAACCTAGCGGTTGTCACTTGAAATATTGCATTAGACAGCGTTGGTACAAAATTGTGCTCCATGTACCATCGCGTATATACAGGGAGACCCTTTTAGGTTGCAATCCTTTATCCATAGGAAGCCGAGTATTTCACCTTGTAAATGTGATACACCGAACACAGCATTTGGGGGGACTGCCTATACGTACATTAAGTCCTTGCTAAATTTATTTTCCAAGGGTATATTGTAGTTCACGAGAGCTTTGAACACCCTTTTTCCTAGAGTTCCTGAGTAGTCATTTTGATCTTTCCGTGACTCTTTAAATTTGAAAATATCATTGAGCACTTGTCTTTTCAAGCTCGTTCAAGTTGAAAGTGACTAGAGTCACCTTTTATCCTTTTCTCGACTCTTAAAACATGACAAGGCAGAGTCTTGTTTCAATGTTATAAAATTAATTGCCCATGATTACATCACACACCCATTAAGCTATTTCTTGGCTGGGTCATGAGTAATTCATTAATGATTGTTATTAAAGCCTCGAATTAATTATCTCTTCTCTCTTCTTCTTCCGAGACAAAGTCACTGTGGTGGAAACACCTGTTTCGTCCTCCTCTTCATTACGTCGTGGTGAAGAGTCTCTCCCCAGAGTCTTTTCTAAGACACCTCCATATGTTGGGACCCAAGACCTTGAAAGTGTCATCATCCCGAGCATTCAACCTCTTGCCACTCGGTCTCCCCCTGAGGAGTCGTTTGATATCAACTGGCAACCCCCATATTCTTTATTCTTTCTAAGAGAAGATACCCCTCAATGCTCAGATTTTCCTGTGACACCATCGTCCAGTGCTTTTCCCTCTACCACTCGCCAGATTTTCCTTGACAGCATGTCTTCATCCAACATGGATGCCTTGAGTCCTATTAGTAGGGAAGAGACTCTCATATCTACTAGAGAATATCAATTCCCTCCCAAAAGTTTCGTTATGAGATGACTCAGCCTTCCTCTCAGCCTCTCCCAGTACGTTATCATTTTTTGGGATAGATAATTTCTGGTGCTTCATATTTGTACCGAAACTCATTATGGTCAAGTACTGTTGCTTCTTCTTTAGGGTCGTTTGTATCAGGTCCATCTTCTTCGATTTCCATTGTTCAGACAACTGTCACGTCTGTCTCAACCCAGCCCACTGTATGTGTGGCTTCCTCCACACCATCTGTTAGTGTGGTTACATCATTGCGGTCAGCTTCTTCTACTATTTGAGGAATGCATCCCAATGCCTTCGCGATGTATGTTGGATGCATTATGAGTGGATCACAACCTCACGTATCGGGAATAAATCAACCTATTGGTAGTGTGTTTATCTCTTTTAATCCTATTCCAGGAGTTTTGTCATATGACCAATATATGATGGATGTTCAACATCATAACTACCTCCCTAAGGGTTCTCATCAGGTTCAGGATTGGATCAATCCCCCACGTCTCAATGATGAGTTTGGGAATCACATATCTTATCATGGGCCTGTCTGGCCATGTCCATTGTATGTTCAAACAAATAAATCTCCAAATCAGTTCAGATACCAACAGGGACAAACTTATGGCCCACATGACCAACCTTATCATTTATAGGGACAACCTTCCACCCAACAGGGACAACCCTACGATCATCCAATTCAACCCCACATTCAGCAAGGAGTGGCTTATGTTCCTCATGGGAAAACCTATCCACCTAAGAGATCGCCTTTTGTACAACAGAACCAGCCTTACTTTCAGCAAGCCTCAACTCTTGTGCAACAAAGTCAACCCTTTAATAGCCAGCAAGGTCAACCTAGTCTTCAGGGGCAACTTGGCTTATCTTAACCATCTAGCCAATGTGGAGACCAAGGACATCCTGTTCAACCTTAGGGCCAACCTTTAATTCCTCAAGGCCAACCGTTACTTTCCCAAGGTCAACCTTTCACGGTACAAGGTCCATCCCAAGGCACTGATTTCATCCCACAACAAAATCCATATGTTTCTCAAGCTAGACCTCAGTGGTTCACTCAGAATCAATACCATAGTCCCCAGCCAGGATATGGGCATAATTTCCAAAATTATAACTCCTATGGAAAAAATCCTCCAAGACAGAACATATGGTCTCAAAATTTCACCCGACCTGGTTGAAACCCTAACATCGATATTTATCAAAGGCACGTGATGCCTTTTAACCCGCAATTTCCAATCCTTGCTACATTGGAACAACCTGATGTGTCGAAGTTAATAAATGATACCATTCTTCATAATCCATATTAGCCCCTAGTTCCCATCAAGATTCCTGGCGATTGTCCCAAGTTCGAAGGCAAGTCTGGAGAAGACCCCTAGGCACATGTTATGACGTATCACCTTTGGTGCTCCTCTAACTCATGGATTGATGATTCTATATGCTTACAAATTTTCCAAAAGTCTCTCACTGGTGCCGTTGCAAAGTGCTACATTGAACTCTCTCGTGGAATCTTCCAAGATTTCAACTCTTTTGCAATGGCGTTTCTCACACACTTTCAGTTACCGGTTCACTATGAAATGAGAACGCACCTAATTATGTCCCTGAAACAAGATCAGACCATACATATCTTTGATCACATTCATGAATGGAGATGACATCATTGTTTGATCAAGTTTGAAGTCCCTGATCAACTTCTGACTGATTGGTTCACTACCTCTTTTATCGGTATGATAGCTAAGGACAACGCTATGGGGGCATGTGTTACCAAAGATTAGGAAATTTCTCGTGCCCAGTATCTCGATCTGACATGCTTTATGAACTCTTGCTCGATGCTCCATGACCTGGATCCTACAAAGCACTGTAGACACCCTTTGTCGATGGTATCATTAGTTCCATTTCCCAGACTTCCCATAAGTCTTCCACTACTCCTGCGAAGAATAAATCCACCCCTTCTACCAATAATTCTTCTTAGCCACCCTCCAATCCTGGTAAAACCACAGAATCAAATGTCATCCAATCTACCTCAGTAGAAAAAGCTTCCAAAGGTAAGAAGAAGGGTCAAGGAAATGCCAAAGCCAATACCCTGAAACAAGATTCTCCTAAAGAAAATATGGATTATGGCTCGAAATGTAAACCAAAGTATCCTTATCTGATATGTGATGATGAGCATTACACCAAGGATTGTCCACGATGGGCCGAAGTCAGTCGATTGCTCAAAGGCACCCCAGGAACTCCAACTGTTCTTAAGAAGTTGTTCCCATCATAGCAAAATCAAATGGTGGAGAAACCCCAATCCTCCACCCCTTTTGGCTCTCAAGTTTTCATGATGAATTGTGTTGCACCCATATCTATTGCTACCAGATCAAAATATTATACAGAAACACACCAAGAAAAGGGGAAAGAAATTGCAAATGCTCCTACTCCTCCCCCGCCTGCTTTTGGCCCTCTTCATATTGAAAGGCCTAGTTCTAAGCCTATTATATGACCACCTTCAAAAGGCGTTCTCCTTAAGTCCTCTTATAACCTGAACGCCCGTGCCTCTCAACATTACAGTATTGTTGAGGATTTGGCTTAGGCGTCATCTTCTATGTGTAATATTCTCAAATGGGAAAAGCAGGAATATAGAAAAAAATGCTTGAAATAGCAGTGTAAGACATCACATCAAGATATGAGACCAATATGGAGCTTCTTTATTAATCATAACAACAGCAAAAATGAACAAAATAATGGGGCACAAAACATATAACAAGATCCAACAAGGCTCCAATGGATAAATCCCTCAAGAAAGAAGTGCTGCAACTATATCAAAATGTCGGAGACACTGCTACAGTGTAGTCATAAGAGCAATGCTACAGAAAATGAATACACAAAAGATAAAATGGCTGATATATGCCTCAAAGATCATGAACAATGAAGATCAAGGCTCTATAACAACCTTCCAAGACAACCCAAGAGGGTTTCTGGGAAATACACCCAATACTACAATATGAGCTGTAGCCCTAGGGATGAAAGTATGTTGAAAAAAGGTAACTGAAGATTTATAGCTGAAGCTGATATGAAAATAAGTATTCTCTCCTCCAATGGATCCTCTAGACGAAAGACTAGCCCCTTCACTAAAGAAATCACTCCCCAAATCACCCACTGCAACTCCTCCTTAGAATAACGCAGATCCAGACTGATACTACACTGTAAGGGATAAAAGAACTGTGTTCTAGTGAAAAATATATCATTTATGCTCAAGGGCCTTCCTTACTAGCCTCCCAGGAGAAATAAACCTTCCTCCAATGAGATCTAGCTCAGAAATCAACCAAATAACCCCTCCACAACTTCTGCCCTGCAACACAACACGACCTCAACAGGAACTACGCTGTACCATAAGACTGAAGCTTTGGCCTCATGCCTGAATGTGGAAATATAGTGCAAATACACTTCTTGAGTGGGCAATAGAAGTCCCCTAAGGATAGAGCTATGATTCCCGCCTGGGAACACCCCGTGCTAAACAACACTGCAATCTTAGCTAGACAACGGAAGAGAGCAACAAGTATAAACAGACCATAAAATCCAAAACATCAAAACATAACATAATCCTCTATTGCTGCCATCCTCTTTCTTATATAAGTAGTGAGCTTCCTCACCCTTGGTCCCACTCATTAAATCCACTATCTCCATGCATGAGATCTCCCTCCAAAACTGCGTTGTTGATCCAAATGGAAAATGGTATCCACCCATGGTGTTCATCCACCCATGTTATCCATCCACCCATGGAATTTACCCATGGTATTTATTTTCCTATGGTATTGTAAGTGACATCTATCCATGATATTCATTCACCCATGGTATGTATCCACCCATGGTATTCATCTACACATGGAATTTACCCATGGTATTGTAAGCGATATCTACCCATGGTATCTACCTATAGTATTGTAACTCAAATAAAGGATATAAATAACAAGCCTCACTTTGTAAAAGGACAAATTTTCTACCACAATGTAGCTTCTACAATTATTCTCTATTTTAATAAAACAAGGTTCTTTGTGGTTTTATTTTCTTTGTGTTCTCTCTTTTTTTTAGCATTCTAATTTTGCAGATATTGTCAGATCCATTTCAAATTTTAAGATATTGGGGGCCTCCCCCAATATCCGTATTAGTGGTATTAGATTCAGGTCACGAATCCATGGGAATGAGGGTTTGAAACATATTTCAATTTCAATGTTTTGCAGCAATCTTCAACAAACACCATGAATTTTTTGGGCGGCGAGTTTGTAGATCAGATTTGAAGATTTTGGTGAATTATTTAAAAAAAAAAGACCAGATTTGGATTACTTATGAAAAAATACCAAAATTAAAAAAACCAATCGGCTGAATTGGATTTTGGATGAAGGAGATATCAATCATTCAAAATTAGCAATGTTGAAACAATTTTTCTAACGACAATTCATGGATGGCAGCTCTCCCGTCATTTATTGTATTTTTGAGTGCAACATTTTAGATAAATGGTTACAGATCTGATCTCGCCTTGAAAAATCACCCAATTTCAGAAATTTTTTTTGTCTAATCAGAGTCCGGACGAGGGAGTTTTCGCTGATTTAAAATCAGCTATTTTTTCCAAAATTTTGTCACGGTGGGACAATTCCCACATGAATCTAAGAGTCTAGAGTCTCCAGATAGTGATTTAAAACACGCGCGAAGATGAAAAATGATTATTCCATTTCCAAAAATAGGTTATAATAAATATTCTGAGTTATATTGATCGAGTTATGCCCATTTTAAATTTGGAGCAGCATTCAGAGTGGGTTCCCTTTGGAGACGTGCCCTCCCACCTCGCTTTAGTAGGCACCTGCTTCACATTCAACAGTTTAAGCATAACAGTATTCGTCTTGGGTTATTTGGAGATGTGCCCTCCCACCCCAAGCTATGTAGGCACCTACTACTTCATCAACAATCATCATCACGGTTATGGGTCAACCGCACAAAATCCTTCTCATCGAAGTCCATTTTCTAGGCAGCACATTGTTTGTATCATAGTTTGTCACAAGAATTACAAGGTATCTATATCCTTGGATCTTAATTTTCTATGGTTCTGGGTCATCCACAAACCCACACTTCGTCGAAGTCCATTTGCTAGATCGTGCACTATCAATATCATAGTTGGTCACAAGCATTACGAGGTATCTCTATCATCGAATCTTCATTCATCATGGTTATGGGCTAACTATAGAAAACCCTTCTCTCCGGTGCCTCTTCATATTCAACAAAGACTTCTCAGGAGGGATCTTCACACAATGGGGAACATTGCTTCTTAAGGAGGGAGGAATGATCCGAATGGAAAATGGCATCCACCCATGGTGTTCATCCACCCATGTTATCCATCCACCCATGGTATTGTAAATGGCATCAACCCACAATAGTTATTCACCTATGGTATTGTAAGTGACATCTATCCTTGATATTCATTCACCCATGGTATGTATCCACCCATGGTATTCATCTACAGATGGAATTTAACCATGGTAGTGTAAGTGGTATTTACCCATGGTATTGACCCATGGTATCCACCTATGGTATCTACCCATAGTATTGTAACTCAAAATAAGGCTATAAATAACAAGCCTCACTTTGTAAAAGGACAGATTGTTCACCACAATGTAGCTTTTATAGTTATTCTCTATTTTAATAAAACAAGTTTCTTTGTGGTTTTATTTTCTCTGTGTTCTCTCTTTTTTCTGGCATTCTAATTTTGCCGATATTGTCAGATCCATTTCAATTTTTTAGATCATGGGGGCCTCCCCCCAAGATCTAGATTAGCTATCCCATAATGAATGCCACTCCTTCATGACAACGTTTTTGATTTGGTCAAATTTGACCCAGTCTATGTGCTCCAGCCCCTTTTCACACATAAGGGCTCTTTATCAAGCCACTAAAGTGACCTCCTTTCACATTAGCAGTTATTTTATTCCTACTAAGGAGATTTATGGGTCTCCATACCCTCTTATTCAGCAAATTTAAGAAGAAAAAGAATACATTAATATTCCAACTATCTCATGGCTAATTGGGAACATTATAGTCCTCCCCTCGCAAATGTTGCTTGTCCTCAAGCAACTGAAAAAGGTGGGTGCTGCAAATATTCTCCTCCTCCATTGGTGAAACCTCCATGTGATAAAATATCCTAATAAGCCAAGTGTCTCCCAATCAATCCCTCCATGAAATGCTCCTCCCAAGTTCTCATGAGATGCAAATGACTCATCCCAAAAAGAAGCAAAAGACGCAATGAAGCAATCATGGTTGTCCCAATGTTATCCCTGAAACATGTAGCATAAGAATCATGGATAATCTTTCTCCCAAAGGGCACATCCAATCCTTCCATCCTCCCTCCAATCATTCCCATAAAAATAATAATGACATCATCAATGTATGGGATCAAAATCAAGTATACATAAGTTTTCATATACAATAATGGAGGTGGATCATAGTCCCACATGTGGGACCAACGCAGTATATCTCCTTACTGCCTCAGATAATGATATGGTAAGTGGTTTCCCCACCACTTACTTGCTGACATATTCTTCTCACATGCTATGAGAAGGTGAGTAATGTTGGGTACCTTTGGAGCACACCCTGAATGAGAAATCATCTCCCTATATCCTCCTAGGGAGTGGCCATGCTCAACATAGTTTATGGCCCCAAGTTGACCATGAATTTTGTAAGGAAGAATGCTCCCCCTTGGAACAATGGCATGCACATGTATGGTAAAGGAATGCAAATACTCATTAAGTAAATCATTATGCACAATAACATGATCCTTACCATATACTTTTCTCACACAAATGGAGTGGCTCATATATAGATCCCCTCTCATTCCAAAAGAGGAAAGAGGTGGCTATGATAAATCCATCAAAGAGTTATGTATCTCCTCCATCTCCACATGATCCATGCATCTTCTCAAATGCTGATATATCTCCTCTTCAAAGCCTTCCCAATTAAACCCCTCCATGATAGTATGGTATGATCTTATGGAGTAAGTGTGGCTGAAGAGAAAATCCTCATGTGCTGCTCGTAGCAACTTCTCCTTGAGCTTGGATGCTCTAGATATGAAAATCCTACCAAGATAGTAAATGACCTCATCTGTGACTGTATATCCATTCTCTAGAAGTTGGTCATCAAGTATCATGCAAGTAAAAAGATCCCTGTAATAATCCACCAACAGCTAGGATTTCCAATATGGATCTATCCTCCAAAGTGATAGCACTGATGATCCACCATATAAAGCATCTGTCATGTGGCTGAACTCCTATTTGACATCTCCTATGCCAAAGTCACATACCAGAAGGCTGCTATCCTCCCTCTACTGCTCCTTTCTCAGTGCAAGATCTGAGATGAGAGTGGGTAATGATGATGTTCGAAAAATTTCTCCCTCCTCCTTGAGTAAACGCAAGACTCCCAGCATTGTACCATGACCCCCCAATGCTCCCACTCCTCCTATATCTATGACTGGTGCACCATGATGTGAGACATTCCTCACCAACTCCTGATTAGGTGGCCTCCCAGGTGGTTTGCCACAAAACAGTAATGTGTCATGGGCCAAAGCTATGTGCATAATAGATGGGACTTTTAGGTCCTTTCTTCCACTGCACAAATCCATCTATGTTTTCTGTGTGGAATTTGTTTGTGAAGGATATGTGTGCATGCCCCTGATCATCTGATTTTCGCCACTTTTTCTATCCACCCATTCCATCTGCAAAGTCTCCAAACCTATGGTGACCTTCCCCAAGGTAATCAACCACGGCTCACCCAATATCACATTGGTGTTAGGTATTTCAACCACAAACAAGTGATCAATCAATGTATATGACCCCATAGTGACAGATAAAGATGGAGCATAATGCATGCACTGCATAGTTCTAGCTCCTGGGACCAAAACAGAAAATCCCTCAAAATCATCAGTGGGTATTTCCCTCCTCTACACTAGTTGGGCATCAATAAATTGTGGGTAGCCCCACTATCAATCAAAACTGAAACCCTCTGATCTAATATGGAACCTCAAAACCTCAATGTCAAGTACTTGGGTACTCCTCTCAATGATGCAAGCGCCCCTCCAATTGGAGCAAATTCTCCATTCTCTCCTCCTGGTGGTGGTGGATCATCTCCTGCTCTCTCAGTGTTGTGACCTCCTTTTGGTTCTTCTTCTTCCTCCTCATCATCATCTGAAAAGACCTCTATATAATGTGCCTTTCCTGCTGCACATCCATGTCCAGGTGCCCATGATTCTTGGCATGTGAAGCAAAAATTACTTCTCCTCAAATCTCTTCAGACATCATCACTAAGAGGTACTTTGTTTTGGCTCTCCTTTGAAAGAGGGGCCTTCTCATATTTTCCCTTGGATGGAAAAGTGGGCTTTTGTTGAAATGTTGCCTTTGCTTTTGGCAAGACATCTTGTAGATCTCTAGTCCTCTCAATGGCATCTTGAAGGGTAGTGGGTTTGGTAGATTTAACCAACCCATGAAGTGGTTCTAATTGTTTGAGATTTTCTAGCCCCATGAAAGGTGCCTTCGGGTATCTTCGATCAAACCTCTCCACCAACCTCCTTGTGAACTCTGAATATGCAGTCACATTAGCATGACCCATTGTAGACAAACCATGAAACCACCAATCATGTGCTTCACCCTCAAGGTGCAGTGCTTCTATCTTGATGGCCTCCATCTCTGGTACTTGGTTCAACTGGAAGTAGATGTCGAGCTTCTCTACCCATGATTTGGCAGTGCATTTAGATGACCCATCAAAGTTGGGTAAGAAAATTCTGCCCATAGTTCGGTGTAGATCATGATTCTATATGAATCCTCCACCTCTATTGTGATGTCGGGGTCTCCTATAGTCCTTGATCTGACAAAATTCTTGAAAACTCAATTGATCCTTGAATATTTGAGATTGAGCCTCATACTCCATGAAATGGTATTCAAGAGTTTCTTTTTCTTGAAACCCTCCATTTCCCATTGCTAAAAATGTAGGCATTGTAGAGTGTTGGGAAACCTGCTGCTTCATTGGTTGATCACTCGAGTGATGAGAAATTTCAGAACCTTCACCATGTATAAAACCTTTAGGGGATTCTTCGTGTCTATCCATCCTCATCTCCTTTATTTCTCTAGCAATGTCTTACATAGTTTGAAGAAGAATCTTAGGAAACTCCTTCTCCTCATCTCCTCCGGATAAAGGGGTTTTACCCTTATCTTCCTTATCATCTATATAGTCATACTTCTGGTTTCCTCTGAGATACCTCCTCTCTCTATTTATTAGGGGATCTCCTTCTTCTAATGACATATTGGCTTAAGATGCATAGGCTGAGCCAAGATTATGCTTTGATACCACTATTATATTCCCAAATTGGAAAAGCATGAATATAGAACAAAATGCTTGAAATAGCAATTTAAAACATCACATCAAGATATGAGACCAATATGGAGCTTATTTATTAATCATAAAAGCAACAAACCTGTACAAAATAATAGGGCACAAAGCATATAATAAGATCCAACAAGCCTCCAATAGATAAGTCCCTCAAGAAAGAGATGCTACTACTGTATCAAAATGTCAGAGACACTGCTACAGCGTAGTCATAAGAGCAATGCTACAAAAAATGAATACAAAAAATATAAAATGGCTGATATATGCCTCAAATATAATGTATAGTGAAGATCAAGGCTCTATAGCAACCTTCCAAGACAACCCAAGAGGGTTTCTGGGAAATACACCTAATAATACAATATGAGATGCAGCCCTAGGGCTGAAAGTATGTTGAAAAAAAGTAATTGAAGAGTTATGGTTGAAGCTGATGTGAAAATTAGTATGCTATCCTCCAATGGGTCCTCCGGATGAAAGGCTGGCCCCTTCACTGAATAAATCACTCCCCAAATCACCCACTACAACTACCCCTGCAACTCCTCCCTAGAATAATGGAGATCAAGACTCATATTGTGTTGTAGGGGATAAAAACACTGTGATATAGTGCCAAATATATCAATTATGTTCAACAACCTTCCTTAATAGCCTCCTAAGAGAAAGAAACCTTCCTCCAATGAGATGTAGCTCAAAAATCACCCAAATCAACCCTCCACAACTTCTGACATGCAACACAACACAACCTCAATAGGAACTGCACCGTACCATAAGACTGAAGCTTTGGCCTGATGCTTGAATGTGGAAATATAATGAAAATACTCTTCTTAATTGGGCACTAGAAGTCCCCTAAGGATAGAGGTGGGATTCCCACTCAGGAACACCCTATGCTAAACAGCACTACAATCTTAGCTAAACATCTCAAGAGAGAAAAAAGTCTAAACAGACCATAAAATCTAAAACATCAAAACATAACATAATCCTCTATGGATGCCATCCTTTTCCTTAGTAAGTGGTGAGATTCCTCACCCTTATCCCCACTCATTAAAGCCACGTCTATCTCCATGCATGAGATCTCCCTCCAAAACTGCGTTGTCCCATAATGAATGCCCCTCCTCCATGACAATGGTATTGATTTGGTCTAAGTTGACCCATTCTATGTGCTCTAGCCCCTTTTCTCACATAAGGGTGCTTTATCTAGCCACTAAAGTGACATCCTTTCATATTAGTAGTAATTTTATTCCTACTAAGGAGATTTATGGGTCTTCGTACCCTCTTATTCAGCAAATTAAGAAGCAAAATCAAAAATTAATATTCCAACTAGCTCATGGCTAATTGGGAATATTGTTGGGTGTGGAGCCTGATTATCTTGTTTACTTTGTATCACAGCATTGGACCCCTGTACCTTAAAATGGGCATCAATGCCACCCGTAATTAATCACTGCTGTGGGGGGTCCAAAGGGGGGGGGCAGTGCTTTTCGAAGCCCCCCCCTGGCGGGGGTTTTCGGGGGCAGCGCCCCCAAAGCTAAAAACAGATGTAAAATTTCCTTGTAAAAGTATAGTAATTTCTAGTCAATCTGGGCCGTTCATTAGGCAAATGATCTGACGGTAGAAGTTATGTTTAGATTAGGGTTTTTTTCCCTAGAAGGCAACCCCCTTATATATATGAGGGTATTGTATTGTGGCTGTGTATTATGTGTGTATTCTTGGAGTGAGAAACAGAGAGGGAGACTGTGAGAAAGAATAGAGGATATTACAGCAGATCTGCTGTAGGTTTTGTCTTTTCACTTTGCTGGATAATAGAAAGGAAGGACTGGCTATTCGGGGTGGACGTAGCCCAAACTGGGTGAACCACGTATATCTGTGTCTCTCTGGTTTTATGTGTTTTTTGTGTGCTTGTATTTTCCACATATTTTATGTGTTACATTGCTTCATAATATATAATTTTCTAACAATTGGTATCAGAGCCGAAGGTATATTTGGCTAATAAAATTGCAGGAAAGAAGGGTTCCTAGTTCGAGTGGGAGCAATGGCAGAAGATGGTAAGTTTAGGGTCAAGAAATTTAACGTCCAAAACTTTCCGCTGTGGAAGATGCAGATGGAAGATTATCTATATTAGAAAGATTTGTACCTACCATTGAGCGGAAAAACAAAGAATCTGGCGGCCATGACAGATGCAGAATGGAACATTCTCGATAGAAGGCACTCATAACAGTACGGTTGTGTCTTGCAGCGTCAGTCGCCTTCAATATTTCGAAGGAAACAACAACAGAGGGTTTGATGCAGACGTTGGCGAAACTATATGAAAAATCCTCGGCCTCAAACAAGGTATTTATTATGAAACGATTATTTAATATGAAGATGTCAGAAGGTGGATGAGGCTTCATGAGACCGATCCAGATGGAAGGTATCGAGCATAAGGCGAGTTAAGTTATTGGGGGTAACTTTATCCACTGATAATAGAGCTTTGTTATTCTTGTGCTCATTGCCAGAGAGTTGGAATGGTTTAGTAATGGCCATTAGTAACTCTGTCTCTGGATCTAGTACTTTAAAGTTTCATGATGTTGTTGGTGCTATCCTTAGCGAGGAAATGCGACGGAAAAGCTCCGGTGAGACATCGAGTAATGCTTTGAGTGCAGATTCTAGGGGAAGAAGAATGGAAAGAGGAAAGAGCTCGAGATATCGCAGTAAATCAAGGAAAGGCAGATCCAAGTCCAATCGGATAGTGTGCTAGAAATGTGGAAAGAAAGGACACCTGAAGAAAGATTGTAGATCTCGGAAAGGAAAAGAAGGAGACACACAACAAGAAAACAATCATGAAGAAAATGTGACAGGTGATGTGTTACAAGATTCTTTGATTCTTTCTTTCGAAAATGTTACTGATTCTTGGGTTGTAGATTCAGGGGCCTCATTCCATGCCACACCTGATAAGAAATATTTTCATGACTATGTTCAAGGAGATTTTGGACAAGTCCGTTTGGGTGATGATAAAACCTGTAAAATTGTTGGAATGGGTAAAGTTCTTGTAAAACAACAGAATGGAAACCAATGGCTATTAAAGGAGGTAAGGCATGTTCCAGATCTGAAGAAAAATCTGATTTCAACAGGGCAGTTAGGCGGTGAAGGTTGTGTGACAAATTTCACGGATAAAACTTGGAAGGTCACCAAAGGAGCCCTGGTAATAGCAAAAGGCGAAAAGGTTGGTACATTGTATTTATGCAATGGTATTTCTAACTCTATTAATGCTTTAACTTCCAAAGGAGTAGATGCAGCATTATGGCATCATAGGCTCGGACACATGAGTGAGAAGGGAATGAAGATTCTTCACTCAAGAAATTTTTTGCCAGGTTTGAAGAATGTTGATTTGGATTTTCGTGAGAATTGCATTTATGGAAAACAAAAGAGAGTCAGATTTCTCAGAGTTGGGAAAGAAAAGAAGAGAAAAAAATTGGAGCTTGTGCATACAGATGTATGGGGACCTGCTCAAGTATCATCTCTCGGTGGCTCTCGTTATTATGTTACTTTTATTGATGATGCAACTAGAAAAACATGGATTTATTGTATTCAGAATAAATCTGATGTATTTGATACTTTCAAGAAATGGAAATTTTTGGTTGAGATTGAGACAGGAAAGAAGTTGAAGTGTCTCAGATCAGACAATGGAGGTGAATATTGCAGCAAAGAGTTTGATAGGTACTGTTCAGAGCATGGAATTCGTAGAGAGAAGAAAATTCCAAGAACACCACAAGAAAATGGTGTGTCAGAAAGGATGAACAGAACAATCATGGAGCATGCAAGGTGCATGAGATTGCATGCAGGATTGCCTTTACAATTTTGGGCAGATGCTGTAGATACTGTTGTTTATCTAATAAACAGAAGGCCTTCAAGTTCCTTGGATGGTGGTATTCCAGAGGAAGCATGGACAGGTAAAAAGGTAAACTACTCTTTTTTAAAGCCTTTTGGTTGTGAGGCCTTTGTCCATATTAATAAAGAAAACAGAACAAAGCTTGAGGCAAAATCAAAGAAATGTACCTTTATTGGATATGTTGCTAATGATTTTGGTTATCGCTTATATGATTATGAAAATCACAAAATCATTAGGAGTAGAGACATAATATTCAATGAAAAGGTCTTGTATAAGAATCAGCTGCAGGAAAAGAAACAGGAAAAAGAAAGCAAGGAATACACGGTTCTTGATGAGATAACTGAAAAAGTAAAGGTGCCTGAAAATAATAACAATCAACAACCACAGCAGCAGCAACCACCACAACAACAACAGGCACCTCAAACACCTGAAAGTGGTGTTAGAAGATCTACCAGGATAAGTAGACCCCCTGAACGATACTCTCCTTCATTATATTATTTATTGCTGACTGATTCTGGTGAACTTGAATGTTATGAAGAAGCAATGCAGGTTGAAAGCAGGAAGAAGTGGGAGCTAGCCATGGAAGAAGAGATGGACTCCTTAATGCATAACCGGACTTGGGACTTAGTCAGGTTGCCTGCAGGTAAAACTACATTGCAGAATAAATGGGTTTACAGGCTGAAGGAAGAAGATGGAGGAAAACAGAGGTACAAAGCTAGACTTGTGGTGAAGGGGTTTGCAGAGAAGAAAGGTATTGATTTTGATGAAATATTTTCTCCTGTTGTTAAAATGAATTCAATCAGAACTATTTTAAGTCTTGTAGCAGCGGAAGATTTACATCTTGAGCAGTTAGATGTAAAGACAACATTTCTCCATGGAGATTTGGAGGAAGAGATATACATGCAGCAACCAGAAGGATATGAGGTAAAAGGGAAAGAAAAATTGGTGTGCAGGTTAAAGAAGAGCTTGTATGGTTTAAAATAGGCTCCAAGGCAGTGGTATCTAAAATTTGACAAGCTCGTGTCTAAACAAGGTTATACTAGATGTCACTCTGATCATTGTGTTTATCTAAAAAGGAAAAATGATGGCAGCTATATTATATTTTTATTGTATGTAGATGACATGCTTGTTGCAGGGTCTAACATGCAGGAAATAAATGTGCTCAAAAGAAAATTGGCAAATTCATTTGCAATGAAGGATTTTGGAGCTGCAAAACAAATCCTTGGTATGAGGATAACTAGAGACAGGAAAAATCGCAAATTAACACTATCTCAGAATGAGTACATAGAGAAGGTGTTGAAAATATTTAATATGCAGAATGCAAAACCGGTTAGTACACCTTTTGCTAGCCATTTCAAACTTAGTAAGGAGATGTGCCCAAAGACCCAAGAAGACATGGATTATATGTCTAAATTTCCATATGCATCAGCAGTTGGAAGCTTAATGTATGCAATGGTATGCACAAGGCCTGATATTGCACATGCAGTGGGAGTTGTAAGCAGGTACATGAATAATCCAGGAAAAGAACATTGGATGGCAGTAAAATGGATTCTCAGATATTTGAGAGGTACCACAAATCAATCATTATGCTTTGGTGGTTCAAACATTGCTCTACAGGGATATGTTGATGCAGATATGGCAGGTGACAGAGATAACAGGAGGAGCACTACAGGATATGTATTTACTGTAGGTGGAACAGCTGTCAGTTGGGTTTCAAAAATCTAAAGTGTTGTTGCACTTTCAACAACAGAAGCCGAGTATGTTGCTGCTACAGAGGCTAGTAAAGAAATGATTTGGTTACAAAGGTTTATGGATGAATTGGGTAGGAAGCATGATATGGGCACACTATACAGTGATAGCCAAAGTGCTATTCATCTTGCAAAGAACTCAGCATTTCATTCCAGGACTAAACACATACATCTCAAGTACCATTTCATACGGTCAGTATTGGAAGATGGAGAGTTGAAGCTGGAAAAGATACACACTAGCCAGAATCCTGCAGATATGCTAACAAAAGTTGTAACCAGGGAGAAACTGAGAATGTGCTCAATTTCAATTGGTCTTCAAGGATGACGATGAAGATGAGAAACAGCCAGGTCCAAAGAGGAGTCATTGTCCAGCAAATGAAGCAGCGGTGGAGTTGCTACAATCAGTATCCAAGTGGGAGATTGTTGGGTGTGGAGCCTGATTATCTTGTTTACTTTGTATCACAGCATTGGAGCCCTGTACCTTAAAAGGGGCGGAAACACCGCCCATAATTAATCACTATCGTGGGGTGTCCAGGGGGGGCGGCAGTGCTTTTCGGAGCCCCCCCTTGGCTGGGGTTTTCGAGGGCAACGCCCCCGAATCTAAAAACAGATGTAAAATTCCCTTGTTAAGTATAGTAATTTCTAGTCAATCTAGGCCGTTCATTAGGCAAATGATCTGACGGTATAAGTTATGTTTAGATTAGGGTTTTTTTCCCTAGAAGGCAACCCCCTTATATATATGAGGGTATTGTATTGCGGCTATGTATTATGTGTGTATTCTCGGAGCGAGAAACAGAGAGGGAGACTGTGAGAAAGAACAGAGGATATTACAACGAATCTGCTGTAGGTTTTGTCTTTTCATTTTGCTGGATAATAGAAAGGAAGAATTTGAGTACATTGGGGTGGACGTAGCCCAAACTGGGTGAACCACGTATATCTATGTCTCTCTGGTTTTATGTGTTTTTTGTGTGCTTGTATTTTCCGCATATTTTATGTGTTGCATTGCTCCATAATATATAATTTTCTAAAAAATATTACACTATGTCTATGCTATAGGTACTTCAGAGCTGTTTGTCACAACGGAAGGCTTTGTTATCTGTTATTGGAGGAGTTGACCCTGCCGATTCAAGCCTTATCACTTTTGATCTGGAAAATTCTATCCCACGCCTCCCTCAACAACTTGCTTGGACTATCCAAGTTGGGATTAATGGTAATAATATCCATCGAGAAGTCATAAACGAAGGTGCATCTACATGCATCATGTCCATTGCATGCTAGAAAGCCATTGGCTCTCCAACCCTTATCCAGTCTTCAAATGCTTTGGAGGCCTTCAACGGAAGGAAATCTCGCCCTCTTGGTATCCTCACCAGCTTACCTATCATGTTGGAAGGAAAAATGGTTTAATGTCAAGGTTGAAGTCGTTGATTCCAAACTCAACTATAATCTCCTCCTCAGTTGCAGTTGGACTCACGCAATGCCATGCCTACCATCCACTCTTTTTCATGTTCTTCATTTCCTGCATGAAGGGAAGATTATCATTGTTGATCAGTTATTGTAATATTCCTAATTAGCCCAAGCTAATAGGAATATTCCTTTTTTTTTTCATTTTCTTGTTACAAGAATAAAATTGTAAAGGAGGACAAATTAAACTCCTTAAACATCAAAATAAATCAATGCCCATGTGAACAAGGCTAAATCTGGGCTGCTTTAATAAAACTCCCTTATGTGTGAAAAGGGATTGTGACAATTGATTGGGTCAATAGGACCAAATCTACAGTGATGTCCAGATGCAATGTACTTAGATCTAGTTGGAGGGTTCCAGTGTGAAACGAGCTAAAGTTTTGCAGGTGGTTTAGGGTTTCTCAAGCTCTCATCTTATAAAAGGAAGGGGAAGGCTCAAGAGAAGGTTGTTCATGATATTTTATTTTGATGTCTGTTTAGACAATTCGAGTTCTCTTGGCTGTTTAGCAGAGACTTGTGAGGATTTCCTGTTTAGGGATTCTCTCTCCTTCCATTGAGTAGCTCTTGGAGGGCATTGTACTTATCTTCCACTATCAAGCATATGGCCAAGCTCCATCTCCCTTAGACAGCATAAATCATGTTGGGGTTTACTTGTTTCAGTGAGCTGCATCAAGTGGAGACTAGATCTTTTCAGATCTAGAATATACTAGTACCTCTTCTCAGTGAGTGTGTCTTTTAACCTCCTGGAAGAGTGTATTAGCTTTTGAGCTTCAGATTTTGATCTTGGCATCAGGCCAATCTGTACTTCAAGCTTACAGCCTAGTTTATCCTCTTGGACTGCGTTATTTCCAGTTTTAGAGTTTCAGGGTATTCCGACATTCATTTGGAGAAGAGATCTATGGTGGATGGATCCTTCCTTCACCATGGTGATCCATGGATTAGTCATCTAATCCATGTATACTTCAGATCTGATATATTTATTGATGTGTTTACTTCATATTTTCTGAATCATTCTATAGATCTGTTGTAGTAAAACTCAGATCTACTCTTTGTATTTCATGTATTGCTGAGATCCCCAAGGGGAATGTAAAGTAAAGACAATCTAGTGTACAGATCAGTTATAGATCTAATATTTTGTGCACAGATCTGTATTAGATCTAATATTTAATGTAAAACTGCTATAATTCCTGAATATTACGCTGTACATTCTTGTTGCAGAGAAATAAAGTGTTGCAGCACCTCATTCTTGAGGGTTTCTTCATCCATTCTTCCATTTTTCTCATATTCTGAGTAATAAAATCCATGATCTGATGTAATATAATGTATGTATGTATTTATCATCATATTGTATCATAAACCCTCTAAAAAAGACGTTGTGAAGGCTTCAGCAAATTCTGCATTAGCTAAGTCATGGGGTTTGGGCCTTTTTTAGCCATACCGAGGTGGGGAGATCTGTTTAACATAGCTAGAGTGCTTTGTTTTTGATGAAATTTGATATTTCAGTCCCCTATAACATATTATAAGGGATAAAACCGTCATTTTCCTCTGGTTTTACGCAGATCTCTGAGATTAAACTTTTTAGGGCTTAATTTGCTGCTTTTCCCCACTTTGGGTTGAAGAAATGAATCATGATGCTTGCTGTTGAACATATTATTGAATTAAATATGATTTAACACCTGTCATGAGATATATGGATGCACCTCAAACTTTATAATGTCTTAATATATTCTCATTGTTGTAGAAATCCCTATTTTGGGATATTACAGTTATCCTTTTTCACTTCCACTTCTTCCGAGAACAATTTTCCATATGTAGACCACATTCCCACACCTTATGAAAGTGTGGGGCTAGGAATTTTCAAATATCCTACCCTTATGGGTCTTTTTTGTTGGAGGGATAAGTCGTTCTTGCGGACAAGACAAACCTCCCAAGTGTCCTGTTATCACTCAGGTTTTCCTTGAAGTTGTGGAAAAGGAAAGTATACCCGAGGTAACCACAAACCAACCTTCAGATGCAGAATCTAGCCAATCTGCATCCAGAGAGGGCTCTCTCTTTGTGATTTATCTTTGTTCTTAGAAGGTTTTAGGCTAGTTATAAGTCCAAGAATTTGTTTGAAAATGGTGGAATCCGCAAACTAGGGGCAAGGTTGAAGATTTTCAGTCCATTGGGATATGGAGTCAAAGGATGGCTTTACTGGATTTCTATTCTACACACAAGATGGCTTTGCAGGGCAAGATAGCCAGACAGAGAACAATCCTTAAAATTTAAAGTGGATGGGATGATTTCGAAGGGATGAAAGGCAGCTAAGAATCTTTCACCATGTTCAAAAGAAAGAAATGAGATGACTACAAACAAAGAGAAATGAAGAATTCTTTATTATAGTAATCAACAATGTTTAAATTAGCAAAGAAAGAGCATTTAAGAATTCATGCTTATAACCAATTTAGAGGAAAACATTAAGAACAATCACATCTGAAATCAGAGTACAATTAAGTAAATTCTGATTCAATCTTTTATGTAAATTATTCAGAAATGGACATAATGATATTATAAACTGATATAAAACTTAAGACAAAGGGTAGAAAGACTTATTGAACTGCAGTCCAACACATGAATCCTGCAAAAAGTCCTAAGCTTCAAATCGTCATCCAGTAAGCCACGAATAAATTTCTCCAAAATGCTTTTATTCCGAAAATCTCAATGTTACAGCAAAGTAATAGAATCCACCCTCAATACTCTCTTTGAGGGTTTATTTATACACCAAATAATTGAAACAATCTCACACTAACTTAGCCAATAATCTAGGGTGACTAAGGAGTAATTTACAAATAAACAGGAGACAAATGGTCTCATAGATAGAATAATAAGTAACTGCTGATGTGTTGTTTCCTTTCTTTGTGGATGTGCTGGAGGTAAGTGCTGAAAAAAGGGCTCGATGCTGTCCTTTGGAGTAATTTCTTTGCTTGCTTGATACTCTTTGTCTTTACGGATACTCTTTAACCTGTGTAACTGATACTCTTTCATCTGTGCTCATTTCTATCCTTTACTTGATAGTAAAAAGATAAAATTCTCAACCTAAGGATAAATTTTATAAAATTTCCAATAAGTCATTCCACCATTGATCTTGTGGTATCATAGTCCTTTTGAGTTTTCTCAATGTCTCATCTGCTTCTGTGAGTTTATAAAAAGTGGGCTCATTAGGAAACAGATACTTTATTTCATGTTCAAGATGGAATAATCTTTTCAACCTGTCATAAAGATTTCTCCCTGTTGGCAATGTTGCTTCTGGCAAACTAGTAGAACAAGCAGTTGTATTTTGAGCATGAATATTTATTTTCTTTACATAGGTCTCCAAGTCCATTATCTGATCTTCTGAGAGCATAGGACTGGGTAACCCACTGTCCAACAAAGCCTGAAATTTTTCTCTAAAAGTATTAATATCAACCAAAATATCTGAGCACTTCCTTTCTAAATTTTGCATAAAAGTTCTTTTGATGAATACTCTCTTTATTTCCAAAACAGTGCCGGTCCTGTCCTCAATTCCTAATACTGCAAGCTGTTGCTTTGTCCGGGTGTTCAAAAATTGAATAAGTTGATTGGCCTGCTCGGGCCTGCCTCTTAATTCATTTCTTGTTCTGTTTATTTCTTCTTGAGCTACTTTAATCAAATCATTTTGTTCAAAAATTGCTTGAATAGAGGGCCAAATACCCTTTATTAATTCAATTATATTACCCCAAAGAATTTCATTTATTTCCTTTAAAGGCTTTTCTAATGAAACGTCTTTTTCCAAAGCCTTAACCAATCTTTCTAACCTTTTTATTTCCCTGGTATTGTCAGCAACTGTCTTCTTAGATGTATCATATTTCTGCTCCAAATTTGCTAACTGCAATTTTGTGGTTTGAAGTTCTGTGACCCTTAGTTGTAGACTTTCCATTTGTTTTATCAATTCATCAGAACTTAAACCAGAAGTGTTTACCTGGGCTGGCTGTGTTTGCTGACCTGCTGTTGTAGTACCTGTGGTTGTAGCAGCTTCTGTGGTGGATGCCTGCCTGATAGCTTCTTTTTCCTGTAAGGCTTGTTCCAATTATTTCTCAGTTTCACTTAGTTGCTCAGTCACTTTTAAGAGCAACTCCATTATCTCTTCCTGTGAATTCCCCTTCAGAATTTCTTGGGTCTGGGGATGTCTTGAGGGTGGCAATTTCAGCTGCTTTCTTAGTGCAGCTATGTCATCATCTTTCTTATTTATTAGTGCCTCAATGCTTTTAATATCTTTGGGGTTGTGCCCCAAGCTAATGATTATGTCTTCCAAAGACTTTATTCTGTTATCTTTGGCCTGAGAGGAGGCCTTCTCAATTTGCAATTGGGCGGTTGTGTTATTCAAAGAATCTTGCAGCGTTAGGGCTGCCATGGCCTTATTGGTAAGAGTGGAATAAACCATTTCCCCAGTTTGTTTATGCAGCTCTATCTGGTCCAAAGGATGAATGTCCTTTTCCAGGACCTCAAAATTTGTTCTAATATAATCTGCTGCTGACATGGGTTTTGGCACTTTTGACTTGAAGTGGCTCATCATCATTTTACCTTGTGAAATGTCAAATGCTGACATTAACCTCTCCTGATTATGTGGAGCCATCTTCAGATATTAATCATATACTTTCATTCTTAATGGATCATTCTTTGCCTTTATGTTGATGAAAGTTCTTTTAATATCCCCTATATCTGTTTTAGGTGGCCTAAAAGAGGAGACTTCAGTACTTAATTGTTTTTGTAAAGCTTTTCCTTTTTGGCCTGTGTTTGTTTCACTAATTGTGCCAGTTTGTTGACTGTCTTCCCTTCCATCATCAAACATCTCATCTATGATTTCCACATCTGGAAGTGGATCTGGTTTTTGTTTTTTGGCTTGATGTACCTGTGAGGTTTCTTTTGGAGGTGTGGTATCTGGAACCTGCCTTTTCTTTCCTATCTCCACATTTGATGGAGTTTGTAACTCTGGAACTTATGGATGCTTTACCTGAGTGGGAGAAACCTGTGTTTGATCAGGCACTCTGGAAGTTTGAGGTTTCTCTGTCATGATTAAAGTTTCAATAACCTGTATTTCAGGTTCCTTTCCTTTCCTTTTGTCTCTGCTGCAACTGATGAACCGCCTTCCTGTAATCTCTGCTGTAGGTTTGCTGCTGAAGAAGTGCCAATGTGAGATACCTGCACTTGACCATAAGATTCTAGGTCATATTTCTTTTGAAGATCTTTCATAATTTTATTCATTTTTTCCTCTTCACTTTCTTCTTCAACTAATGTTTCTTCCACCCATTCATCTTGGTTAGCATATTGCTCTATATCAGGAATCTTGTGGTGGATATAAGGGGAAGATTTGTTCTTTATTCTCTTTTCACAAATAAAACCAAATGGGTCATAAGGAACCCAACGGAAAGTTTTTTGGAACTTGCAATGGCTTTGTAATATATTTTCTGCTTCTCGCTCGGCCTCTCTAGAGTTGCAGATGAAAGGACCTAATTGACTTTTGATCCTTAGTTGGGCTTTCTTCTTCACACTACAAAAATGGATCACATCTGAATTATTCATTTTCCTGAAATATTCTAAGGCAAAAATTCTCATAGGCACATATCTTGGCAACTTGAATGGATGTAATTCACATCCATAGATTCTGATGACTGAATGGTTTTGATATAAATACCAATCTCCAACTTTATAAGTCCTTGAAAGTTGCAAGGTCTTCTTTATTTCATTACTGAGTCTTGGAGGAGGAATCCCTGTCAACAATGTAGTTGCAGGATATACAAAAAGATCTATAAACTCAGAATAGGAATAGGGAGAATCATAGGAAGAGTGAATTATGGGAGACCAGAATATAACTGACATAGGATTTCCCTTGGCATCAAGCTTTTTAACAGGGAAAGGGAAATTTTCTGATTCATAAAAGATAATGAGATGATAAATAACTGAGGAATATTTAAAAACTTTCTCATCATCTAGCCTCATGAACTGATCATGGATCTTATTGGCTATGAAGGAGGCAAAGTCATATTTAATTTCAAGAGGTTGCCCAGGAGTAAAAATAGACAGCAAGACCAGGGTTATCTCATCAACATATTCATTGGTGTTGAAACCCAAGACAAAAGATATCATATTGAGGATGAGTCTTCCCAATTTATTGAAATAATAAAAACCATAGGGAGGAGGCCCGTTGGGTTGATGTTCAGGCAACATGAAATTCTGGCAAATGGACTCCAATTTTTCTAGGGTCAATTTATTAGATTTCTCAATCAATTCTTCCATAGACAAAGGTGCCATTTCTTGGTCTGGTTCAAAATGTAGCATTGTATTGATAGCCTGGGGAGTAATGGGGAAAAGAACACTCTGGTCAGGGGATATTACAGCTCTCTGAGTGGGATCATAGTTGGAATGGCAATAGTGGATAATTTTTGGGAAATTAATGACTGAGGGGATGAGATATCTTGGGAGATTGGATTCCCACAATCCAATAACATCTTGCCCCTTTGAATAATCGTCTCTGCAGTGACAATAAATCAGAAGGGGGCTTTCATCAAAATGCAAGTCTTTAATCTGAAAATATTTATCTACTAAAGGAAAATACTCCAACTCTCTGTGGGGGGCATTCAGTGGAGTCACATTAAGGGCTGCCGGGGCTTCCATTTTGGTTCTTGTGGATTCAAAACGGAAGTTTCTGGGTTTTCTTTACAGGCAGGGCGCGATTTCAATTTTAATGAGGGAAATTGGTGCAATTGCAGGTTTGGGGGAAGATTAACAGTTTTAAACCTCAGGAATGATTTCAGTGATGAGATTTAATCACTTATCCAGTGGAAAACAAGGAAAACAGACTTTCTTTTGAAGTTCGAAGTGCTATAGTATAAATACCTGTTCTTGGAGGAAAGATGGCTTTTAACAGGTATCAGGAGATGGCAGGAGGATACTTCGAACACAGGTTCGGTGGAATTCTGGAGCAAAATCGAATAGAACAGTAGATTGCAGTGGAAATTTGAAATTCGTAGCAGAAAGCGCAGTCGTTTTTGATAATGAAAATAACGGGAAAAACACGAAAATTGGTTTTATTCACAAGTTAAAAGGGATTTTTATTTTTTCGAGGAGTGACGTCATAATAGTACGGGCTGACGTGTGCAAGGGTCGGGCGGTAAGTGGTAAGCGGTAATCCCCGCACCGCTTATGGACAAGAGTGGTATTAAACGAGTGGGCAGCGATTCCATTGGAGCTTTGACACGTGGACGGAGGACTATTCCAATACCACCAAGCCCCCGCTGGTTATTTTTCGGGTATTGGATGGCTAGCGGAATAAGTGTTAGCCGTAGATCTGTGAAGGAGCGATCCGACGGTTGAAAGAACAGAGAGATGGTGGGATAGTTATTGCGCGGGCCCGGCGGGGTTTTAAACGCTATTAACTTTATTAATCATCCCGGGGTGCATCTAATAGGCGGAAAGTATGGTTATTAATTAATTCAGATAATTAATTAATCCCACGGTTATAAAGGGTTGGGGTAAGGAATTGTGCGCTCGGGTCTCCATTTATGGCTGAAGTGTCGGGTGGAATGCCAGGTGGATGAGCCACGGTGGCATAGGATTTTTCTGAAGTTTTGGTTTTAAAATAAAACTTCAGGTTTATTATTTTTTATATTAAACATATAAACCATATGTTTAAAGTTTCTTTCTCATATATGTTTTATTATATTATAAATTAACCGATATATAATTAATTTACCATAGGGGCGGGATTATTGTATAACGATATATTTAACCAAAGGGCTTGTATAGTGGGTTTTTATTTTGAATGCACGGGGAAATAAATACTTTGGCTAAACTTTATAATAGTGGGGTTTTTGGATATTTATATAAAAGGAGTTATATACTTAGGATAGGGCATTTCACTAGGGATTTAATAACTAGTGTTAAACATTAATATGACAAAGGGACATGGGAACTCAAAATACTTTGCACATCTAAGAAAGTGACAATTTCTGAAGTAAATTGCAATATCTTATCTTCAACACTTAAACTTAGAATAGTAAGTTATTTTGAGGGATTTTTATGGAATTTTGCATAATTTTCCTAAGTAAAATGGGATTTTACTTAGGACAAGGTTAAAGGTGAATGATTATAATGATGAATTATCTCAAGTACTCAGGTCTTTTTGATCATTAGGCCGAGGGTCCGGTCCCTCCAAAATTCAAGGAAATGCCTTGAGCCCCTTTAATCTTAAAATACCTTAGCACTTTTGGGGAAATTAGTAAAGATCTTAGGGAGAAAGTGATGTGGGAAGTTAATGATTTTGACTTTGCTTTCTGTGATTTTTCCAGTGCATTTCTTGCTTCAGTACTTGTGATGAAAGTAAAGGATCAAACATATTTAGCACCATCATTCATCATATCAAACTTTGTAACATCATCTACCTACCCTATCTACTTGACACTACCATTTTCTCTTCTTTATTAGGGTGCATTTGGACTTGCAAACCCTTATCAATCTTCTTTCCTTTTACAAGGCAAATCTATCTAATTTCTACCCTTATTACATCCAAGGGCTCAGATTAAACTATTGAGCACCTTTTATTAACTCTACCTATCTACTTATCTGCCAAGATTAAACTGTTTGGTCAGATATTTATTCTCTATTCTATAACATGAAATTGAAACATGAATGAGTCAAGTTTATACAGTTTGACTCTTCATAAATTGTGGCAAAATTTTGACAAACTGTACACAATTGATTTATTACAAAAATGAAATAGGAGTGGCATTTGGATTTGCACACTTTCCTTGGTCTATTTTTTGCTTCGGGTTCATTTCTTTCATGCATTTCTTCTATAGATAAGTGTGTTTTTTTATTTTTGTACATTTTTGGATTGGTGTGATTTGCAAGTAGTTTTTCCTGCTTATTATGTCTTTGCTTACTATGCAGATGTCTGTCATTCCTTATGTTCGTTTCCTTGATGGCGCCTCCCACAGCACCCGAAACCTATCCTCCATGGCTTGGGTAATTTATGATCCTAACATTGAGATAGTAGACCTTCAAGGCATTTGTCTACAACATGCAACTAAAAATTTCACTAAATGCAGTGCAGTTATCGAACTTCTAACTGAAGCTATTGCCCTCGACATTCATGAATTAATTATAAGCCTATACTCTCAGCTTGTGGTTCTCCAGATCAATAGGCATTATTCTGTCAGAAACCCTCAAATTTTAAGGATGAATTTACGGTTCATTTGTTAGAAAGGAATTTTGATTATACTACATATTGGCATATTCCCAAAAGAATGAATATGTTAACTGATGCAGTACCTAATATTGTATTATATAGACATTTGCAGAATTTGTGAAATCAATCATCATCACATAGTAAGATTTAGACCGGAAAATAAGCATCTCTCTCTCTCTCTCTCTCTATATATATATATATATATATATATATATATATAGAGAGAGAGAGAGATATCATTTGTTTGCATAGGCTTATACATCATTATTCAAAAGATATATGTGTTTTAGTTAAATCGTGAGATGCCATGTCTCTCAAAAAATATGCAGAAATGAAATCTAGGAGTCTAATCAGCATGGTGCTCATGAGAGCACGTCACTTCCTGTACGACATGTCTCAGTAGTTGATGGATGTAGTTAGAAACTCCCGCGGTGTACTGCTGGTAAGCCCGAGGAATGTCCTTGAATCTCACGTACTCTAGGATTCCACTTGTGAGTCCCTCTAAGTTACATGTGATTTCTTCCTCATCACTTCCCTCACCATGAGGGGCCACTTCAAAACCTCTTGGGACCCTCTGATCTATTGGAGACATCCCCGCATGTCTCTCTGGTCCAACATGTGCAACACATAAGAAAGCTATTAGAACACACACACACACACACACATATAAATCATAATACTCATAAAATCCAAAAAATGATTTTTTACCTTTCTTCTCGTCCCATTTGTCTCCTTTTCGAAGTGGAAGATCCAGATCACCCATAAAATCAGTGCAAGTACATAGCCAGTCCTCCACCATGATGAGTTGATGACTCAACCAGTCGAAGAACTCTAGTCTCCACGACATATGTTGTCCACCTCCTGATCGAGGCATCAAATCATCCCAACAGACCATCTGTGGCTCTCATGCTGGTGGCATAGGTACAATCACCTCCTGGTGTTTGAATATCGGTAACCATTCCAGGATGAATGGTATCAAGATGGAAACATACCCAAACTACTTCATCTTACCGTTTTTGCACTTGGTCAGCTGGAATTTCATATTGATTGTCACCAATTCCACCGAATTGGAGATTTTCGGAGCCATGCAATATATGGCCAATTGGAGTTGAGTCTTTGTGGCTTCATGGGGAGCTTGAGATCTGACAACCTGAGTAATGTTATGCAACACAACTCTTAAAGGTAAATCGGGCACTGTATGAATTTCTAACTTACCACTCTTGTGTGCTTTCCTTGCTCTAGGACAAACTCTGTCTATTAACATGCCCATGCTCTATCCAAGAACCCGAGTACCTATTATTACTGCTCGCTCTCCCCTCTGTGACAATCCTGTCAAGAACTAGATGTCAAGGACTTCTATCTCCAATTCCTAGTCATGAATTATGAATTTTTCTTGATCAATGTCATATACACTGATCAAGTATTGTAGTAGCTCTAATTTAGCTCTCAGACATGGGTTCATGAAGAATTTTAGGAGCCCACAGTTTCTCAAAGCATCCATGCATGCATCATTCTCCATGGCATGTTCATCCTCTTCCCCATGCTCTCGTTCTTTCCACTCTATTACCATTTTAACTGCTAATTCTTCTTGCAAAACCAAATACAAAGATTCTATTATCCACATGTTAAAATTTGAATAGATTTGGTCAAGCATTTTTGGACAAAATTGTGAAAAATTTGTGCACGACACTCGGCGCTACTGTTTTTCAAATATCTACATCAAGTGATGCCTTCCCATTTAAAATTCATGGAGGTCAGCGCGACTCTGTTCCAGGAACCGATGTCGACCATTGTGGGCATACGTTTTTCAAACCCTCCCACAAAATGCATTAAAACATAAAAATACATAATAAAAAAATGGATGAAATTGCAGGAGAAGTTCATAGCTATTACCTGGAAGAAGCGGATTCTTCAATGACCTCCTCGATTGTCTGCAGTCAGCTCCCCAAATTCACAGTAAAAACCAGTGAAAATTCTCACAAGAAGGTGAAAAGGTAAAACTAAATTGTTTTTACTATTTTAATTGTTTTATAGCCTTTTTTAACCCTAATTAGGTTTTTGGACACATTTTTCGATTATTTTTTATTATTTTTCTCTAAAATAGGTTTTACGTTTGTTTCTTGTGCAGCAACAGGTCCTAAAATTGGCAATGATGAGGAAATGAGTTGTATTTAATTAATTTTTCAGACTCAGTAAAAACATGAAGAAGTCACCCCCTAGAGTCATCTTTCAGCTCTTTTATGACTCTCAAAAATTGAAAAGATTGTCGATAATCTTATCATTTTGAACTCACTAAAGGCTGTGAAATGTCATCTGCCCAGTATACTTTTACCCCTTTTTCAGGCTGGGATAGATTATTTACGAAAATGGAATACCTTAGTCACACATGGCTAAGAGCTTCTCTCAGATATTTTTTTCTACTTTTTCTAATTTGTGAGATGACCTATGAAGAGGGACCTTTTGGAGTTTACTTTTATACCTCTTTTCAAACCCTCTAAACATGAAAATATGTCAATTTTTCCCTTTGTTAGACTCGTTAATTCTAAATGACATTGGAAACCTTCGACATGATGTTACCTCCTTCCTCCTTCCTAGGGCTCGTAAAATGTACTAGGATGGGATTTTCTGAAGGAAAAACTTACATGACAAGCATATGCTATCCCCTTCTAGCTTGTTTCCAAAAATAATTGGGGTACTCACTAGAAATGGTGGGGGAAAATGGAACTAGTTGTCATTTGTGTCGGCAGTATGTCACTCTTGAACATGACACTTGTTTGTAGTTCGTGTCGGGTTGGGGACATCCCACATTCGTCATTTTTCCTCCATGGGTTTGGGTTATCCATTCTGACCTCTCATCTACTCTTTGCCTCGTCACCATGACCTCAGATCCCTTGATGTCAAATACTGCCAAATTCTAGAGTCGTGTCACCAATATGTTCAAGAGAAGTCCCTTCTGAAGCTTTCAACCCCTGATCATTTATTTAGTCTCGATTCACCATCATCTTATTCCTTTGTCTCGTATCGATGATGAGGGAAACATTATGGCCCTCCTTTGACCGATCACTTCCTATTGAATTTAGCTCATTATGCAAGAAGTTGATCTAGAGACTCCCTTCTGGTACCTTAGAGCTTGCATGCCTCGATGGCAAGTTCTTTGCATTCAACGTCATGTTCTCATCATTGGCCTTCGATCGTGTGATTTCGCGCATGTTCGACTCCATTTCATTGTTCACATTCCATGGATTGTAATAGCAGTAACTTGAGGACCATTTTCATTATTGGTGGTTTCTCTTGCGCCTGTTAACAACTTCCATCAAAAACTGGTAATTAGGCGACTTTATTACATGTTCGACTTCAACTCATTCTTTCTCATGCCTGAATTTGTACTTGTTTGGGTCCGGATGGAGCATAAGAACCTTGGTTTTTTCTGATGAAATATAGGCTGCAGGATGATTTGGTTTATCACGACTGTATGCATGAATCTTCTGATTGGATGGTTGCGACCATACTTGAGTCTATTTGATGATCCTTCTCACTGAATGGTTGTGTCCATACCTTGGATCTTATTACATGTTCTCTATTATGGATGGTTGTGACCATACCTTGTATTCATGTACTAGAGATATAATTCATACTTGATCTTGTAGGTCCACTGATGGCGGCGTTTTGGTTTGGGCATGTTCTCATAAATCATTTCACCCCTCCATCTATCTCAAACTTCATGCTTTAGGGGGCATCTGTTACATAATATTTTGTCACCGTTCCTACATTCCATATTCTAACTACTGGCGGACCATTATAGTGACCCCTATGTACTATCACACATCATGATGAATGTCATTTCATCCCTTAACATGCTTAGAGCACAATATATGTTTACCATTCCTAAAGTAGACCCTTAAAAACATGCATTTTTGGGTAGGCGATGTTGTGTAGTTATGCCCTCGCACCAATGGCCAGATTTATACAAGGCCTCGCGCCATGGTCGTTCTGTCTCTGAAGAGGCCCCATGCTGAGCTAATTTTGGAAGGTTTATTTAATATGGAAATGAATCTTCTAATATGTAACAACTTCATGAGTGGAGTCATGGATGCTTGTTCGACTGGATGAGATCAAGTTTCTCACTTTGGCCTCCTAGTTCCTACAAAAATGCAACTTCCCAAAGGGATAAACCTTTCCTCCACCATAAGTGGATCCCAAAGTTCCTCCTCCACACCTATAAATCCCTCTTCATTCCATTGATTTAGATAGCTAGACATAGCTAGAATAGACCAGGAGCTGATAGCAGATAATATTCCATAGTTGTGAGAGAGAGAGTTTGAACCTTTCACCTCTTCGAGCTGAATCGACGAACGAATTCTTTGAGACGTGCCTGTCTAGTCAACTTAGTGTTCCTAAATTGATGTCATAAATTGTCAACCAGGTCTAGTAAACTGTTGAAGTGAAATACACTATATGTGCGTAGGTATCTTCTTCCTACTTCGTTGTGTTTAATGGTTTTCTAGTGTTTTTGGTTTTGTATTTTTTATGCTAAGAGGAAAAGAACTAAATTGTTGGAAAAGAGAAGTTATTGGTCACACGAAAACAGAACAAAATATACTCTAAAATATGTATGGCACCTAAGAACAGAAAATGCTAATTCACAGATTGCAAAGCTTGACAAGAAAAGTAACTCATAACATTACACTCAGTCCAATTATTTTCACTAGAGGTATGTTGGAACAACTTCAGAAAAGGATAAGTTTGATGCAATGAGGTTCTCTTTAATAAACAACAACTTACAATATCACAGAGAAAATCTCATCCATGGTTAGAAATTTGTTGGAACATTTTGAGAAAAGATTATCTGCAACATAATAAGGAACCCTATGCTAAAATAACTTATGACACTAGAATTAACCCATCTTGTAACTCAAAATGTTACTATTAATCCTCATTCAAGGATTAGAAATATTTTGGAATAACTTTGGAAAAAGGTTGTTTGTAAAATTATGAGAAATTACAGAACAGTCAAGAACTCAAAATGATATAGCTAATTCTTGTCCATATGATAATGATGTGTTAGAAGAGACTAAGAACAAGAGCAGCTTGTAAAATAATCAAAGTCTTTTAAATCTAATTTAACAGGACTAGAATGCAATTAATAAAACTTGAAATACAATGAACAGAACTGAACTAGAATGCAATTAACCTCTGAAGTATTACAACTCTATCTCATTCACGTGTTAGTGATATATTGGAACAGTTCATAAGAACAAGTTTTACTGTAATATTCGATGTAAGTGAATAATAAAACATGAAGCTCAGAAAAACTACCTAAATTAAGAACGAAACAGAGCTAAAGTCATTTATCTAGAAAATATGCACAAAGCCTTTCGGACAGTAGGGGCCCTCTACCATTAGATTGGCACACAAATCCTTAACTCCTCAAAATTTCTTCAGATCATGCATCAAAGTTGTACTTCTTTCATTAAAGGAAAATGCTTCAGAAACAGAGTATCACAGTCTTGGAAAACTTAACAACAAAACATCCACTAGCTAACTATCTCTCGGTTCATCGAGTTATTCCTATAAGAAAAATACATAACTGTCATTGAGTGGAAATAGGCATAGGTGTATTTTTAAATCAAAATTGAATTATAACTCCTGTTGAGGACTCATACTTTGCTGAAGACATCTGTAGATTCCTTGTCCTTGTAGAAGTCTACTTCTTAGTTTTGGCTTCCTCCACGTGAATAACCACTTGCAGATTTTTGCTCAGACTTCGTAGAGGGCAAGGAATGATGTAGGTGAGTTCTGGAATTCAACCATATGCATTTTTCTTTTAAGTTACACCTGTAAGTTGTGTGAACATAAAGATGGCTGTGGAATAGGCGACTAGCTACAGAATGGTTGCATTCTGTAGCTAAGTCTAGTCAAAAATCACTATGACAAAAAGACCACAAAGGTATAGTAAGTCGGTCATTGCATGCATTCTTAAAGTGACTTTAATCAATCCTATTGATCTTTTTAAGCCTATAACTGATAAAGGACAAATGGAATGAAGTGAAATTTGGTGAAAGGAAAGGAAATCTTTGGGGCTCAACATACCCCCACTGCAAAGCTTTTGCATGTCCTCATGCAATCAATCCATGTATTCTGAAACTTCTGCTAGGACATCTAACTTCCTTTTTCTGCTTTGATTAGTGTTGAATGGCATCCTAGATTTCCTTATGACCAATTTGAACCTCAGATTTATGAGAGCCCTGCTCAACTTTTTGTTTTTCTTCTTCAGCTTCTCACTAGCCTTGTACAATTTTTCCATTTGCAGAGAGAGATTTGTATTCATATTACTTTTAAGCTTGACTTGTTCCCTTAAAATTTCAATTTCATTTTTTATGTGCCTATTAAGTACTTCCAATTCATATTTATCTCTCCTCAGCACTTCAATTGAAGATTCTTGCGGGCTAGGAGTTCTTCCTCTGTTTTCTGAGGCTCTCTTTTCCAATGACTCAACATAATTATAGATTTGTTGTTGGGCTGGGTCTACCTCCGGAGTTCCTCTATCAAGATCCTCTTCGTACTGGTACTCAGGAGATCTATCAGTTGGTGTCTCTTCATCTTCAATATCTATGATTCATGTTTGCTTAACCCCTGTTTTCTTCAATATGCCTCTAAGCCTATGGCTTCTTCTTAGTTTAGATGGTCCCTCACCTCTCTCCTCAGCATACTTTCTTATTATCTTCTACTTTTTAAGTTGTTTCTTGATTTCAGCAAATTTTTCAGAGATAATCTCCTCACTGTCTTCTTGTATGTATTTACCAGTTTTAATTTCAACAAATTTGGAAATTTTTCCTCTCCTGCTTCTTCTTGCAAGTTTTCCTTCAAATGGAGTTTCTTTTGGTTCCTCAAAATGATTCCTCAAGAGGAACTCATCCCAACTGTCCCCCACCTTTTTCAAATGATGCTCAATTAGGATTTTAACTAGGCCATCGTGATACAAGGTGGTTTCTAAGAATTGAACCCTTTTTTTGGACATTAGAAGCCATCCTCTTTAGGCTATGGAGGAAGAAAAAGGGTGAATTGATTTCTTCATATAGGAAATGCATCATAAGTCGAATGTGATAAACATATAGGGTGCCAAACCTTCCCTCACAAGTTATAAAATTTTGCAAAATTAGAAACATATTTCGCCATTTATTCTTTAAGGCTGAACTAGGAATGACTTTCTTGAAAACTGAGATATCCATACCTGGCGTTTTGAGCATCTGCCTCCATGCTTCATTGTGAAATTCCTTGTTTTTGAACCATCGTTCACCTTGCCTTGTTAATTCTGTTGCTTCTGTAATGAAATATTCTGTGATAATGAATTTGACATCACCTATTTCAACTTCTGACCCGTTGAATGAACGGGCAAATGTCTTGGTGACATCCTTATGGAATCCATTGAACTTTTCCAAAAACTGTAGCCATCCAACCTGCTGTAACATTTCTCTAATCTGTGGGCAACCCTCTAGGTATTTGGTTCTGTTGGTATCCCATGTTTTGACAGTTTGGCAAATCAAAAGACAAGGCAACATCAGAACCAATCTTTAGAGTTCCAGGATCTAGTCCTCCTGTTCTCAGAGAGGGATCTCTCAAATATTTGTTTTGCAAAGGTTTATCTTGTTTGCTTTGGTTATGGATTTTAGGCTAGTTATTACGTGCAAATGTTTGTTTGGTTGGGTTGAGTTGATACAGCAGAATATGAAAGGTCTAGGAAAGATAGACAGAAAGAGGAAATATCCGGCTCATTGGGCAATGGAGTCAAAACAAGACCATGACAAACTCTTCAAGGGATATGGGATATCAAAGGGCATATCTAACTTGGCCACAGGATCCTTTGTTTTGGAATGAGATGGACATTAATGATTTGGAAAGAGAAATTTAATTCTCAACAAAGGGAACCTGAGAAACATAACTTAACAATAAAGAGATATTTGATAGACAGGGCTAACCATAAATTCTACAAACATTATTTAAGAAAATAATGATTTCAAGACAACTTCTAAAATGAAATCTAAGATTCGGGGAACACCCTATTTCCTCAAAGATCTTATTTTAAAGGATTTAGAAAAAATAAAAGATTCACTGATAATTGCATTCATAGAAGAGGGAACACCTAAATAACATCTGTGTTTGCAACTATAAAGACCTTCAAAACAACTGTTTAAGCAGGGGCAAAGGGTAAGATCAAAACCGACCTCTTTGGTTAACTTAAGACAATGGTACTTCAAAGGGAGACTTCAATAACGACTTTCAAGTGATGGCAGACAAGCAGGGAGAACCATAACATGCTGAAACCAACTATTTGATCTATCAAGGAAATAAACGAGCATGAAGACTAAAGAGAAGGTTTAAATCCTCTAAAATACTTCAGCAGAAGAAAACATAAAATAGTGAAGGGTGAACAGGTCTAAGGTGCTTCCAGGAGTCATTTTTTAGCCTAAAACTTTCAGCCTACTGTAGTAAGAAATTATGGAACATAATGAAAACAAGGGAAAAAACATTTAATAGTTCAGAGCACTTCACCAACAGCCAAGCTCGTGGATCCAATGATAGAGCCTTCTCAGGAACAGACATGCAACGGCATCATCAAGACATCCAAGACTCCAAATTATTTTCAACTTCAACAGACTTGTATATTTATTTCAGAGAGTTTCGATATTACAACTTGTGATCAAACAGCAACCAACAAGCCCCCTCTCATCTCATGCAGAAGTACTTATAGGAAGATGAGGAGGTGAGAACTAACAAAAATATCTCGTGAGACAAAATTCAGATTAAATGACTTCTCGGCCTCTTGAGAGGTTCGATGGAGAAGTGTACAGGTGGATCACTGTATTAATGTTTTACAATAAATATCAAAGCTCGGTGGGAGCTTTATTTGACTTTGAGGCTCTGTACGCTGTGTGGAGTGAATCTGCAGATATTTTTGCATTTATTCTCTTGCAGAAGTAACTCCTTGGCTGCGCTGGAGGTGTGTTGTAGCTCCTACAACACCCTCCAAAAGTACATAAAATCATAACACACACTTCAAAATTTTTGGAGCCCCCTTTGAAACTAAAGAAGGAAAAAAGCCAAGTAAAGTTTTAAGAGCAAGTCGCTAAGTAGCGGATCCATTATTTGCGACCCATGCGACCTATGCGACTCTGCGACCCTAAGGTCGCATAGGTCGCCAGGTCGCAAGAGTCGGAAGTCAATCAATTTGCGACCTTGCGACCTAGCGACCTTAAGGTCGCAAGGTCGCAAAGTCGCAAAATGAAGTTTTAAAGAAATTAGCGACTCAGCGACCTTTGCGACCCAGCGACCTTAAGGTCGCGAGGTCGCAAGGTCGCAAACTTGCAACTTGCGACCTCATTAAGTATTCGCACGTGCGACCTTTTTATATAAGGTCGGGTCGCTAGGTCGCATTTTTAGCTTTCAGCGAAAACCGTGGAATTGCTCTGACAGGTCGACTGGTGCGTTTTCTTCCGGGTAAGTTGCCTTTTCCTCCCTATGTTTCCCTCTTAAGCATTTCTTGCCGTTATTAAGCCTCCCCACGGTCTTATTTATTTGCTGGAAAGGATGTATGGTTTTTCTTTTTAGTTTCACCGTTGTTTTGTTTCCCACTAACCCCAAGGTCACTCGTCTCTTGCCTAATTCCTCATGGCTAGGCCTTATTGGCAGTTTAGGACCTTTCAAGCCGCATACTTTTCCCGTTAGGAAAAGATTAGCCGCAAAGTTGCGCGCGCGCGAAACCCCCGGCAGGCGCAAGTGCGACCTGCGACCTAGCGACCAGGTCGCAAGGTCGCAAGGTCGCAAAACTCCCTCTCAGCGACTCTGCGACCCTGCGACCTAGTCGCAAGGTCGCGAGGTCGCGTGTGAGTCCCTTTTGTGGTTCAGAGACCCAGCGACTCCCAGAGAACAGTCAATTAATATTTGCATGTATAGACTTTATTTAGCCATTATCATCATGTCTTTCTTATCCTGGGATTCTGTCTTGAATGCAGCAGGTGAATTCAGAGCAGACGCAGTACCGGTCCTCTCCGACTCTAGCAACATGGCACCCCGGGTATCCCGAAGGAGAAGTAGGCAGGTAGTGGAGGAAGAGTCAGACATAGACATACAAACATCTCCTCCACCAATATACAGAGACACCCTTTGCACCTTCACAAAGGAGGACAGCCTTAGGTGGTATGAAGTATACCGCGAGTTCGCCATGCCAGAGGATGAGTTTCCAGAAGATCTCCCGGACCGGGAAGTATACCTGAAAGTCAAGAAGTCCAAATTGCACCTAGCAGGGTCACATCCCGCCATATTTCCATGCCCAGAGATGTTGGACTGGATTATACAGAAGACGGATCCGAAGAACTTCACAATCCGAGATAGTGCAGGAAAAGCCTTCGCAACACTGGAGAGTTCAAAAGCACAGGTCTACTACTCGCTACCCAAACCAGAGGTGAACTTCACCCCAAGATGGTTTTCTGCAAATGAAGTGCCGATGGTTGATACAATCAGAAAATGGTGGGCAGAACCAGATAAATTCAAAATCAAAAAGGACCAGGAGTACCCGGTGGCCAGTCTGAGGAAGGTGTATAAGTTAGTGGCCGCCATGCTGTGTAGAATTTACGGGCATTCGGACGCCACCACCTTCAACGGAACATGGGCAACCATCATGGAACACGTAACAGTATATGGCACTCGGTTCAATTGGGCCGGTATATTAATGAGCTCCATGCACACAAATTTGGCTTCAACTTTAGCCCCAGATGAGGGAGCGCCATCAGAATTCTATATGGCTTCGTATCTGCTAGATGTTGTCTGTGCCCAGCTGCATGTCGAAGGATGGCCGCATAACTGGGACTCCGAACAGACCCAGGCAATACATTTGCAGACCAAGGTATTCTGGGAATCCAGGTACAAGTCAGACATCGAGCAAATCTCTCATATATTCATTCCCGCCCTCTACGGGAAACTATTCGGTCAAGACACCCCCTGTATGTCTTGGTGAGCAATGGAGACATTGGGTCAGGTGGCACACTGGTTTCCATTCTCTGAATTCACAATCATCCGAGTATTTGGCTCGTTTAAAGCACCACATGCTCTGCCCAAGTTTATTACCGATAAGGTGCTCATGCAGGAGGTATGTTTCCAGATGACCTCGGGTTTCTCTAACGTCCTTTCCAAAGGGAAGAAGAAACCTTGGCCCGCTATACCTTTCACCATTGGTGCCTATACAGTCAAAGACTCCAGAGAAGTAGCGCGTGAAGGGGAAGAGGTAAAAAGTTATCACTTCAGAAATCTGGATTGCCGGACTTATGACCCAGTCAGGATAGTTCCTGAGCATTGTAAAAGGGCCAATTTTAGATGGAGTTATCAACACGTCGAGCGCCCGGCAGAGGACGAAAAAAGAAACTGGTACAACGCAAAAAGGCATCTAGCTCCAGGGATCGACTCTGACCGAGAAGGAGAGGATCACCACAATTTAGGAGGCTCTTCTTCCTCTAAAGATAAGAAAACACAGACCAGTACGGGGCCTGACACCACAGATCAGCAAAGGGAAGCAGAAGCCCAAGCCAAAATGGAAGAGGAGAAAAAGAAGAAGGAAGATGAAGAGAAACGTAAGAAAGATGCCAGGACAGAGCGAAAGAAGAAAAAGGAAGAGGAGAAAGAAAGACAGGAAAAGGAGGCACAGGCAGTGGTAGAAAAGGCACTGAAAGAAGAACTCGACAAAGTCGATCGTCAGAAAAAGGCAGAACAAGCCGCCGCGGCAGAGAGAAAGAGAAAAGAGGAAAAGGAAGCAGAGGCAGAGGCAGAACGCCGGAAGAAAGAAGAACACGACAAGGCGGAAGCAGAGCGCCGGCAAAAGGAGAAAGAAAAAGGTCAAACGCAGGATGAAGAGGACGAGCTAATAGATGACATTGACCTATCTCCCCTGGATATCCCTGCAGGTGGCGCGAAAAGTACCCTCAATGTTGATGACTTTTCCGGGGAGCAAGAAGAAGAAGTCTTCGACTTGACCAGATTGACATTTGACCAATTCTCTTTCAAGATACGGCAAGAGAAAAGGAAATCCTTAGCGCAAGGCCATCCCGCCATCTCTACGGTCGCCACAGGAAAGGACATAGTCCCAGACACAAGGACTAATCCTGTTATGATAGTGTCAGAAGGCACCGCTTTTGCCGCGGCCACAGAGGAAAATGTCACTAGGATGAGCAGGGAAATTATTTCTTTACAGAACAGGCTAAAAGCGGCAGAGCAGGAAAAATCAAGGCTAGAAAATGAGATGCTGCAGCTTCAAGGTAGGCCCGCCCAAGTGAATGAGGTCCCACTGGCGGTCAGGAAAGAGTGTGATGTGTTGGAGATGACAATGAGGCAAGTATACCAGGAAATGCTCACCCTGAAACAAACAGTGGCCCCGTTGGCAGAGGCACGAGAGGAAACCAGGCAGAAACACGAACAACTCAGGGAAGCCTCGGCAGCTTTGGACAAGATGATGAACTGGACAGCACAGCACCCGCAAGCTCCCGAACATGTGCCTAGGAAAGATTGGAGTCATACACAAGAAGCCAAAGTGCAAATTCGGATGAATATGCAGTCTAAAGACAAGCTGGCCAAAGATTTGGACAAAGTAATGTCTGCATATAATCACCTGATCAGCGGCATTGACTCCATGAATGCTCTTCATCACATTCCATCATTAGGGGCACTGAATGAGACTAAAGACTGGGAGAAGGTAGAGCATGAAATTCAGTCTTTTCTGCAACCCGTAAGACAAGCTGCTGCCGCACCAGAATTCGAGGCATCACAAGAGAACCTGAATCGGCTGCTTATCACTCCAGTGCAAATCTATACCAAGCTTGCCTCCCTCTCAATGCTAATCTCTCAGAATAAGGAAACTCTGGTGCCGAATGCCCTAGAATGTATGCATCGAATAAAAGAGGAAAGCCCGCTTGTCGCTCCTATAACAGCAGATTACCAGACTTGGCGAGATTTCCTCAAGGGCAAGAAAGCCGACGTTCCAGAACCCTCAATTGCGCGACCACCTCCATAGTCAACCGCTGGGTCGCAGGTCTCACCTGCGACCAGGTCGCAGGTCGCAATTTTTAGGTCGCAGGTCGCAAGTGTGGCAAAGGTCGCAGGGAAGCTGAACCGTCGGGAAGCTGAACCGTCGGAAGGCCATAAGTGCGTCTTTTGAATCTATAAATACCCCTGTAGGGCACATTGTAAAGGGCCCCTCTTTGGTGGACTGAAAGGCAATATTGCATTGTAATTGAAGAATCATACTCCTGACATATAATACAAATACTTGTTAAAATCCCTTTGATTGGATGATGTGTCTAGCTGTGACAACACTGCGTGTATTCTGCGTATAATTTCAGAATATCTTTTGATTAATGAATCTGTTTTGTTAAATAGTATCATTGATGCTCCATTGTTATCTATGATTGTGTTGATGATGCTCAAGTTTGCTATTTATTCTCATGATGAATGTTAATGAACTGTTTTATTAGCATTTCGTTATATCTTTCAGAAAGTTAAGAGATTTTCTCGCCATTAAAGAACTGTTTCTTTGGTGGTCAGATTATCTTGTATGCATTACCCCATAGATGTGTTGCTAACGAAATTTCTTGGGCGCATGCATTTTTTTTATTAATTTGCTACGCACAGTGTCATATATCGGTTTTGATACATCAGTCATGATTCCGTATCATGTGAATAAGTGTATGTTTGCAGTTTCAATCAGGTTGCTCGAAACCGAAGGGATAGTCATTTAAAGTGGTAGCCGGACCCACACCCCGGACGGGATCCCTACTCCAAACGGTTTAAAGTCTAATTGGGACTTTCTACCGGGGAGATCCCCTACTGTTGGCCGGACATATTTTCCCATCAACAGATTTGGCGCTAGAAGGAGGGCCATGGCATCCTCCCAGCATACGACCGATATTCCATCACAAACTCCCCACCGGGAGGTCATAAATAACGAACCTCCTCTTCCCCCCTTAGAGGATATTCCAGCGGAGGAGGCTCGGTACTTTGAAATCACTAACGAACAGTTAAGATCCTTACGCCCAGTTGCCCGTAATCTCATCAGGGATTTACGGTATGCCCCTATCATGGAGTTTCTAGCTCACACTAGGACTCCTGCTGAGAACATCACCCGTAATGGTGTGCTTTTCCGCACCATACCTGAACTTGTAAACTCCATGATTGAAGACCTCGGGTGGGCTGTCCAAGAGAATGACCCCATTCTCCAAGATAGTGAAGGTTTCCCTGATACTGAACCCTTCCCCGAACCTCAGCCTGACTTACATCAGTGGAACAACAACCAAGTGTATTCCCCGCTGGAAGAAAGAGGAGGGGTTCGAAGAAATGAAAGAGAAGGTAACACAGCCCAAAGAAATGTAGGGGAAGGAATCAGGCCTCGAAGAAACGAGGGTGGAGTCAACAGAGGTCACAGACGTGGAGGCAGAGGAGATATAGTTCGCGGCCAAAGACACCACGTCAACGATCATCACCACCAAAACCAAAATAGGACCCTTCCCCACAACTGGGAGTATTTTAGAAACATGAATAACCGTGAAAGACACCAAGATGAACAATCTCGCCATCATGGTGGGGCATCAGTGTCAGGGACGGGAAGTGAGTCCGAGGCAGAATCCCGATATCGTCAGCACCCCAGGAGGGTGCAACCCTTAGCCTGGATGGCTCAATCCCCATTGGCTCTTTTAGGTCCTCTCCATGATATGCCTAGACACCCGGAGAAGCATCTTCCTAAATTTGATCCCGAGAAAGGCACATCAGCAGAAGATCATATTAGTAGTTTCTATCTGTCCCTACAAATCATGAGAGTTTAGTCCGATGATGTCGCATGTCGATTGTTCCCACACACTCTTGTAAACCTTGCAGCCACCTGGTACCGTTCCCTACCCAGCGCTTCTATTACTTCATGGGACCAGTTCCGTCGTGTTTTCCTGCAAAAGTTTGCAGAAGATAAAACACCCTCTATGCTCCTCACAGAACTAAGCACCATCAAGTGTCATAGAAAAGAGAAAGTTAAAGACTTTAACCAACGCTTCGCCACCATATTGCAAAAATTTCCTCCAAACTTAGCGTTGGACGATTCTATCACCATCGACTACTATACTAAAGCTCTCCCTAGGGATATTGCCATTTTCGTCAAACGTGAGGCCCGCGCTACTCTTACAGCAAATTATGCTGCTGTGGAGTACTAAAAAGGTATGTTTTTTATCATTATTTCAGTGGCTTTTTAATAGAATTTGTGAACCTTTTTGTGTCATGAATTTGGAAAGTAATAAGGAACTATAACAAAACACATTAGAATTGATATGCAAGACTTAGCCACTGATAATGGTTATTTTCTATACAAGAAAAGGAGAAAACGAGGGATTGCCGTTCCAAAGGAAAGGACAAAGTTGAGATAACTGCTGTCCCTCTGGACGAGAACCGAACGCAAACAAGGATAAACAGATCGAAGCAAATCGGTTCGGAAAAGAAGGAGAAGACACCAGCTTAGCGCAAACGGAAAGACAGGATGAAGAGTTAAACAGTTTGGCGAATCCCTCAGGATCTTCGATCCTGAGGGATCGCTGCTTTATTTACCTTGTCACTTGGACATCTCCGTCGTCGTCTTTATATAAAGAGACAGCACTGTTAGTTTAGAATAAGGGAGATATAGAGATGAAGGATACGTTTTATGTAATTTCTGTAAAACATCAGCTTTGATTATTAAGTTTCGTTGAGAACTGGTTCAATGTATTTTTGACCGATGCATTAATGAAAGTTTGGTGATTATTTCATCTCTGCGACTGGATTAACTTCAAGCGGTGTATCCTTGGAGGCTAAGGGCCCGGCCCCGAAGGACACTTGCTTCTGTACCATTACGGCTTTATTCCTGTGTGGTTTGTTTATCATTGTATTTGGTAATTCGGTATGTTCTATAAGTTCATATTACATGCTCTATTAAAGGTTGAATCATTGAAGTTTTTACCAACAGAATCGTGTGTTGACTCTGCATCAAGTTATTAATCCTTTTCGGAGTTAATTGCATGTTCTTACTATTTTGTTACAGAGCTGTTATGCTGAATATTCGTGTTATACATTTGTTGAGGCAGTGTTCTTTACAATCGTTGGATTCAGTAACAATAGCGTTCTATTTAAAAGCACAATTGTATTTCTGTTGATTGTTATTCCAATGTATTGTGTGCGTTTCCGATTTATTAGTATTGTTCCTTAATTCATTAATTGTTTTTGCTGTTCCTTTAGTGTGATTCGTGTGAATTGCCTTTGGAGTGAAAGAATGTTATTTGATTGCATAGAGAGTATTTGAGTTAATTGGTTATAACCCGCGGGACTTAGTTATTTCAATTGCTGTTCCATTTTAGACTTGTTGTTCTATTCCGGAATTGCTGTTCAATCCTTTATTCGCTTTGCTGTTCCATTTACTTGCAGTTGTTGGTTTGGTGTGAGAGATGATCTAAGGCTGTAGTGAGCATTGGCAGTTACTGTCTAGCTCCCAGGCTCGTGATCCATGCTCTAGTTTCCTTTCCAACAGTTTCCGAAGGGATGGGTTATCACTGCCGAACCCTTGACTGATAAACTGTTGAGTTTTCTGAGTGTGTGATTTATCCTTTGAAGTGATTTAGCTACAAGCAAGCATCCGTTTACTCTTGTATTTCTTAAGCACTGTACTACTAGCATTACTCTGACAAATGATAGCCTCGGATTGAGTCACTCTTTGTAATGACAAAACGCTCCCGGATTGACATATTAATGTGAGGTAATTAGAGGTGAAAGAGACCCTTTTTATAGCTCCACATTTTGGCGCCGTTGCCGGGGAAAAGAGTGTAGCCATTTGTCTTTTTCAGAGTAGTGTACGAGCCTGCTAGGGAGGAGTTGGATCCTAAAAACGGAAGGTAAGAACCTACGTGCGGAGCATGTAAAAACCCTGCTCCACTATCCGCTTTCCTAACAGATTTGTTTTTGCTTTGTTTGAATAGAAGTTGGTAGTTCATTTTTTGAGTGCATGACTAAGCAGAAAAGACCAGAAAAGAATATCAAACCCCCATCCAAACCTGAAAAAGCTAAGGGGCCGGTGACCCTTGGCCGAACGACCTTCATAGAAGAAATCTATAAGAAAACAGAATCTCAGCCATCAGTAGGCCTCAAGAAAAACATTTCTAAACCACCTACTAGTTCCCTTCAGGCCACAGGATCACCATCTGTAGCCTGCGCTGAGGTGCATAGTCAAACTGAAGAGCAGGACTTTCAAGAAATTGAAAATTCTACGCCTGAATTATTGCAAGAAGGGAACTCTAGCAACTTTTGTGAAGGAGAAGGAGAAACAGGGGAAACCAAGGAACCAAAATCCCCTATTGAGACAAATCAACCTTTAGATAGCCCGGATAAGGGGAGTGCTGCGAAAGTCATTGTTGAAGGAATTCAATCTCCTCAGACACTTGGTATTCCCATTATTCCAGATAAAGGAAGCGCTATTAAAAATATCCCTGTCAAAACCGTTCCCACTCAACCTAGGAATACCCTCCTAGATATCCCAGAAGGTTATTGGCATATATTTGATCCCATGGCTCAAAACCAACCAAATGCTCAAAACCAGCCAAATACTCAAACCTCTACCCTACAATATCCCATAGTGGATTCTGCAGCAAATGCCCCCATGAAAGCTATCCCTCTTCAGCATATCCCTACATTCCACGGACTCACATCAGAAGATCTGGATGCATTCTTATTCGAATTCGATGTGTTATGTAGGGGGTACGATTACACCACCGATCCCCAAAAATTGAAATTATTTCCCTCTACATTAAAAGGGGCTACTTTAAGATGGTTTATGGGGCTAGGTGGCGGGGTTATCAACAATTGGGATCAAATGAAAGAATCATTCTTAAAAAAATATCAGGATTATTGTAGGTCTAGAGAATTAAAAGACGAAATATTTCAAATGTCAGCCAGACCAAATGAAACACTAGAAGAGTATGTGGAACGTTTTCAGTACAACTTACAAAGATCTCCTTATGCATCACTACCTTTACCTGATAATGTGTTAAAAACTGCATTAATGAGGGGTATGAAGGAACAATGGATTGAAACATTAAACATTATGGGCAAAGGGGATATTTATCAAGAGAGTTTTGCTGACATTATTGATTTGTGTATCAGGAGTTCGAGAGGCGGCACACGAATAAAACCGACAAAATACGATCGGTTTGCAAGAGATAACAAAGTATCAGCAGAAGGAGTAACACGTGCAGAAATTGGAAACTTATTAGAAAATTTTAAAACTGATATTATGGGGACACTAACTACACAACTTGATATTGTGCAAGCTAAACAGAAGCAACTGGAGGCAGAACAGAATTTGGCAATCTTTTGCCCCCGATGCAGAAAGAAACATAGCCACAAGGAGTGTCCACTGGATAAAGTCCAAACATGCGCCATCTGTACAAAAGATCACCTTACAGAGAGCTGCCCCTCACTTCCTGGATTGAAAGCGGTATATAAGGAAGCAGAAGAAGAACCAGAATCGGTGAATTCGATCAACCAGCGCCGCCAGTGGCAACCGAGACAACCTGGTATGTTTCCGGACTCAACCTCTTTCTTTCAAAACCCACAGTATAATGCTCAACAATATGGTATGTGGCAAAATCAATCTCAACCCCCATTTACAAACTGGTCACCACAATCGTTTCCTTCTTCAAATTCATGGTTGAATCAAACAAGCCAAACTGGTTGGCTGAATTTCCCTTATACTCCACCATATTGGCAAAATGGCCCATACCCTTCACAGTGGACTCCCTCTACTTCACAAAGTTCACCCTGGCAGACAAGCTGGCAAAGACCGATGTACCACCCAGCTGGAACTATTCCGCTCCCTCAACCTACTCTGCCAGCTTTACAACAAAATCCCCAGTCTAACCTGAGACCGCAACTCCCAGCCCAACCCGATCCCAATCCAAATAACAGACGGGTCCAATCTATCCAAATCATAGAATCACCAGAAACAGGACCTGACTTGAGGGAGTGCAATGACCTTCAGTTAAGATCTGGACGTATAATTGAAACTGAGGGAGATAAAACAGTTCATATTGAAGATCAGTTACCCAGAGAACATCAGTCACAACAAGAGGATGTAAATAAGCAACAAACCCATAATCAAGCAACCACATCCTCTCCTCCATTCCCAGAACGATTAGCCATACCACGACCCATACAATATCCTGACTTTGACATTCTAGGAGAATTACAAAATATGTACATAAAAATTCCATTCCTCCAAGCCATTCAAGACATTCCCATATACGCAAAAACTATCAAAGAATTGTGCATAAAGAAACCAAGGAGGAATATAAAAAATAATCCAAGAGTCCAAGTAGTCGGTACTTTATCTGACCTATTGTTTGGAAGAGAAACACCCCTTAAATATGAAGACCCTGGGAATCCAATTATAACTGTTCAAATTTATGGTCAGACCATGTCTAATGCCTTAGTTGATCTAGGGGCTGCAATTAATATTTTAACAACCACAACTTTCCAAAAGCTCGGCATTACATCTGTAGAACCCACCTCTACTCTGTTAGAATTGGCTGACCGATCTGTGGTTAGACCAGAGGGTACTCTACATGATGTCATGGTCTATGTAGAATCCTGGGAGTATCCAACCGATTTCCTGATAATTAATCCAAAAACCCGACTTGATGGACATCCGCTAATTTTAGGTAGACCTTGGCTTGCCACTGCCGATGCCTACATTGGCTGCCGGCAGGGAAATATGACCATAACCAGAGGACCGAATAGCAAAAATTTAGTTCTATATCCTCCAGCGCAGCCAAGTGTCACAATGATTAAAACTAATAAACACCCTGTATCATACCTTACTGATAACATCAGATCTCCATTAACTATACAAGAGGCACTCAATTTCAAAGATCAAACAGAAGACGATGCCATTAATAATTTCATTACTCAAACTGAACCTCGCACACAGTGTCACATGATAGAAGCAGCATTTGATAATGACTTGGAAGAAGATCCCTTGAAAGATATTCATGACCAAACGATACCTGTTACTTCTGTTGCACATAGTAAGACTGTGGAAATTGCACCGGGGAAAACCTTAAACATCAATGCTAATCTCACACCTGAACAGGAAACTAAGCTCATCCATTTGTTAACAAAATATCAAGAAGCCTTTGCATGGGACTACCCTAATATGAAAGGAATCGATCCACAATTATGTACACACCACATTTACATAGAAAAAGATGCCAGACCTGTGCGTCAGCCGCAAAGGAGACTTAATCCTCATCTAAAATATGTCGTAAAAACTGAACTTCAGAAGCTTTTAGATGTGAATTTTATCTACCCTATTTCTGATAGTAAATGGGTCTCTCCGCTTGTGGTGGTACCAAAAAAGAACGGGAAATGGAGAATTTGTGTGGATTATAGGGAACTAAACAAAGCAACACAGAAGGATCATTTTCCTCTTCCTTTCATAGATCAAGTATTGGATACTTTAGCAGGGAAGAAGTTCTTTTCTTTCCTGGATGGCTTCAGTGGATACAATCAGATTCAGATTGCCCCTGAAGACCAGGATAAAACTACCTTTACTTGTCCCTGGGGAACATTTGCTTATTGAGTTCTACCTTTTGGCCTATGTAATGCCCCTGCCACATTTCAGAGGGCTATCCTTAGCATTTTTGCAGATTTAATAAATGATGGACTTGAATTTTACATGGATGACTTTACACCATATGGAGACGATTTTGATCCAGCTCTAGACACCCTAGAAAAAGTCCTACAACGCTGCATTGTTACCAGGATTTGCTTAAGCAACGAAAAATGTTTCTTGATGATGACTGAAGGACTTATCCTAGGACACTATGTCTCAGCAGCCGGCATTCAGGTAGACCCGGCTAAAATCCAAATACTTTTGCTTATTCCCACTCCTACTACTCAAACAGAGGTACGCAACTTTCTTGGATTTTCCGGTTATTATAGACGATTTATAGAGCATTATTCGCACATTGCTGCTCCTTTATATGCACTAACCGGTAATGTTGATTTTCTTTGGACGGAAAAATGTGACCATGCTTTCGAGGATCCTAAAGCTTGTATCTGACCCCAGTCCTTGAGGACCAAGGCGGTTGCCACATTGAGATATCATGCGATGCCTCGAATCGGCCATTGGCGCGATCCTGGGGCAGGAAAGGATAAAAAACCATATGCTATCTATTACATCAGCAAAATTTATCCTGCTTGCGTTAATTTCTTATTCTTGAAAAAAGAATTCCTAATTTGTAATGTCATGTCATTAGGCCAGAATGATCTGAGGAGCTATCTGTATAATGTACACGGAACCGTCCCTGTATAAATATTTAGCAAATAAGCCTGTCACAAATGCCAGAGTAACTCGATGGTTAATCTTATTGCGGGAATTCAACATCACAATCAAGGACCGCCCTGGCAAAGAAAACCCTGTAGCCGATTTTCTTTCAAGAATACCAAAATCAAGCGATGCAGCAGCAGTGGAAGATCAATTTCCGGATGAGCACCTGTTTGCTGTTGCTGTTCAAACACCCTGGAATGCTGATGTTGCCAACTACCTTGCAGTAGGTAAATTACCAAAACATTTAACTCCTAATGAGCGTAAGCAGATTATTCAGAAAAGTTCTCGATTTTCGTGGATTGGAGGTTATTTGTTTCACACAGGAGCAGACATGCATATCAGGCGATGTGTTCGAGAGGATGAAATCTTTGACATCCTAAAAGCCTGTCACGATGGACCGTGTGGGGGGCACTTCGCTGAGCGTAGAACGGGACATAAAGTATTGCAGACAGGATATTACTGGCCTACGATCTTCAAAGATGCGAAGAAGTTTGTCCAAGCCTGTGACAGCTGCCAGCGAGCAGGACGACCTGGTCAAGCTGATGAGATGCCTCTGAAACCACAGTTAGTCATCGAACCATTCGGGCGATGGGCTCTTGATTTCGTTGGACCCATCAACCCCTCATCAAATCAGAAAACATATATCTTGGTGGCAACAGAATATGTCACCAAATGGGTTGAGGCAGAAGCATTGCCAAGAGCCACAGAGGACTCTGTCATACAGTTCTTGTTCCATCTATTTGTTCGTTATGGCCTTCCCAGAGAAATAATTACAGATGGAGGACCACAATTTGTTGGGCATAAATTAGCTGCAACACTTAACAATTATCATGTCCAGCATAAGATCACTACTCCATATCACCCACGGGCGAATGGGCAGGTAGAAAGTAGCAATAAGATAATAGAATCAATCCTAACGAAAACTATTGCATCACATAGGCGTGACTGGGCTACCCGACTACCTGAAGCACTCTGGGCCTATCGAACCACATGGAGGAGCACCACTGGTTACTCACCTTATCAACTAGTGTTTTGAAAACAACCTATTTTTCCCATAGAATTCGAAATCCAAACACTGCGTACAGCATAGGAAGTTGGCCTAGACTTAACGGAGGCACAACTCAATCGACTACAGCAGATCAATGAATTAGACGAAATTCGGCTCTCTGCACTACAAAATACAACATTAATTCAATAGCAGCGAGCCAAATGGCATGATGCGCTCATTAAGAACAAAGTCTTCCACGAGGGAGACTGGGCTCTGTTATACGATTCTCGGTTTCAGGACTTCCCTGGAAAACTTCAGACTCGATGGTTGGGACCATACGAAATCCAGAAGGTGCATGACAACGGAACCCTTACTCTAATCACCATTGACGGTTCTGGATATGCATTCAAAGTAAATGGCCACCGAGTACGTCTCTATCGTAAACCACTCACTCGGGAATCCTTCTGCCAGCAGCTACGCCGAGACACTGATATGGAGATCTTAGGAGAGGAAGAGAAATCTTCCTCACCTGTAATTCATTAAGGGTTCATTTCTCTTTGCAATTTGTACATAAGTTTTTGTGTTTTTGAGTAATTTTTGTACATAAGTTTGCATTTAAATATTTTCTTGTCATGTTTTGTTGTTCCTTTTCTTTCACAAAGTTCGATTTTTGCCCTTCTAAAAATAGCATTTGCGTGTTTCTTATGATATTGGTTTTGCTTGTTTTGCTGTTCCTTTTGCTGTTCCTTTTCTAAAGGAACAGCATTCGGGATCTCTGCTGTTCCTTTTTCAAAGGAACGACATTATTACGTTTTCTGCTGTTCCTTTTGGTTACCACCGTTCCTTTTTCTTCAAAGAAGCAGCGTTTTTTTTATTACTATTGTTCCTCTTTGGCATTTAGAGTGTTTTTATAGTCTTTTTATTTTTGCCGTTCCTTTTCCAAAAAGGAACGGCATTTGCATTTTTTGCTGTTCCTTTTTCTATCATCCATCATTGTTTCTTTTCCAAAGGAACACCACCCGCATACTTTTGCTCTCCTTGTGAAACAGCTTATTCCTTTTGCTGATCTAAATTGAGGATGCTTTTTGCCCATCTTCTTTCTAGTCTTTAAGATACAGCTATGTATTTGTGCAATGAAATATAAAATCACAACATACCGAAATCTGCAAACCATAAATCGCTATATCTATAAGGCTCTGCATTAGTAAGAGGACGAATGGAAGGACATACTTATTTCTTACCTTTTGTTGACATGGTTTTACTAATTTTTCCCTGATTGGTTATCTTTATCATGCTGATTCCCTTAAACTTTTTATTAGTACTTGGGAATAAGAGCAAAGAGTTTATATCTTCCTATTGAGATAATAAGACTTCTTCCACCATTCCTACTCTTAAGGAGTGTTGAGCCACCCTTTGTGTATAAGGAAAAGTATTCGATAAAAAAAGAAAAAATATGTGAACATGATATGTCAAGTGTCAAATGCAGGATAGGGGGTCTCATCGAGAGCCGGCCTACCATGATCATGAGGATGGAAGTGAAGTGGCATTCCCATTCTGGCCACCACACCAGGGATATGGTCCAAAAGGTATATCAAATAAACAAACCTTGGAACAGGAGGTCTCATCACGAGCCGGCCTGCCCACGTTTCGCTCTGTCCTCGTGAATGGCATTATGGTTAACTGGTCACCAAGCCAGCATAATGGTCTACATTTTGACATAACAGCATTCCTAAGTATACACAAAGGATCATGGTTCCGAGGGTAAAAAAACAACTCTGCCAAGGTTATGGACACCTGTTGGCAGCAGAGAACTGTTAATGGTATTGAAGTCACCTTACTTACACCAATGGGTAAGATACTAATACTCTTTTGTTTCTTATATATCCTCGGAACTAATCATATGATATTTCCCGATTTATACATCGCATGAACATCTATCATTACCAATCATGGCAACGAAAGTGACCATGACCGCTTCAGATTCGGCAAGTACGATACATGTCTTATCCATCAGCCTCATATCATAACACAGCAGCCTCCTATATAATACGCGATCAATTCTCCGCCTCGATTTCGGTAATTTGTTGTCCTTTGCAACATAGCATAATTCCATATGCTGTTCCTTTCTGACTTGATTGCAGACGGGGTGCCGCTCCTTTATTTGCCGGCTGGGACAGCCTATCACACTTCGCGGGGGGGAGGTTAACCTCATCATTCCCTGTATTACGTGTCCACTCACCATTCGGGAAAATTAGTATACGACGGTTTGGCATATTTTAACGGCATGGCATTTCTATTTTCGCACAAGTTGCTTTCTGTTTCACTATTGCATACTCTGTGTTTTCTTTCTCGTAACCTTGCGATTATCATCCTCCCTGCATTTCAAACAGAGAACGTTTTTGCTGTTCCATTTAGAATTCGCAGTGAAACCATGGGAGGAAGGGCAATACGAAGTGAGCCTCAACAGCTGACGATCTCCGCTGCTACCCGGGAGATCCTGGAAAGAGAAGGATGGTTGAATTATTTCAATCGCCTACAGGAGTCCAATGAAACAGTAGCGATGGAATTTTTGCAGAATTTACAAGATGACCACTCCACAGTAAGAGGGAAGCGGATAGCGGTCACTGATGCCATAATTGCAGAAGTTTCAGGACTACCAGCCACCGAACCGGTATGGACATTAAAAAAGGAACGATTACAGAAGGTCATGGAACTATTCCAGGACAAAGGCCAGAATCTGACAATTAAGGGGAAGGGTATTCTGCCAGCAACCCTAGGAGAACCTTGGACGGAGCTAGCAAGAACAGTGCAGAGTTACATTACCTGCGAAGGAAGGAAAGACGTGGTAAGACCACGACATCTTAAACTTTTAGTTGTTTTAAAGCAGAGATGCTCTGTAAATTTACCTGCACTCCTGAACTCCTTATTGCATGATGCTGCACAAAGTATAAAAAAGGCACAACACATAGAGTCAGTCGTTAGCCACCATGGGTTGATACGACTAGTGGTTAGTTATGGTCTCACCCAGCAGCAGAGCAGCTGGGAAGAACTGATTGCACTAATTGAGGGGGGATTGACAGAGCCATCCCCAAAACGCAGACATTCTATAAGCACACCAGAGTGTCCGGCAAAACGCAGAGAACATGTTGCTAGTACATCAGAACAACCAGAGATACATCGAGAATCGGCAAAGCGCAAGCATGCCATTGACTCACCCGAGCAACCAGAGGAACCCAGAAAATCAGCTCGGTTAGCTCAGATGAGAGGAAGCATAGATAAGCCCAGAAAGTCAGCCCGGTTGGCTCGGATAAGAGGAAGGCTGGAAAAGCTTCAGGGAAGCACCAGCCAACCAGTGATAATTGAAGATGAGCAACCCGAAGAAAAAGCAGCCGAACCTTCGGGAATAGATATAGAAGCAGAAACCGAACAAGAGGAAGAAATGGGACAGCGGGAAGATAGCCCATTACAAGACCTACTGGGAGATGATGACTTGGCCGCAGTCCTAGCCAATATGAGTAAGTATGGCCAACCTTCTAGTTCAGAGGACCCCCGCGACAAACCCCAAGAAGAAAACATGCCTGTTCATGATGAAGAGGAGGAAAATACTGAACGGGAACAATCTGTTCCCAGGTCACAAGAGGAAATTCTAGAGGAAGTAGGAGCAGAGACAGCATCCGCTCAGGAAGAGACAGAACCAGTCGAGGTGCCTACCCCTGAACAGCCAGAGCAGAGCAGTGAGGAAGAACCCCAAGAGGAAGATTTAGCAACTAGTCATGATCCAGTCCGTAGCAGACAGACTGCTGTTCCTTTGAATGAAACATTGGAAATTAAGAAGTTGCGGAGGGAACGGAATAAATTGTTGAATACGATAACCCAGCTCAGACAACAAATTAGGATTCTGAAAAAGAACCAGAAGGTAAGAAAGACCGGAGGGAGGAAAAAGAAGGCCAACAAGCGGCCTGCTGTTCAAAACCCTACTGAGAATCCAGCTGCCGTTCCAAATGATGCTGAAGAACAGACGGGTGTTCACGTTAAAACAGAAAAGGAGGATATAAGGATCAGTGACAAGCAAATTTAGACAGAGGCACCACCCTCAGGGGTAATAAGGGTTCTGAACTCCAAACAGCATAATAAGAAAGTTCAGGTAAAACTCCCGGCCTCCACTGACCTATGGAAAAAAGATCCGAAAACGAAAACCTTGCATAAGATGGTGAAACAAGCCCAGCAAGAAGCCGAACAGCTTAGAGAGAAAACGGTTCCCCGAGAAAAATATGAAGAGTTACAGCAGCAACTAAGGGACGTCAGTCAATCCAAAAGCCAGGCCTTTGAAGGTTGGAAAAAGGAACAAGAGGAAGTTGCACAGGTAACCAGTAGACTAAATAATGTTATCAAACAGATGAATGACTTGTGTTCTTTATACAATGATGTTTTAGCATGTAGGGCTCCTGCTAAAAACTATGCTCTGTTTTTATTAGAACGGTATTTACAATTAAAAATCAAAGCTGTTAAAGCAGGCACCCCTATACAAATTAACACCATCAATGACTTTATAGACTGCTGTAAACATTATGGGGTGAAAGTCCAGAGATTGTTGTGTGAACTCTATTTGCACGACCTTGTGTTAAGTCAGGAGACTGAATTAAACCCTGGCCCTTTCATTGGAGACATCCAATTCCAAGCATTCATTTCATTCGGGGTTAATCAAATTAAGTGGCTCAAAGCCTATGACACTTTCCAGGGTCAGGAAAATGGTCTAGATTTACGGGTTAGGGCTGAGCTTAGGAACCCAGTACAGTTGTGGAAAGCTCATAGATATCTTATAAAGGCTCCTGGTGCCATTGAAACATTAGGACCCATGCATGAGGCACTCATTCAAGAGAGTTTAGAGTATTTTCTTTCCATCAAAGACTTGGCTATTAATGCAACCAAATTCCGATACCGAATCTCTGATCCACACATCCAGCTCAGAGAACCATTTAAGTATGAGAACTTTGAGTTAGCCACCGACCGTTTGAACCTCTATGGCGAGACCATTCTGAAAGCAGGGTCATCTTGGTTAGGATATAGATTTCGCACTCCAATTATTTGGCATCCTGCACCCGGATACCAGGCCCTGTATGATATGCCTGAGGGGCAAACAGGTCAGTTCTTTGACTATCTAATCACTCAACATGGTTGTAGGCCTCCGCATGAGACTCCTTCTCCAGCATATTCTCTCACTGCCTTGCATTTCAACTACAATGTTTTCATGAGGACATGAAACAAGGTAAGCAGGGGGGTGTGTGGAGTACTAAAAAGGTATGCTTTTGATGATTATTTCAATGGCTTTTTAATAGAATTTGTGAACCTTTTGAATCATGAATTTGGAAAGTAATAAGAAACTATAACAAAACATGTGAGAATTGATGTGCATAACCTAGCCACTGATAATGGTTCTTTTCTATACAGGAAAAGGAGAAAACGAAGAGTTGCCGTTCCAAAGGAAAGGACAAAGTTGAGATAACTGCTGTCCCTCTGGACGAGAACCGAATGCAAACAAAGATAAACAGATCAAAGCAAATCGGCTCGGAAAAGAAGGAGAAGACACCAGCTCAGCGCAAAAGAAAGACAGGATGAAGAGTTAAACAGTTTGGCGAATCCCTCAGGATCTTCGATCCTGAGAATCCATACCTATTACATATATGGACATCTCAATGACAATGTGTTATATAAGAGAGACGACCTTTATTCTTAGTTTTAAGATAAGGAGATATAGAGATGAAGGATACGTTTTATGTAATTTCTGTAAAACATACGGCTTTGATTATTAAGTTTAGTTGAAGCCCAGTTTTGATATGTTTTGTAGATGCATTAATGAAAGTTTGAGTGATTATTCAATCCTACTCTTTGGATTAACTTCATGATTGGCACTCCTTGGGCTAAGGGCACGGCCACAGAAGGACACTTGCTTATGAACCATTAAGTTTATTCTGTGTGGTTTGTTTATCATTGTATTTGGTAATTCGGTATGTTCTATAAGTTCATGTTACATGCTCTGTTAAAGGTTGAATCATTGAGGTTTTTACCAACAGAATCGTGTGTTGACTCCGCATCAAGTTATTAATCCTTTTCGGAGTTAATTGCATGTTCTTACTGTTTTGTTACGGAGTTGTTATGCTGAACATTCGTGTTTTACATTTGTTGAGGCAGTGTTCTTTACAATCGTTGGATTCAGTAACAATAGCGTTCTATTTAAAAGCACAATTGTATTTCTGTTGATTGTTATTCCAATGTATTGTGCGCGTTTCCGATTTATCAGTATTGTTCCTTAATTCATTAATCGTTGTGTTGTTCCTTTAGTGTGATTCGTGTGATTTGTCTTCGGAGTGAAGAATGTTATTTGATTGCATAGAGAGTATTTGAGTTAAGTGGTTATAGCCCGCGGGACTTAGTTATTCAATTGCTGTTCCATTTTAGACTTGCTGTTCCATTCCAGAATTGCTGTTCAATCCTTTATTCGCTTTGCTGTTCCATTTCCTTACAGTTGTTGGTTTGGTGTGAGAGATGATCTAAGGCTGTAGTGAGCAGTGGCAGTCACTGTCTAGCTCCCAGGCTCGTGGTCTATGCTCTAGTTTCCTTTCCATCAGTTTCCGAAGGGATGGGTTATCACTGCCGAACCCTTGACTGATAAACTGTTGAGTTTTCTGAGTGTGTGATTTATCCTTTGAAGTGATTTAGTTACAAGCAAGCATCCGTTTACTCTTGTATTTCTTAAGCACTGTACTACTAGCATTACTCTGACAAATGATAGCCTCGGATTGAGTCACTCTTTGTAATGACAAAACGCTCCCGGATTGACATATTAATGTGAGGTAATTAGAGGTGAAAGAGACCCTTTTTATAGCTCTACAGCTACTGCTCTCGCGGTAGAAAAAGACATGTTGTCAATAGGAGTCATGGACCATGATGGAAAGGATGATCACAAACCAACCACTAAAAAGGGTCAGTCTTCCACCCCAAATAGAGAGAGAGAAACTTTTGATTTCGAAAGTATGGCCAAAACCCTCAAACTACTAACGAATGAGGTCTCTGACTTAAAGAGAAAGGGCGTTGAAACCTCAACCACAAATAAACCTCCGAAACCCTTTTTCAAGAAAAGTATCCCCAACACTAGCAGACCTCCGTCAAACACCAGTGCCGCTCTCAACGTGGAAGAAATAGGGAAAGACAATTTTTTCTCTTTTCACCAAGCTGCCCATTCTGAAAAAATGTGCCCGTAATGGATTGGCAGCATGACCGCAGTGGTTAATCAACTTTTGGACGACCAAAATCCAGGAAACCAGACAGAGGAGGATGTTTCTGATCGAGATGAAGGTTCGCTCCTAGATGGGGAATCAGGAGCCTCTGTCCTAACTTTTGATATAATCCGCGGGGGGGAGAGTCTTGCCCCCATTGATATCAACATGGCAGGCAGTCCCAAGGCTCAGCCTCCTCGAAATTATAGTCTCAGAAGCAAAGGATCTGTCCCTGAACAATCATATGAAGACAAGAAAAGGGCCTTCCTGAGGAAAATTCTTCCCCCCAACAACGAAGGACAAGCTACGTCGGAGAGACCTACAAATAGCAACAACAAAGCTAGTCACAAGACCAAACTCCCGGTAGAACCCTCGAAAACCGCTATCGAACCTAGTCCCCAAACCGATACTAGTTACAACATAGTGGAGGACATGAAAAAGACCAGAGCTAATATCTCACTCTACGAGCTGGCCCACATCACAAATCAAAAGGAACTTATTTTAAAAGCCTTCGCCAACAACCAAAATACAAAAACTGTGAGCAACACATCTGCACAAACTAGTCCAGATATCCAATCTATAGTGAACGTTGTCAACGCAAATTCGAGAGGATCCACCCCTCCATTCCTCTTGTCTTTCGAAATGTTTAATTTCAACGTTCACAATTGTCTTGTTGACTCTGGTGCATCCACGAATGTCATGCCTCTATCTGTGTGCAAGAAACTCAACATCCTCCCAGAGAAAACCGACGCAAAAATCATTCAACTGGACAGATCACAAGTACCAGCAGTTGGAGAATTAAACAATGTCATCATCCGCCTCTCATCCGACTCTAGGGTTCATCAATGTATTGATATTGTGGTTGTTTACATCCCTGAAGCTTATGGTGTACTGCTTAGCAGGGACTGGTCTAGCAAATTGCAAGGATACTTTGCCACAGATTGGTCCCACTTATGGCTACCTTACAAGGGGAGAAATAACCAAATCAGAGTTGAAAGCGAACCATACATGAAACATACTATAACTGATCTGGATGCCACAAATGAACCCATCAGCTTTGCCCAAGAGGAACTCGGGATGTGTTTCCTGGATTCCATTTTTGGATGCTATCGACCTCCTCAGTCTTCAGTAGGCCCCGAGGTCCTTTCTGAAATGACGCTCGTCGCAGAGGAACAAGCCCAAACTGTCACACACCAAGCCGAAATTCCCCCGCAATCCATTGCTCCCAAGGACCCGGAAAGCGACATATGGACTTTGTATTACGACGGTTCCAAGAATCTCGATGGTTCTAGCGCTGGCTGCGTTTTGCTCGATCCGCATAAGAAAAAGTTCTTAGTCTCTTGTCGACTTGAGTTCCAATGCACTAACAACACTGCCGAGTATGAAGCTTTGATTCTTGGGCTTAAAAAGGCACTGGATTTGAAGGTAAAATGCTTACGGGTCATTGGAGACTCCGAGATTATCACTCGGCAGGTACGCAATACTATTCACTGTTTGTCTCCACATTTGAAGGCGTATCAGCAAGAGGTATGGCGGCTAATTTCTGCTTTTGACGCTTTTGGTATTAAATCTGTTCTAAGAATGCATAACGCAGCAGTAGATACTCTAGCTAATGCTGCCGCCAGGTTCACTCCTTTGAGGGACGGTTTTTCTATTGAAGTTATGTATAAACCCTCCGTGCCAGACAATATCACTAATTTGCGTGTTTTTGATGATGATCAACAGGTGCTGGAATTTATGTGCAATTCAGAAATATTCAAGGACGCTGCTATAGATGAAGATGAGCATGACCAAGCTATGCAAAAGGAGTACGAGCAAGTCAAAGGAAACCCCATGCCTAAAGGGGTGGTATCACTGGAGAAGCTCTTCGATCTGCAAAATCGGTTTCGTGGGCCCCCAAATGCAAAAGTACAGAGCTCGATCTTGGCTCATCGACAAGTGAACTTGGGATCAGAAGATAATCCTAAATTCGTCAACCTGGGGAAAGACTGCACCCCCCAAGAGGCTCAAGATTTCACTCAGCTATTTCGCAAGTATCGTGACGTATTCGCTTGGACATATGAGGACTTACACACATACGATACTCGAATCATACAACATGTGATACCCATTAAAGAAAATGTAAAACCATTCCAACAAAAGCTTAGGAAAGTACATCCTACGATGGAGCCATTGATTCTAAAAGAACTCAAAAAACTTTTGGATGCCCGCATTATCTTCAAAGTTCGCCATTCCACATGGGTGTCCAATTTGGTTCCGGTACGGAAGAAGTCAGGTGAAATTCGCTTATGTGTAGATTTCCGAAACCTAAACCGGGCCTCAAGTAAAGATAATTACCCAGTGCCCCCTATGGAGCAAATACTACAAGTAGTGTCCGGCTCAGAAATGTTCTCCTTGTTGGACGGATTCTCTGGTTACAATCAAGTACTAGTGGCTGAACCAGACAGGTTAAAGACCACCTTTCGGACTAAGTGGGGAACCTTCGCGTACAGGCGCATGCCCTTTGGATTAATCAACGCAGGGGAAACTTTCCAAAGAGCTATGGACATAGCATTCAGGGGTCGGATAGGCCAAAGTGTGGTGGATTACTTGGATGACGTTACTGTGTTTTCTAAACATCGGGGGGATCATTTGCGTCACCTCAGACAGATCTTCGAAAGGTGCAGAAAATACGGTATCTCGCTCAACCCAAAGAAGAGCATTTTCGCCGTAGCAGAAGGCAATCTACTGGGTCATATCATAACCAAGCAAGGCATTGTCGTTGATCCAGAACGTGCGAAGGCCATCGCTCAGATTCCTCCCCCCAGCAGCAAGAAAGCAATGCAGTCCTTTTTGGGAAAGATCAATTTTGTACGTAAATTTATATCAGATTTCGCCCAGATAGTTAAACCACTACAGGGAATGATAAAGAAAAATGCTACCTTCAAATGGAATCAACCCGAAAAGGAAGCTTTCGACCAGATCAAGAAAGCTATAGCCGAAGCGCCTTCCCTCCAGAGCCCAGATTTCGACAGAAATTTCAGCTTGTATACGTTCGCTTCGGATTCGTCCCTGGCAGCCGTACTCACACAAAAGGACAGAAATAATGACGAGCGTCCCATTTCATTCATGAGCACCGGTCTGCAGGGAGCTGAATTAAATTATCCCGAAATCGAGAAATAGGCCTATGCGGTGTATAAAGCAGTCAAACATTTCCGACCATACATTTTGAAAAACCACGTCACGGTTTACGTTCCCCACCCAGCCGTTCGTTCACTGTTCATGCAGCAGGAGCTGGGCGAGAGACGAGGGAACTGGGTTGCGTGTATGCAAGAATACGACTTAGAGTTTAAGCCAGCACGCACAGTGAAAGGACAAGGTTTATGCCAGATGGCTGCAGAGGCCGCAAGTTCCCAACAGAGTGAAGAGGATAATTGGGAACAAGAAATTGATATGTATCAAACTGATGTCTTGCCTCAGGTAAAGGACCCTTCTTGGTACTCGGATATTTCGGGATATTTAACACACGGTACATTGGACCCCGCTCTAAACGCCCGGCAGAAACGTGCAATCAGACTCAAAGCTGCTCCTTACCAGTTAATCCAAGGGAAGCTTTTCAGGAAACATTCCGATGGGGTCATGTTACGCTGCCTGGAATATGATGAAGCTCAGAAGATCTTAATCGAGCTGCATGATGGACCAGCAGGAGGTCATTTTGCCGGGGATACTACAGGCCATAAAATAATGCGAGCAGGTTATTATTGGCCAACTCTTTTCAGAGATGCCCACGCATATGTTCGGAAGTGCGTTCAATGCCAGAAATTCGCAAACCGAGAAGCGCGCCCCGCCGCCCCTTTATTGTCAGTCGCAGTGGAAGAGCCTTTTCAACAATGGGGTCTAGACGTCATTGGCGAGATCATACCCCACTCTTCTAAGCAACACAGGTACATTCTGACAGCCACTGATTACTTCACCAGGTGGGTTGAAGCAGTACCATTACGCCAAATCAACGGCCAGGAGGTAATGCAATTTGTCATTCATTCCATCATTACCAGGTTTGGCGTTCCGACCTCCTTGGTTTTCGATAATGCAACATATTTTTCATCTTTTAAATTATATGATTTTGCTTTAGAAAATGGTATCGTCCTTAAACACTCTGCAAAATACTATCCCCAAGGAAATGGTCTAGCAGAATCAACAAATAAAAATCTGATTCGCATCATTAAAAAGACCCTTCTGTCTCACCAACGAAACTGGCATAATGCTCTCCAAAATGCACTTTGGGCTGATCGCGTCACCCCTAAGTCCTCAATAGGCACCTCAGCATATTTTCTCGTGTATGGGAAAGAAGCTATCCTCCCACCCAATTTGTCTCTTCCCGCTCTGCAGTTGTCTCAAGAGTGTCATGGTACCCCTTGCCCCACCTTGCAAACCCGCATTGACACCTTGCTGAAATTGGAAGAGGAAAGGCAGAAAACCCGGGAGAAATTCGACATCCACCAGAGTCGGATCAAGAAATGGTTCGATAAAAAGTCTGCGGGAGATAAAAAATTTGAGGTAGGAGACCTAGTCCTAAAATGGGATAAAGCACACGAAGAAAAAGGAAAACATGCCAAATTTCAAGCATTATGGATAGGTCCCTTTCAGGTTAAAGAAAAGGTGGGTCCCCATACTTTCCGATTGCAAACTCTGGAAGGAAAAGTCGAGGTCCTCCCGGTAAACGGGCAGGACCTCAAACACTATTTTACTTGAATAGCCCTCAAAGGGCTGTTTTCCCCCCTGTATCATAAAAGTCGCATTTTTGTTTAAAAAAAAAAAAAAAAAAAAACTCTTTCTCTAACTCTTCAAAGAAAACCTTGTCTAAAACTGCCCGCAACCGGCTCACTCCTTGAAGAGGTTCTATGCTGATGAAAGGCCCTTCCCGCAAAATACGGGGCAGTCGAAACTCGCTTGTAATGGGCACCTAAGGATAATACACGGTCTTACTAGAGTCTTCAAGCATAAGGAACCACCTAGCGGCTTAAAGGGTGCAGGCAGAAAAGGTCTTGCATAGCAGCAACCGGATCGTGAGGGAACAGGGCTAACTCAAGAGAATTGCAGGTCATCCGGGAAAAACCCGAGTCCTCATATGAGACCAGGAGCAACCTCTCTGCAAGAAAAATAAGTCGGGATCCCTCATCCGCCCAGGCAAAATGTGCCCATCTAAATAAGTGCTACAGGCACATTCTCAAATAAGTGCAATCGCACACAAATAAAGGGTAAAGGATTGAGAAAGGCTTCCTGCGCAGAGAGGTGTGGTAACGACTCCGCCGGGGTACTGACCAGGCTCGCTGGCAGCGGAGCAACGTTCACGACTCTTTAGGCAGTGACTCCGCCGGAGCCGAGAGGTTCGCTGGCAGCGGAGCAACACCATGAGGACAAAATAATTGTATCGGACCCTGCAGTTGTCCAAGGTTTCCCCGACCCTCTCGATCCTTGAGCATGACGAATTAAAATTCGGTTGATCTGCACCCAATAAGCCAAAAGGCCAGGCAACTATGCAGGGTGGCAAAGGAAGGAAGGTGTAGACTCTGAGGTAAAAGAACAAGCTAGTATTAGACCCCTCCCTCCTCCCTCATCGACCCTTCATCAGCAGAAACTCTGAATTCATCTAGTGAATCGCCATTTGTTGTAGCTCCTACAACACCCTCCAAAAATACATTAAATCATAACACACACTTCAAAATTTTTGGAGCCCCCTTTGAAACTAAAGAAGGAAAAAAGCCAAGTAAAGTTTTAAGAGCAAGTCGCTAAGTAGCGGATCCATTATTTGCGACCCATGCGACCTATGCGACTCTGCGACCCTAAGGTCGCAAGGTCGCAATAGTCGGAAGTCAATCAATTTGCGACCTTGCGACCTAGCGACCTTAAGGTCGCAAGGTCGCAAAGTCGCAAAATGAAGTTTTAAAGAAATTAGCGACTCAGTGACCTTTGCGACCCAGCGACCTTAAGGTCGCGAGGTCGCAAGGTCGCAAACTTGCAACTTGCGACCTCATTAAGTATTCGCACGTGCGACCTTTTTATATAAGGTCGGGTCGCTGGGTCGCATTTGTGACTCTCAGCGAAAACCGTGGAATTGCTCTGACAGGTCGACTGGCGCGTTTTCTTCCGGGTAAGTTGCCTTTTCCTCCCTATGTTTCCCTCTTAAGCATTTCTTGCCATTATTAAGCCTCCCCACGGTCTTATTTATTTGCTGGAAAGGATGTAGGGTTTTTCTTTTGAGTTTCACCGTTGTTTTGTTTCCCACAAACCCCAAGGTCACCCGTCTCTTGCCTAATTCCTCATGGCTATGCCTTATTGTCAGTTTAGGCCCTTTCAAGCCGCATACTTTTCCCGTTAGGGAAAGATTAGCCGCAAAGTCGCGCGCGCGCGAAACCCCCCCGGCAGGCTCAAGTGCGACCTGCGACCTGCGACCCAGCGACCCGGTCGCAAGGTCGCAAGGTCGCGCGACTCCCTGTTAGCGACTCTGCGACCCTGCGACCTAGTCGCTAGGTCGCGAGGTCGCGTAAGAGTCCTTTTGTGAATCAGCGACCTAGCGACTCCCAGAGAACAGTCAATTAAACTTTGCATGTGTAGATTTTATTTAGCCATTGTCATCATGTCTTTCTTATCCTGGGATTCTGTCTTGAATGCAACAGGTGAATTTAGAGCAGACACGGTACCGGTCCTCTCCGACTCTAGCAATATGGCACCCCGGGTATCCCAAAGGAGAAGTAGGCAGGTGGTGGAGGAAGAGTCAGACACAGACATACAAACATCTCCTCCACCAATATACAGAGACACCCTTTGCACCTTCGCAAAGGAGGACAACCTTAGGTGGTATGAAGTATACCGCGAGTTCGCCATGCCAGAGGATGAGTTTCCAGAAGATCTCCCGGACCGGGAAGTATACCTGAAAGTCAAGAAGTCCAAATTGCACCTAGCAGGGTCACATCCCGCCATATTTCCATGCCCAGAGATGTTGGACTGGATTATACAGAAGACGGATCCGAAGAACTTCACAATCCGAGATAGTGCAGGAAAAGCCTTCGCAACACTGGAGAGTTCAAAAGCACAGGTCTACTACTCGCTACCCAAACCAGAGGTGAACTTCACCCCAAGATGGTTTTCTGCAAATGAAGTGCTGATGGTTGATACAATCAGAAAATGGTGGGCAGAACCAGATAAATTCAAAATAAAAAAGGACCAGGAGTACCCGGTGGCCAGTCTGAGGAAGGTGTATAAGTTAGTGGCTGCCATGCTGTGCAGAATTTACGGGCGTTCGGACGCCACCACCTTCAACGGAACATGGGCAACCATCATGGAACACGTAACAGTATATGGCACTCGGTTCAATTGGGCCGGTATATTAATGGGCTCCATGCACACAAATTTGGCTTCAGCTTTAGCCCCAAATGAGGGAGCGCCATCAGAATTCTATATGGCTTCGTATCTGCTAGATGCTGTCTGTGCCCAGCTGCATGTTGAAGGATGGCCGCATAACTGGGACTCCGAACAGACCCAGGCAATACATTTGCAGACCAAGGTATTCTGGGAATCCAGGTACAAGTCAGACATCGAGCAAATCTCTCATATATTCATTCCCGCCCTCTACGGGAAAATATTCGGTCAAGACACCCCATGTATGTCTTGGCGAGCAATGGAGACACTGGGTCAGGTGGCACACTGGTTTCCATTCTCTGAATTCACAATCATCCGAGTATTTGGCTCGTTTAAAGCACCACATGCTCTGCCCAAGTTTATTACCGATAAGGTGCTCATGCAGGAGGTATGTTTCCAGATGACCTCGGGTTTCTCTAACGTCCTTTCCAAAGGGAAGAAGAAACCTTGGCCCGCTCTACCTCTCACCATTGGTGCCTATACAGTCAAAGACTCCAGAGAAGTAGCGCGTGAAGGGGAAGAGGTAAAAAGTTATCACTTCAGAAATCTGGATTACCGAACTTATGACCCAGTCAGGATAGTTCCTGAGCATTGTAAAAGGGCCAATTTTAGATGGAGTTATCAACACGTCGAGCGCCCGGCAGAGGACGAAAAAAGAAACTGGTATAACGCAGAAAGGCATCTAGCTCCAGGGATCGACTCTGACCGAGAAGGAGAGGATCACCAGAATTTAGGAGGCTCTTCTTCCTCCAAAGATAAGAAAACACAGACCAGTACGGGGCCTGACACCACAGATCAGCAAAGGGAAGCAGAAGCCCAAGCCAAACTGGAAGAGGAGAAGAAGAAGAAGGAAGATGAAGAGAAACGTAAGAAAGACGCCAGGACAGAGCGGAAAAAGAAAAAGGAGGAGGAGAAGGAAAGACAGGAGAAGGAGGCATAGGCGGCAGCAGAAAAGGCACTGAAAGAAGAACTCGACAAAGTCGATCGTCAGAAAAAGGCAGAAAAAGCCGCCACGGCAGAGCGAAAGAGAAAAGAGGAAAAGGAAGCAGAGGCAGAGGCAGAACGCCGGAAGAAAGAAGAACACGACAAGGCGGAAGCAGAGCGCCGACAAAAGGAGAAAGAAAAGGGTCAAACGCAAGATGAAGAAGACGAGCTAATAGATGACATTGACCTATCTCCCCTGGATATCCCTGCAGGTGGCACGGGAAGTACCCTCAATGTTGATGACTTTCCCGGGGAGCAAGAAGAAGAAGTCTTCGACTTGACCAGATTGACATTTGACCAATTCTCTTTCAAGATACGGCAAGAGAAAAGGAAATCCTTAGCGCAAGGCCATCCCGCCATCTCTACGGTCGCCACTGGAAAGGACATAGTCCCAGATACAAGGACTAACCCTGTTATGATAGCATCAGCAGGCACCGCTTTTTCCGCGGCCACAGAGGAAAATGTCACTAGGATGAGCAGGGAAATTATTTCTTTGCAGAACAGGCTAAAAGCAGCAGAGCAAGAGAAATCAAGACTAGAAAGTTAGATGCTACAGCTCCAAAGTAGGCCCGCCCAAGTAAACGAGGTCCCACTGGCGGTCAAGAAAGAGTGTGATGTGTTGGAAATGACCATGAGGCAAGTATACAAAGAAATGCTCACACTAAAACAAACAGTGGCCCCATTGGCAGCGGCACGAGAGGAAACCAAACAGAAGCACGAGCAGCTCAGGGAAGCCTCGGCGACTTTGGACAAAATGATGAACTGGACAGCACAGTGTCAGCAAGCTCCCGAACATGTGCCTAGGAAGGATTGGAGTCATACGCAAGAAGCCAAAGTACAAATTCGGATGAATATGCAGTCCAAAGACAAGCTGGCTAAAGATCTGGACAAAGTGATGTCTGCATATAATCACCTGATCAGTGGTATTGAATCCATGAACGCTCTTCATCACATTCTGTCATTAGGGGCACTGAATGAAACTAAAGACTGGGAGCAGGTAGAGCAGGAAATTCAGTCTTTTCTGCAACCCGTGAGACAAGCTGCTGCCGCACCAGAATTCGAGGCATCACAAGAGAACCTAAATCGGTTGCTTGTCACTCCAGTACAAATCTATACCAATCTTGCTTCCCTCTCAATGCTGATCTCTCAGAAGAAGGAGACTCTGGTGCCAAATGCCCTAGAATGTATGCATCGAATAAAAGAGGAAAGCCCTCTTGTCGCTCCTATAACAGCAGATTACCAGACTTGGCGAGATTTCCTCAAGGGCAAGAAAGTCGACGTTCCAGAAACCTCGATTGCGCGACCACCTACATAGTTCAACCGCTGGGTCGCAGGTCGCACCTGCGACCAGGTCGCAGGTCGCAATTTTCAGGTCGCAGGTCGCAAGTGTGGCAAAGGTCGCAGGGAAGCTGAACCGTCGGGAAGCTGAACCGTCGGAAGGCCATAAGTGCGTCTTTTGAATCTATAAATACCCCTGTAGGGCACATTGTAAAGGGCCCCTCTTTGGTGGACTGAAAGGAAATATTGCATTGTAATTGAAGAATCATACTCCTGACATATAATACAAATACTTGTTAAAACCCTTTGATTGGATGATGTGTCTAGCTGTTACAACACTGCGTGTATTCTGCGTATAATTTCAGAATATCTTTTGATTAATGAATCTGTTTTGTTAAATAGTATCATTGATGCTCCATTGTTATCTATGATTGTGCTGATGATGCTCAAGTTTGCTATTTATTCTCATGATGAATGTTAATGAACTATTTTATTAGCATTTCGTTATATCTTTCGGAAAGTTAAGAGATTTTCTCGCCATTAAAGAACTGTTTCTTTGGTGGTCAGATTATCTTGTATGCATTACCCCATAGATGTGTTGCTAACGACATTTCTTGGGCGCATGCATTTTGTTTATTACTTTGCTACGCACAGTGTCATACATCAGTTTTGATACATCAGTCATGTATTCTGTATCATGTGAATGAGTGTATGTTTGCAGTTTCAATCAGGTTGCTCGAAACCGAAGGGATAGTCATTTAAGTGGTAGCCGGACCCACACCCCGGACGGGATCCCTACTCCAAACGGTTTAAAGTCTAATTGGGACTTTCTACCGGGGAGATCCCCTACTGTTGGCCGGACATATTTTCCCGTCAATAGAAGATGAGGAGGTGAGAACTAACAAAAATATCTCGTGAACCATTAATACAGATTAAATGACTTCTCGGCCTCTTGAGGGGTTCGATGGAGAAGTGTACAGGTGGATCACTGTATTAATGTTTTACAATAAATATCAAAGCTCAGTGGGAGCTTTATTTGACTTTGAGGCTCTGTACGCTGTGTGGAGTGACTCTGCAGATATTTTTGCATTTATTCTCTTGCAGAAGTAACTCCTTGGCTGCGCTGGAGGTGAATATCTGATTTTCTTCAATAAGTTCGGCCCCAGTTTGATTGCTTTGAGGCAACAGGTGGCTCCCGTGGTAGCTGAGGAATCAATTTGCCTCAAATGCAGCGTTGGAAGTCTTTTCTGCCTGACAGATCTTTTTTATTTTCTATTAATTCTGTTTTAGTTTGGGGGATTAGGCTTTTGATATTCAACCTTAGCCGTGATCCCCAAATTTGTCTTCAATCTTCATTTGTTGTGTTCTGTCTTCACACTTATACTCTTTAGCTGTGTTTGAACTAAAACAGTGTCTTGTCAATGTGCAGAGCCGCACAGGGCTTTTTAGGATATCGGTGCCCATGCAACGTCGATCAAACATTCAAATGAAGCCCTGCGAATGGTTCTTTTCATAGGCCGAAGGCACGGGAATCGTCATTCCCAACCCCTGGCTTTTCTTCAATATAATGACGAAGACTCTTTAAAACCTACATAAAACATAAACTCATAAAGAAATCCTGCGTTTTTTAGGTTTAAACTGCTTCAGATGGCGGGGAAAGGAGCATAGCCTTTGGATGAAAACATCCAACGGTGGAGATCTGCGCAAAAAGGAAAAGGAGAGCGGGGAGAGGAAAACAGGCGGGGTGGCTTTGGACCGTCTGATCTGGACACGTGGACGGTCCAGATCTAATCAGAGGATCGCAATCGGGGAGGTCACTCAACAATATGCGATTGAAACACTGCGATTGAAACTTTGCGATTGAGCGCAGGCCGTTGATCTGCAGATCAGATCGACGGCGGAAAATGAATCGGAGGGTTTTCGAAACGGGGGCAAGACTTGTGATCGGAGGGAATAAGGACTGTTGGATCTTCGGGAGGATGGAAGGCTAGGATTAAATCGGAGGACAGTGGACAGGGCTTGTGATTAGCGATCGGGCGACCAGTGCGATCAAGCGATGACCGTTGGATCAGCGGGAAATGAACGGCCCAGATTAAATCGGAGCCATCGCAATCGGGAATGAAACAAAAACGCATGCGATTTGAAACTTGTGATTAGGAACTTGCGATTGAGCACTGGCCATTGATCTGAGGACTAGATCAACGGTAGGGAATGAATCAGAGGGATCACAATCGGAGGTCGCAGAGATGGGCATGCGATTGCGCAATAAGGAAAAGTTGCGATACGATTGGCACCCGGGGTCCTTAACACTTGGTCCCGGGGGAAGTCATATGAAAACAGGGGCAGGGGAAACTTTAACATACGAGACCCAATCGCATCGGAACTTTGATGCGGGTCTTTTTGATCTACCCATTTGATTTCTCCGATTGCGATTGTGCAATTGGTCTTTCAATCAACCCATTAAAATATTTCAACATGTGTTTTTAAGTTTTCAACTTAAAACATTCGGAAAGTGGGTTTTTGGATTTACAAAGGAAAATATGATCGGAGAGGGATTTTTTCAATGGTTTAGCACCTGGTTCTAGGGAAAGGGCATTGTGGGGGAAGTGGTTTAGGACTTGGCCCAAAGGGGCTTAAGTCCATAATAATAAAACTTTGATTTTTATAAAAAAAAATTCAAGGATTTAAAAGGATTTGGGGGTTTCGGTAAGGTAAGTTTCAAACCTTACAAAGTGGTCTTTATGAATGGAAGAAGGAAATTCATAAAAACAAAAGGGATTTTATAAGTGAAGGTTAATTTTGGAGTGGGGAGGAAAGGGAAAATGATAGTTTTCAGCAGTTTTTCCTCTTGGATTTTTAGCAGAAATTTTCAGAGTATGAAATGGGAACAACAATTGTAGGATTTGGGACAGAGGCATGAGGCCTTAAAGAGACTTAAAGAGCCAAAAATTTTTAGTGATAAAATTTGTTCCTTGGAGGCTCAAAAAAGATCTTAGCCGCCTTTTTGTATAACAAAGTATTATAGGTGGCTAACAGTGGCTCCACTTGGGGATGGTGCCTTCTTGAAGGCATCAAGAATTCAGACTTGATTTCTGGGAGGCTGATTAGTTGCCTCATCCATTGGGCTGTCCTCCTGTGATTGAATGATCTTCTCTAAAAACATATTTGGCAGCCATGAAAACAATGGACCTTTATCAACAAGCTTGCTACCTACCCAATCCTACAGATCTAGCATTTTTTCTTCATCAGAGTGCACTTGGATTGGAAAACTCTATTCACAACATTTTATTCTTTTGAAAGTAGGAAATCTAATCTACTTCTACTCCTTATTTCTCCCTGAACTCAGATTAAACAGTTGAGCTCAGATATTTCTACCTAGTCTACTGTCTGTTGGGATTAAACAGTCCAACAAACTTTCATTCTCTAAATTCTACAACAGAAATTTAAAAATAGTCAAGTCAAGATTGATCTGTTTGACTTGCTATGATCTATGGCATAAGAACAAGCTGCACATAGATTATTATTTGCAGAAAATTAAATCAAAATGGAAGGCTTAAGATCTGAAAGTTTCTCATTACGACCTTCTTTTTCTTTACAACTCTGTTTTTAATTTCGTTTTGAGCTGTCTCTTTCTTGATATCTGATTCAGATTTTGGGCAAATTAGAACCAGTTTTTCTCTTTTATGACTCAGAAAAATAAAACAGTTTTGAGTCATCTCTCTTTGTAAACTTTGGTTCAGATTTTGAACATGTTTGAACCTTTAATTTCTATCCTAATCTATCTACTGATAAGCCAAGATTAAATAGTTTGGCAAATCGAATTCACTTATCCTATCAGCAGGAAAATTTAAAGCTAATTAGTCAAGATTAAACAGTTTGACTAACTAGAAGTGTGTTTTTGAGGAGTGGCATTTGAGCTTGCACACTTTCAAATTTATTTATTTTTGGTATGGGGCTATACCTTTCTTGTTTTGGCAACCTGCCCTCTTTTCTTTTTTCCTATTGTTTTTTGTATTTTTGAAGTTTTATAACTTTTGAATGCAATGGTTAGACTATGATATTTACAATGGGGAAACAAAAATGCTTAGAAACTTAAGACTTTTGGCAGAAGTAATGCTTGAGCATCCTGCCATTGACAGGACCTCCATATAGGTCTTCTCCATTCAATTTTTTCAAGAAAAATGTATTATGACCCCTCTCAGCATGGATAATATATGGCCCTTTCCACAAGTTCAGAAATTTGCCATGTTTCCCCTTCTCTTCTCTTCTTGAATCCCATTTAAGAACAACACTTCCAACTTGGAAATTGTTTGCCTTAGTCCTCTTATCAAATTGCTTCTTCATATTTTCTTGGACTAACTGTGTTCTTTCATAAACTTCTTCCCTGGTCTGCTGCAAATGGATTGTTTGGTTGATCCTCCTCTGCATATCATTTTCTTCAACCTGCACTTCTTGAAGGAGATTCATGACTGGAACTCCCAATGAGGTAGGAAAAATTGCATCCATGCCATAAACTAACTGATAGGGGGACATATTTATTGATTTCTTCGTAGTTAATCTATCAGCCCATAAGGCATGAACCAACTTACTATGCCATGATTTTTTATTTTCTTCCAACAGTTTTTTAATGATATTGATGAGACTTTTGTTGGAGGATTCAGCTAATCCATTTCCTTGGGGATAGTAAGCAGTGAAATGGCCCAAGGTTATATGGTATTTGTGATTTGGATTTGAAAGCAGCAGCATTTTCTGTTATGATTTTTCTGGGACAACCAAATCTGGATAGGATATGGGTTTCAAGAAACTTGATAATGACAGAGTCATTGGCATTCCTGGTAGGTATAGCTTCTATCCATTTGGTGAAGAAGTCAGTGGTTGTGAGGATCCACTTATGTTGAGCTGAGGAAGATGGATGGATTTCTCCAATGAAGTCCAGCCCCCATTGTTGGAAAGGTGCCTCAACTCGAATAGGATGTAAGGGTAAGGGAAGGAGTTTTCTCTTGCCATCAAAGGTTTGACACTTATGGCAAGACATGACCAGCTTCTGAGTGTCTGGGAAAAGGGTAGGCCAATAGTAACCTGATCTGAGAATTTTGTTTGCTGTGGCCTTCCAGTAGAGGTGCCCTCCACATTCTCCATCATGCAGCTCGTGCATGATCTTTCCTGCATCATCTTCAAGTAAACATTTGAGCAAAATCCCAACAACGTTTTTCCAATATAATACTCCATCTAATATGCAAAAACTCAAAGCTTTCTGTTTCAAAAATATAGCTTTAGTTTTAGACAAAGAAGGAGGAGTATTCAAATATAAAAGCACATAAAAAACGTCAGCATACCAAGGGGAATTTAGGAAAGTTTCCTCAATAAAAGGGGCATCAGATTCTTCCATTTCTTCCAACACATCCACCATATTTATGTCTAATGCTTGGAAGTTTGACTCAGCCATAAGTTTTGCTAATCTTGCCCCTTAACCAGTTTGGTGGGCCTAATTTCTAAGTCATATTCAAGAATAGTTGCAATCCATTTTCCCCTTTTACCATCAGGGTCTTGACTTAGAATATCCTTGACAACAATATGCGGAACAAAAGCAATTATGTGAGAGTGTAAGATGTAGACCCTAAAGTCCTTTAATGCTTTCACTAATGCTAAGGCTTGCTTCTCCATGATATTATAATTGAGAGGGGCATCTCTTAAGGCCCTAATAAAGAAGGATATTGGTTGTTCTTGTCTCGAATCATTCTTCTGAAGCAAAACTGCAGCTATGGTATGTTCAGATGCAAAAGAAAAAATGTAAAAGTCTTTGGTAAAATCAGGACTAATCAGGACTGGCGTTTGGGTAAGAGCTTGTTTGACCAGTTCGAATGATTGTTTAGCTGGTAAAGTCCATTTTACACCCACGTTTTTCTTAAGCATGTTTGTAATTTTTTTTAATAGCTCAGCAAGGTTGGGAATAAACCTTCTCAAAAAATTAATCTTTCCAATGAAAGATTGCAATTCTTTGAGGCTTCTAGGATGGCTGATTTGCAAGATACCATCTATCCTTGTAGGGTCTATTTTGATTCCTTCTTCTGAAATTATATGGCCAAGAAGTTTCCCTTCTTGGAGGCCAAAGAGGGTCTTCTTGGGATTCAGTGATAAGCCAAATTTCCTACATTTCTCAAAAACCTTTCTAAGGTGAATCAAGTGCTCTTCATCAGTTTTTGAGAAAACAGTTATGTCGTAAAGGTAAATAATTATAAAATAGCCAATATCTTCAGAGAAGGCTATGTCCATGGCCCTTTTGAAGGTAACCCCTGCGTTCATTAATCCGAAAGGCATTTTGACATACATAAAAGTTCCCCAAGGTGTGGTAAAAGCAGTTTTGATTTGATCACTTGGGAAAACTAACACCTGATTGTAACCCGAGAACCCATCTAATAGGGATATTCTTCTTGATCCAACTACCCTTTGAAGTATATGGTCCATCTTAGGTAAAGGGTAGTTGTCTTTTAAAGAGGCTCTGTTTAAATTTCTGAAGTCAATACAGAGCCTAATTTCCCCAGTTTTCTTTCTAACAGAAACTATGTTTGATACCCATTCCAAAAATCTAATGGGTACTATGATCCCAGTGTTGTACATTTTCTCAATTTCTGCCTTAACCGAAGGTAATAAAAGGGGATTTATTCTCCTTATTTTTTGCTTAAAAGGCTTTTGATTTTCCTTCAAGGGGATTTTATGCTGGATGATACTGGTATCATATGATTTCAAGTCTTTATATTCCCAAGCAAACACATCTTTGAATTCTTTGAAAAGCTCTATATACTGCAATTTTATGTGGGCTGGGAGGGTGCTGGATAGCTTGATCATCTTGGGTTCTGCGAGACTGCCTATGTTGTGTTTTTCTACATTTGTTTCCACAGGCTCCATTCTGGGTTCTTTAGCTACATCGTTGAGATAAAATAGGTGTTCTAAAGGCGTGAGACCTCTTGGGATTTTATCATTTTTGCATTGTAAGACTTCCAAGTCTTCTCGGTCTTCATTGTCCACTACCTCTGTTTCAAAAGGATTTTCGCAATGATTTATATCAGTAGGATATGTCATTTCAGCCTCTGGGATTTGTTCAATATACAAACAGCTTTCTTCATGGCTAGCTTTTGGTGTTGGTATGCTAAAAACATTTTCTGATTTTAAGAAATCATCTATGTGTTTGTCAGATTCGAACACTTGCCAGTGATCTTCGTTATCAGGCACAGCAGGTCTGTGTTTCACCTTTATACTGAGTTGTTCATTTATCTCAGGTACTTGGAAATTGCTGGCAGTGAAGGCAAGTTCATTTGCTAGATGATTCCGTGCTCTAGGGATAAAAATGAGTTCATATTTTTTGAAAGTTTTTAACAGGTCAAGGGCAGTGTTTCGATATTCCCTAAGCTTTGGATTCTTGGCTGAGTATTCTCCTTTGATTTGTTTGATGATAAGCTCAGAATCCCCTAAAATGGATATCCTTTGGGCTTCTAATTCTTTAAGCAGTTGTAAGCCTAGGAGAAGTGCTTCATACTCGGCAATATTGTTAGTGCATGGGAAGTCTAATTTGTATGAAAAACTCTGATTTGTGTTTTGAATCCAGACACCTGCCCCTGCACTAGTTTTATTACAGGATCCATCGAAATTTATTGTCCAAAGTATATTTGACTCATTCTCATTTTCTTGTTGCTGTTGATCGTCAATGTTTTGAAGTTTATTCGAGGTGAAATTGGGTGGGTCTGGTGAGCTGATTGGGTCCATATTTTCTTTACTTGGTTGAGTAATTTCATCTTCGTTATACAAGATAAAGGAATCTAAACTTGATTGAATAGAATAGATTGGAGTGTTGTTTGGTTTGTCCATGTTACTCACCATATACTTCATGTGGGATTCCCTGTATAGTCTTCTATCTTGGTTGAAAACGGGGACGGTGGCATAAGACATGTCCATTTGAAGGCTTCCCTGAAGTTTGGCTCCCCATGATCTTGATAAAAGCATGCCATACTTAGGGGGAATGTCAGCTACAATGATATCCATCACTAGATTCTTGGTAGGGATCTGAGCTAAGTTAACACATAAATCTTTGACTAAACCCAAACATTTGACTCTACTTGAGTCAAAGGAATACAAATCTTTGTATGGTTTAGTAATTTCTAAGCCTAGGCTTTCCATTACTACCTTGGGCATTAGATTTTGTGAAGCTCCAGAATCTAACATGGCATTGTGTAAAATTTTATCGTGTATGTTCAAACTGACATAGAAGGGAGGGACTGGTCCTTCTTGATATTTTCCTTCGACCTCTGGGCCAAACAACAGCTCAGGTTTGTCGTCCGTCAAGTTTAAGGTGTCTATATCACTTCCTAAGTTTAAAGCTTTTAAAACTTGGTTTGGGTACACATCTTGGGTTACTAGTTCAGCTAGGGGGATGGTAATTTTTATCTTGGCAATCTCCCCTTCAAGGCTGAAAGGAATAATTGACTTGTTAATATTTACATATGTTTTCTCAATTGAACTCCTTTCAGCAGCTTTGATTTGCTGACCCTTGTTTGGACTAGTGATAGGAACAGTTTTATTAGGACTACTAGCTGAAGTGCTAGGGGTACTTTTTTCAACATTTGACTGGATTCCCTCATCTTTGTTTAAATCTGGTTTTCTGGCCGATATGTTGGTTTTTTCTGCTGTCTTTTTGGACTGGTTTTCCATGTTTTTCTTGACAGCAATGCTAGTATTCTTATCTTTTGAATTCTCTACACTTCCCTTGCTCCTAAGATCATACTGTTTGTGCACCTCCATGATTTCATTTTCAAAACCCAATCTATAGTCATCAGAATCTTGATAGGTGTTTGTATTTTGATCATTTGAGAAGAAACCTTGTTCTTCCTCGGTGAGGAAAACATCATCCCCACTATCTGATCCAATCAAGTTTACATGTGATTCTTCCAATCTTTCGAATTCCCTGTCTTCCTCATATTGATCTACATAGTTCTGTTGAAAGGGAGGTCTGATTTGTTGGTCACTTTCTTTTTGCTTATCCTGATTGTTATCTCTTCTATAATTCTGATTTCTATTTATGTTTTGATTGTTTTGAAGTGCAGTTTGGCTTTGATTTGCTTGTGCTTTCTTAATTATGCTCATCTCTTTCATCATTTCTTCCAACATTCTCTCCATTTTTGAGCTTGAAGAAGAGGGAGGGGATTCCTCTCTGAAAGATACTCTTTTCTCAGTTTTCATTCTTGCTCTCTTTTCTATTAAGTTGACTTCCACAGAAATAGCACCCCTTTGCATATCTTCAAGAGTTGCAAAATCTCTTTCTCTTAGTGAATAAGTCATGTCAGAGTCAAATCCTTCAGGAAATTTGTTCAAGGCTGAGCCTTGCGGAGGTTTTAATTCTGGAGAAAGTGCATTATATACACTGTTGAATCTGGTACAATAGGCTTGTACACTCTCCCCAGGGTTTCTACAGAGGTTATTGTAATCAGCAAGGACTTGGAGAGGATTCTTCTTTACTTCCCATTTTTTTAGAAATGTCTGATGGAAGCCTTGGAGGTCATTTATACTACGGGGGGCTAAATCCTTAAACCATTTTCTTACTTCTCCCCCTAAGCTCTGAGCAAACAGTCTAAGTTTGATAGAATCATCATCGATTTCATTTCGATCAAAATAGTCATTCATCTTATCCACATGTTGTGATGCAGCTGTAGCATTATTAGCATCATATAATGGAATTTTGGACTGATAGTCCTGTGGAAGATTGACTAGTGGTATATTAAGGGCTAAGGGGGCATACCATGCTGCCATGATATGTGGTAGGGGTGGATTAACAAGTGGTGGATTGACAAGAGGAGGATTTACAAGAGGAGGATTGGGCTGGAGTGGAGGGGTTTGAACAGTGAATGAATGGTGTACAGAAGTGGATGGAACAATAGTAGATTGCTGAGCTGATCTTGGATGAGAGACACCTAAGTTAAAAAGAAAATTTAAATCAGGAGGTGTTGATTCTCTATCAGGATATTCACTTATTTCCGGGGATGAAAGTGAAGACTCAGAATCTAGCTGAGTTATATCATTAAATGACCTAGTTCTAAACGGGTTTACTAAGTCAACTTGTGATTGTTGTAGAGCTGAAAGATTTTCAGGGACTAAATTAGCTCTCAAGGGTGATCTGAAAACAGTTGAAAATTTTACCTTAGGAGACTTCCAAAGGATACTTTCTGGGTCATCAACTATCTCAGGTGGATCGGGGCCAGGATGGGCTCTAGTATAAACCTTCCTAGAAGCCACTATGCTGTAATTTGAGATCCAAATAACTGAAAATTTCAACCAAGTATGAAAATCTTCGAGAGGCTAACTGATCTGTTTACAAAAATTTTGATCTTACAATCCTCTAACTAGATTAGGAAACTGTTATAATGGTAAGGGTTCTTTCCAGTGGAGTCTTTAAGGTCTGCTCAGGATTATGGAGTCGCCAGGTGGAAGTTTTTAGCTCTTAAGGAGGTAAAAGGATTTATGGTCCACCACCATGTTTATTATGAAGCCAAACTTGAAATATTTTGGGCTTTTCTGAGTTTATTTTGTTTTTATAGGTTAAGAGAGTGTTCTAAGTCTGATTTTGCACTTAGCTAAGGTGTTCAAACAAACAGAGTCGCTCTAATGGCTTGGTAACTGGTTCCTTCAAGGTTTGATAAGGATTTAAAAGGAATCCTAAGGGTCACTTAGTTTTTCACTGATTCAAAAGAGTCCTATCATGATTTCCATAATGTTAGGCAGTGCTTGAAGAAATTTACTTATGTTATGCTGGACCTAAAGTTGAAGAAAAGGTTTTGAAAACCTCTAATTCTCAGCAAGTCCCACCGTGATCGCCATTATGTTGGTGGCGATGAGGTGGCTAATAATCACTGGATATTCTTGAAAATAAGGGATTTCTGAAGTCCTAAGAGGTACTTATATTGTTACTGACTCAGAGTCCCACCGTGATCGCCATTATGTTGGTATCCCGTGTTTTGACAGTTTGGAAAATCAAAAGACAAGGCAACATCAGAACCAATCTTTAGAGTTCCAGGATCTAGTCCTCCTGTTCTCAGAGAGGGATCTCTCAAATATTTTTTTGCAAAGGTTTATCTTGTTTGCTTTGGTTATGGATTTTAGACTAGTTATTACGTGCAGATGTTTGTTTGGTTGGGTTGAGTTGATACGGCAGAATATGAAAGGTCTAGGAAAGATAGACAGAAAGAGGAAATATCCGGTTCATTGGGCAATGGAGTCAAAATAAGATCATGACAAACTCTTCAAGGGATATGGGATATCAAAGGGAAAATCTAACTTGGCCACGGGATCCTTTGTTTTGGAATGAGATGGACATTAATGATTTGGAAAAAGAAATTTAATTCTCAACAAAGGGAACTTGAGAAACATAACTTATCAATAAAGAGATATTTGATAGATAGGGCTAACCATAAATTCTACAAACATTCTTTAAGCAAATAATGATTTCAAGACAACTTCTAAAATGAAATCTAAGATTCGGGGAACACCCTATTTCCTTAAAGATCTTATTTTAAAGGATTTAGAAAACATAAAAGATTCACTGATAATTGCATTCATAGAAGAGGGAACACCTAAATAACATCTGTGTTTGCAACTATAAAGACCTTCAAAACAACTGTTTAAGCAGGGGCAAAGGGTAAGATCAAAACCGACCTCTTTGGTTAACTTAAGACAATGGTACTTTGAAGGGAGACTTCAATAACGGCTTTCAAGTGAAGGCAGACAAGCAGGGAGAACCATAACATGCTGAAACCAACTATTTGAGCTATCAAGGAAATAAACGAGCATGAAGACTAAAGAGAAGGTTTAAAGCCTCTAAAATACTTGAGCAGAAGAAAACATAAAACAGTGAAGGGTGAACAGGTCTAAGGTGCTTCCAGGAGTCATTTCTTAGCCTAAAACTTTCAGCCTACTGTAGTAAGAAATTATGGAACATAATGAAAACAAAGAAAAAACATTTAACAGTTCAGAGCACTTCACCAACAGCCAAGCTCATGGATCAAATGATAGAGCCTTCTCAGGAACAGACATGCAACGGCATCATCAAGACATCCAAGACTCCAAATTATCTTCAACTTCAACAGACTTATATATTTATTTCAGAGAGTTTCGATATTACAACTTGTGATCAAACAACAACCAACCTTTCTCATCTTCTGTAGAGGTACTGATAGGAAGATGAGGAGGTGAGATTTTAACAAAATATCTAAGTGAACCATTAATACAGATTAAATGACTTCTCGACCTCTTGAGGGGTTCGATGGAGAAGTGTACAGGTGGATCACTGTATTAATGTTTTACAATAAATATCAAAGCTCGGTGGGAGCTTTATTTGACTTTGAGGCTCTGAACGCTGTGTGGAGTCACTCTGCAGATATTTTTAGATTTATTCTCTTGCAGAAGTAACTCCTTGGCTGCGTTGGAGGTGAATATCTAATTTTCTTCAATAAGTTCGGCCCCAGTTTGAATGCTTTGAGGCAACAGGTGGCTCCTGTGGTAGCTGAGGAATCAATTTGCCTCAAATGCAGCGTTGGAAGTCTTTTCTTCCTGACAAATCTTTTTGATTTTCTATTAATTATGTTTTAGTTTGGGGGATTAGGCTTTTGATACTCAACCTTAGCCGTGATCCCCAAATTTGTCTTCAATATTCATCTGCTGTGTTTTGTCTTCACACTTATACTCTTTAACTGTGTTTGAATTAAAACAGTGTCTTGTCAATGTGCAGAGCCGCACAGGGCTTTTTAGGATATCAGCGCCCATGGAACGTCGATCAAACATTCAAATGAAGCCCTGCGAATGGTTCTTTTCACAGGCCGAAGGCACGGGAATCGTCATTCCCAACCCCTGGCTTTTCTTCAATATAATGACGAAGACTCTTTAAAACCTGCATAAAACATAAAATCATAAAGAAATCCTGCGTTTTTTAGGTTTAAACTGCTTTAGATGGCGAGGAAAGGAGCATAGCCGTTGGATGAAAACATCCAACGGTGGAGATCTGTGCAAAAAGGAAAAGGAGAGCGGGGAGAGGAAAACAGGCGGGGTGGCTTTGGACCGTTCGATCTAGACACGTGGACAGTCCAGATCTAATCGGAGGATCACAATCGGGGAGGTCACTCAACAATATGCGATTGAAACACTGCGATTGAAACTTTGCGATTGAGCGCAGGCCATTGATCTGCAGATCAGATCGACGGCGGAAAATGAATCGGAGGGTTTTCGAAACGGGGGAAAGACTTGTGATCGGAGGGAATAAGGACCGTTGGATCTTCGGGAGGATGGACGGCTAGGATTAAATCGGAGGACAGTGGACAGGGCTTGCGATTAGCGATCAGGTGACCAGTGCGATCAAGCGATGACCGTTGGATCAGCAGGAAATGAACGGCCCAGATTAAATCGGAGCCATCGCAATCGGTAATGAAACAAAAATGCATGCGATTTGAAACTTACGATTAGGAAGTTGCGATTGAGCGCTGGCCGTTGATCTAAGGACCAGATCAATGGCAGGGAATGAATCGGATGGATCGCAATCGGAGGTCGCAGAGATGGGCATGCGATTGCGCAATAAGGAAAAGTTGCGATGCGATTGGCACCCGGGGGAAGTCATATGAAAATAGGGGCAGGTGAAACTTTAACATACGAGACCCAATCGCATTGGAACTTTGATGCGGGTATTTTTGATCTACCCATTTGATTTCTCCGATTGCGATTGCGCAATTGGTCTTTCAATCAACCCATTAAAATATTTCAACATGTGTTTTTAAGTTTTCAACTTAAAGCATTCGGAAAGTGGGTTTTTGGATTTACAAAGGAAAATATGATCGGAGAGGGATTTTTTCAATGGTTTAGCGCCTGGTTCTGGGGAAAGGGCATTGTGGGGGAAGTGGTTTAGGACTTGGCCCAAAGGGGCTTAAGTCCATAATAATAAAACTTTGATTTTTATAAAAAAAAATTCAAGGATTTAAAAGGATTTGGGGGTTTCGGTAAGGTAAGTTTCAAACCTTACAAAGTGGTCTTTATGAATGGAAGAAGGAAATTCATAAAAACAAAGGGGATTTTATAAGTGAAGGTTAACTTTGGAGTGGGGAGGCAAGGGAAAATGATAGTTTTTCAGCAGTTTTTCCTCTTGGATTTTTAGCAGAAATTTTCAGAGTATGAAATGGGAACATCAATTGTAGGATTTGGGACAGAGGCATGAGGCCTTAAAGAGACTTCAAGAGCCAACAATTTTTAGTGATAAAATTTGTTCCTTGGAGGCTCAAAAAAGATCTTAGCCACCTTTTGGTATAACAAAGTATTATAGGTGGCTAACAGGTTCTGACTAGTTTGGACCTTACAATGATTCCCATGGCTTCTTTTCTCAATCTTCAATTTACTGCTCCGTAACTGCTCTCCTATTCAAGGTAAAAATGGATGTAGAAGGTTGTTTTCACCCCAAATATGACTTCTATTTTTTTGCAGACAGGAATTGGCTACGGAAAAATGACATGAAGTGGATATGGAATGAGTGAAATATGGTGAGGGTAAATCACACAAATAATAAATGAGTTTGAGAGATGTCATGGAGTAAAAGACCACGGAGAAATGTCGTGAGAATTTCAAAATCATCACTGAATACTTCGGGTTAGTGACGTGACCTAATAGGTCACTTCAAGTACTAACCGTTAATTTTTAATAAATGATGATTTGATATGGCAGAATGGAAGGGATTTGTCCAAGGATTTTATGATAGGCTTGATCAATACGAATAATCAAAATAACTTTATGAAACATACATATAACTTAACCATACTATAAATTTCATAATTTTTTATCCTAATAATTTCACAATTTTACCTTAGCCCTTCTTTTGATCTTTTTGTGGTTTTAATATGCTTTGTATTCTTTTGAAAATCATTGATCCTTCAGTCTTCATAATCCCTTTGATTTTTCTTGTTGACATAGGTGTGCAGGATCAATTTGCTACTGAAAAAGTGGTTGTTGGATAGTTTCCTGCAGGATATCTGGCTGCAGAATGTCTGGCTATAGAATGTCTGGCTGCAGAATATACCTGTAAAATCTTTGAGACATGGAATGAAATAATTTGAAACATGGATGGAATGTAGTATGAAATGAAATAAAATGGATCATGAAATATGATGGAATGAAGCATGAGTGAAGTGAAATATGATGGAATAAAATGGATCATAAATGTGAAGTGGTTCATGAAATATGAAAAGTGGCCTGCAACTTATGATTTGTAATACTCAATTGTAGAGAGAGATCAGTTTTGAAAATCTGAAATGAAAATGAGATGGACCATGAAATGGAGTGAATGAAGTATGGATGAATGGAGTGAATGAAATATGAATGAAGTGAGATATGATGGAGTGAAATGGATCATAAGTGGAATGTGATATGTAAAATGGGCCTGCACTTATTATTTTAAGATAGTTGCTTGCAGGAAAAGAACAATTTTCAAAAGGTAAAGTGTCAGAAGGATTCTGATTTTCACTTTATCTTTTCTCTATAAACATGCTAATCAAGGATCATTTTTCATGTTTATAATTTATTTATTTATTTATTTTTTCATGCATCTGATTTCAGAAAATACAATTAAGTTGATGAAGAAGAAAGGTTCTTCTTCATTAACTTCACATCACTGTTCTCCTGGAATATCTTAACAAATTCTTCTCTTGAAAGTGGCTTATGATACAGTTTCAATCTATGACCATTTACAAGAAAAGTGACCTCATCTTCATCTATTGTCCTAATTTTTATTGCTCCATTGTCAAAACATTTCACAATTTCATATGGCCCAAGCCAATATGTTTGGAATTTACCTTGAAAATCTTTGAACTTTGAATCAAACAAGAGGGCCCAGTCACCTTCTTTGAATTTCTTTTCCTTAATGTACTTATTATGCCATCTAGTCCTTTGCTGTTGGACTATATTTTTTCTCTGGATTGCATCCTGTCTGATCTCATCCAATTCATTAATCTACTCCAATCTATGATTTTGTGCTTCTATTAGATCAAGTCCTAGCTGGACTGCCATTTTAAAAGTTTGAATCTGAAACTCTATGGGAAAAAGACTTGTTTTCCATAAACAAGTTCATAAGGAGTATGACCTATTGTGCTTCTCCATGTAGTTCTATAGGCCCACAAGGCTTCAGGAAGCCTGTCTGCCCAATCTCTTCTATGTAAATGGACAGTATTTGTTAGGATCCCTTCAATGACCTTATTAGTAGATTCCACTTGACCATTTTCTTGTGGATGATAGGGAGTAGATTTTGTACCTCTCCACCATTTTTTCCACTAGCTTTGATGTGAATTGAGCTCCTTGATCTGTAACAATTTCTCTTGGGACACCAAAACGAGTAAAAATATCCTCAAAAAGAAAATTAACTACAGATGCTTCAGTAGAAGAAAGTAATGGCTTGGCCTCTACCCATTTGGTAACATAATCAGTGCAAACCAATATATATTTCTTTTGTCTTGATGGAGGACTAATAGGTCCTACAAAATCTAAAGCCCATTTCTCAAAAGGTTCAATATGTACCTGAGGTTGCAATGGCATCTCACCTGAAGGAGAAGGTTTCCCTACCCTTTGGCAACTGTCACACCTTTTGACATACTCTTTAGCATCTTTTAAAAGGGATGGCCAATAGTATCCTAAATGAAGGATCTTATAAGCTGTCCTTTTATTAGCAAAGTGTCCACCAAAAGGTTCATCATAACATGCCTTGAGAATCTCAAGCATCTCATCTTCTCGAACACATCTCCTAATGATAAAATCTAGACCTATTTTGTATAACTCATTAGCAACCCATGAATATTTTTCACTGACATAAATGATCTTTATTTTGTCTCTTGCATTCATTATTGAAGGAAATTTCCCTGAAACTAAATAATTAAAAATGTCAGCAAACCAAGGAGTTTGAGTAGAAACTGTAAAAAGATATTCATTAGGGAATTGACCTTCAACTGGAGTATTGTCCTTAATATTTTGGAGTCTAGATAGGAAATCAGCTACTGTATTTTGTTTCCCAGGCCTATCTAGAATGGTAATGTTGAATTCCTATAAAAGAAATAACCATCTTATGACTCTACCATTAGTAATTTATTTGTTCATTAGATATTTAATTGCAGAGTGATCTATGTGAACAAAAGTTTCATAGCCTGTTATATAGTGTCTAAATTTATTTATGGCATGAACAATAGCTAAGAACTCTTTTTTAGTTACAGTATAATTTAACTTTGAAGGATTCGAACTTTTACTTGTATAGTAGATGGCATAAGGAATCAGATCTTTTTGTTCCAACACTGCTCCTAAAGTTGTATCCGAGGCATCTGTTGAAATATGAAAGGTAATTTCCAATTAGGTCCCCTTAAAATAGGTGCTTCAGATATTTTTGTTTTCAGGGTCTCAAAGGCTAACTGGAAATCATGATTCCATTTGAATTCACAGTCCTTAGTAAGTAATTTGAAAAGTGGAGATGCTATCTTGGTGAAGTTTTCTATAAAACTTCGATAATATCCTGTAAATCCTAGAAAACTCCTAACATCTTTTTTACAACTCGGAACAGATAAGTTAGAGATGACTTCAACTTTTGACTCATCAACTCTAATCCCATCCCCTGAAATGTGATGCCCCAAAACAATTCCTTCAGTAAACATCATAAAACAGTTCTCATGACTTAGTGAAAGATTTGCTTCTTTACATCTCTTTAAAACTTTTTCCAAGTTTTCTAGAGCTTCTTCAAATGTGTTTCCATAGACTGTGAAATCATCCATATATACCTCTACACAATCATGTATTAGATCTGAAAATATTCCTAGTACTGCCCTTTGAAATGTTGCAGGTGCATTGCATAATCCAAATGGAAATACTCGGTAAGCATAGTTACCCCAAGGACAGGTAAATGTGGTTTTTTCTTGATCTTCCAGTGCTACTTGGATTTGATTATAACCACTAAACCCATATAAAAATGAGAAGTACTTTTTTCCAGCTAATGTATCTAATACTTGATCTATGAAAGGTAGGGGAAAATGATCTTTAAGAGTAGCTTTGTTTAATTCTCGATAGTCAATACATACCCTCCATTTACCATTTTTCTTTGGCACAATTACCAAAGTAGAAACCCACTGACTATCTGAAATGGGATAGATAAAGTTGACATTTAACAATTTCTGCAATTCTTCTTTAACAATCTCCCTAAGATTTGGATTCATCCATCTCTGAGGTTGTCTGATTGGTTTAAAATTTTCCTCTATGTAGATGTGATGAGTGCAAGTCTTATGGCTTATCCCTTTCATATCAGTGTACTCCCATGCATATGCAGAAGAATGTCTCTGTAATATCTTGACTAGCTTTTCTTGTTGAGATTTCTCTAGGTTCTTGTTTATGTTTAAAGTTTTACCTGGAAATATCTCAATTGTAGAGCTGCCAAATTTACCCATGGAATAAAGAGACATCTATCTTGATGATAAAACTCAATGTTGGATTCTTCTTGAAATTGTTCATGTTTGTATTCCGAAGAGGATTCAAAATTTTCTAAGGTATTCAGAATCTGGCTATCTTCACTAATTTCTGAAATTGTGAAGAGAGGTTGTATGTCTTCTTCATCCTCAATCCATTGAGTATCATCTAATTCTGTAATTGTTTTTGCTGGAGGATACAAGGTAAATTTCTTGGTTGAACTACCATCAGAGATGTACATATCACCAGATCTACAGCTAATGAAAGCATCAGCTGTAGCTAACCAAGGTCTTCCTAATATAATAGGATGCCCTCCTAGATTATTCTTAGGAGTTAGGATCATAAAATCCACAGGATACTTCCAAGAATATAGGGACACTGGAATGTCTTCTATTACCCCATCAAGTTTGATCATAGATATGTCTGCTAATTGTAATAATGTGGGTGTAAAAAGAAGATTAGGAAGCTTTAGTTTATCCATGATTTGTCTACTCATGATATTGATTGCTGCTCCTAAATCAATAAGTGTGTTTTGGATCTCAGTTCCATTGATGTGTATTTTAACAACTGGATTTCCTGGGTCTAGATGCTTTGGAATGGGAATCTTACCCATCATGATATCTGCTATTTTTCCTTCCAGTTGAATTTTCTTTATCTCTTTGATTCTTTTTCCTGTTTTTTTCATGCTCAACTCCTTTATTTTTTTTGCTAGAATTGGAATTTCCTTGATAGCTTGTAATAATGGGATCTTAATACAAACGTTTCTCAGCTCATCTAGGAAATCTTAATTAGGCACCATAATTTGTTTTTCTACACCCCTATCAATTTGTAATCTTTTTGGAAAGGGAGGTGTAGAGGTAGATGTTGATGGCTGCTCTAATATAGGAGTTGAAGTTATTGGTTCTTTTTGTTTTGATTTTCCAATATTTGGGTCTTGAAAAGGTGTGCTCTCTTCAAGACTTTTATTTACCCGCAGAGAATCTTCCTCAAAGTTGTTTTTTTCTTGTATGATTACAGAAGGTTTCTTCTTTTCAAGTATTCTTCCAGACCTAAGTTGAACATCATTAAGGTCTAAAAGAGTAATCAAATAGGTTGGAAATTGTTGGCCTTCTATCATGTATATGTTTTGAGGATTTTTATTGTTGGGGTTTGGTATGGGTTGGGCAGGTAACTGATTTGTTTTCTGAGGAAATGGTAATGGAAGTGGTGGATTTTGATGTTGTGGATTTTGAGGATTTTGTTGAGGAGGAAAATGTGGATATGGTGGATAGGATGGTGGATATTGATAGTACTGAGAGTATCTTCCATAGGGATTTTGTGCTCCTTGTGCCCAAGTTTGAGATTGATTTTGAAATTGGGGCCAAGGTTGCTGCCAAGAATTCCAATTTGGTGGGGATTGATTATACAGCTAATCATGGAATCCTTGTGTTTGAGGTCCTTTCCAAGGCCTCCTAAAGACAAAATTGAGATATTCTGTGGAATTTGTAGGGGTTTCTTCTTGAAAGACAACTTTAAGACCAAGAAGTGAAGGACAACTCTTGGTCTCATGTTTTTCTGAAAAAATTACACAAGTCTCTACTACTTTTTCATCTAAAGGGCACTCTCTCAAGGCATGCTTCTTTCTACATTTGGGACAAAAGATTGCTAAGGCATCAGATTCAACTTTTTTCTTGTTTTGTAACTTAAGGGTGTCTATTTTCTCACTAAGACTCCCTAAAATGTCATATTTGAATTCATCAAGCATATGTCCGATTTCTGCCCTACTTACTCTCCCAGAAGCAGACTTACTTTCCCTTGCAAGAGCAGGGTCTCTTGGTCCTCTTATAGTTTTAGATTTCCCTCTTGAAAGGTTGATACATAATTCAGCTATTTCAGGTAATGTGAGCTGAGATATATCCCCTTTCCCCATCATATTAAGGATATCTAACCATTCATCCCTAATTTTCTTCAACAAGAGAGCTTTCAAATTATCTTGGTCTAAGTTTTCCATTTTTTCTCTCTTGATGTTATAGTTAAACCTCTCCAACAAATCTTCCAGATTTTCATCCTCTTTTTGTAGCATTTTAAACACTTCCTCCTTATGGTTGACTGGCATACAGTAATCAAAATTCCTCTCTATAAATGCATGTTTCATGTCTTCCCATGTCCTAATAGAACTGTTGATCAAACTCATAAACCATTTTAATGTTGCTCCTTTCAATGTTGAAGGGAATAGTTTAAGTTTTTGGGCATCTTGTAAGTAATCATAGGTTCTACATAGGACATCAAATTCAAATAGGAAGGTTTCAGGATCTTCACTTTTGAGTCCATAAAATTTTAGAAGGACAGAGGGTGAAATTTTTTTCATAGTTGCATTGGTTTCTTCATCTATTATAGGAAACCCAAAAGAGCTTCCCATTTCCCTTCTACCTCTACCTCTGCCTCCTTCTTCACCTCTACCTCCTTCTCCTTTTGCACCTCTACCTCCTTCTCCTCTACCTCTACCTCTACCCCCTCCAAATAGTGTATGTTCTCCATTAAAGACTCCTCCTCCCCCTTCTTCTGCCATGGTTGATTCTCCTTTGGAAGTGGAAAAGTTTATGTCTCTAGTAGAGGTCCTTGAATCTTCTTCTAGGACAGGTTCAGTGGATGAAGTGGAAGGTATTTTTGATGGAATATCTGATCTTAATTCTTCTGGAAGTCTATGATTAGTAGATTATGGGATGTGGCTTTGATTTGGAGGTGTGCCACCTCTTGGTCTTGGTGGAAAAAGTGGTGTTCTAGGAATCAAGCTTCTGCTTCTTATGAATCTACCCCTTGAGTCTCTTTCTCTACGCATATCATTGTTTTTTTTTAAGGTAAGAAACAAGGCTACCTAGTTACACTTCCCCGACAATGACGCCAAAATTTCTAGTCAACTTAGTGTTCCTAAATTGATGTCATAAATTGTCAACCAAGGCTAGTAAACTGTTGAAGTGAAGTGCACTATATGTGCCTAGGTATATTCTTCCTACTTTGTTGTGTTTAGTGGTTTTCTAGTGTTTTTAGTTTTGTATTTTTTATGCTAAGAGGAAAAGAACTAAATTGTTGGCAAAGAGAAGTTATTGGTCACACGAAAACAAAACAAAATCTACTCTAGACTATGTATGGCACCTAAGAACAGAAAATGCTAATTCACATATTGCAAAGCTTGACAAGAAAAGTAAATCATAACATTACACTCAGTCCAATTCATTTCATTAGAGGTATGTTGGAACAGCTTGAGAAAAGGATAAGTTTGAGGCAATGAGGTTCTCTTTAATAAACAACAACTTACAATATCAGAGAGAAAATATCATCCATGGTTAGAAATTTGTTGGAACATTTTGAGAAAAGATTATATTCAACATAATAAGGAACCCTATGCTAAAATAACTTATGACACTAGAATTAACCCATCCTGCAACTCAAAATGTTACTATTAAGCCTCATTCAAGGATTAGAAATCTTTTGGAATAACTTTGGAAAAAGGTTGTTTGTAAAATTATGAGAAATTACAGAACAGTCAAGAACTCAAAATGATATAGCTAATTCTTGTCCATATGATAATGATGTGTTAGAAGATACTAAGAACAAGAGCAGCTTGTAAAATAATCAAAGTCTTTTAAATCTAATTTAACAGGACTAGAATGCAATTAATAAAACTTGAAATACAATGAACAAAACTGAACTAGAATGCAATTAACCTTCGAAGTATTACAACTCTATCTCATTCACGTGTTAGTGATATATTGGAATAGTTCATAAGAACAATATTGACTGTAATATTCGATGTAATTGAATCATAAAACATGAAGCTCAGAGAAACTACCTAAATTAAGAACGAAACAGAGCTAAAGTCACTTATCTAGAAAATATGCACAAAGCCTTTCGGACAGTAGGGGCCCTCTACCATCAGATTGGCACACGAATCCTTAACTCCTCAAAATTGCTTCAGATCATGCATCAAAGTTTTACTTCTTTCATTAAAGGAAAACGCTTCAGAAACAGAGTATCACAGTCTTGGAAAAATTAACAACAAAACATCCACTAGCTAACTATCTCTCGGTTCACCGAGTTATTCTTATAAGCAAAATACATAACTGTCATTGAGTGGAAATAGGCATAGGTGTCTTTTCAAATCAAAATTGAATTAGAACTCCTGTGAGGACTCATACTTTGCTGAAGACATCTGTAGAGTCCTTGTCCTTGTAGAAGTCTACTTCTTAGTTTTGGCTTCCTCCACGTGCATAACCACTTGCAGATTTTTGCTCAGACTTCGTAGAGGGCAAGGAATGATGTAGGTGAGTTCTAGAACTCAACCATATGTGTTTTTCCTTTAAGTGACACCTGTAACCTATGTGAAGATAAAGATGGCTGCAGAATAGGCGACTAGCTACAGAATGGCTGCATTCTGTAGCTAAGTCTAGTCAAAAACCACTATGACAACAAAACCACAAAGGTATAGTAAGTCAGTCATTGCATGCATTCTTAAAGTGACTTTAATCAATCCTATTTATCTTTTTAAGCCTATAACTGATAAAGGACAAATGGAATGAAGTGAAATTTGGTGAAAGGAAAGGACATCTTTGGGGCTCAACAGTGCCCAATTGAACCCATCAAAGTAGGTCTACAACGTCAAGGCATAGGTTGTAAAATCCCTTTTATATATTAATATGACATGACCGATTTTTAGTTCCATATTTTCTATGTTGATGTTCAAAGTTTCTGACTCTCCTTGACTATTTGGATAGTTGTAAATGAACATGTATGCTCGTATGATTTTTGTGTTTTCTTGATCTTTGTGTAGGTATATGAATGTCACTAAAAATGGAGAAAAAGGCTTAAATAACGAATATCAAGGGATCACTGCGACATAATACGTCAAGAGTGTTGGATTGAGGTAGGACATCTATTCTAATCCACATTTCATTTATGAACTAGGAATTTAGAACTAGAATGTTCCCTTGTTGCTAGACCCACCTAGGGCTAGAAAGATCACCTCTATCCACAGAGGGGATTTTCCTTCACAAAAATGATGAGTACATATCGCGTGATGCACCCCTTTCATTTATTTAAAGTCCCAAGAAAAATCTTCTAATTTTTCTCTCAGTATCTTGCACAATTGTTCTTCTTGTTTGGTCAAGAAAGAAGGATTGATATTTAGGGTTCTGGATGGGCCAAACACTATAGCTTTGACATGTTCAATTCTTGAGCAAACCAAATATAACTCATTCGAAGGACCGCTTCCATATTCTCTAACAAGATCATCAAGTGGAATGGAGTGGGGGGTTGCTTCTGAAGGATATGGTCAATGAGGTAATCTTCATTAGGTTGCCCCCCTCCTATCACAACATCTAGAGTTCTGATTCAGTATGGTGTTGTAGGATACACTTCATCTTCATCCTCATCCTCTATCCACAAAGGTAGATAATTTTCAATAAAAGGCGAAGAAGTAGGATATAATATTAGTTTCTTTGATAAGGGTCCATTTTTAATGGTCATGTTTCCAGCCCTAAAACTAATGTAGGCATCAGCTGTGGCCAACCAAGTTCTTCCTAGGATAAGAGGGTGACCATTAAAATTGGGTTTGGGCTAGAGAACTAGGAAATAAGTAGGATATTCCCAAGAGTTGATGGATACCATGACATCCTCAAAAAATCCCTCGAGAGTTACTGTGGATCTTTCTACAAGGTCCAGCACTCTGGTGGTTTTCCTCAAAGTTCCTTGGAGATTTAGCTTTAGCATAGTATCTTTTGTCATCACATTGATTAAAGCCCCAAGATCAATCAGGGTATAAGGGACAATGATGCCATCAATTTGCACATCCACTACTAGGCTTCTAGGATCTAGGTACTTTGGAAAAATCACTCTCCCCAGCATGAGATTAGATAATTGTCCAACAACATTGATGGTGGGGGTGTTTCTCCTCCTTCTCTAGGTATTTTTGAAAAAATTCTCCTTTATAAGCTTATTATAGATGGGAACATCCTTAATAGCTTAGAGAAGGGGTATCTTAACACACAAATTCTTCAATTCTCCTAGAAGTTCAATCTATTATGGGGTGTGATGGATAAGGTGGATCAATCTTTCAAGAAAAGGAGGTCGATTTACTTGAGGGGAAATATCTTCCTTTTCCTCTTCAATATCTTCAGGTGGAGAAGGTGGATGGTTACCTGGAAGTACTATTCTAGACTGAAGGATGATCTCATGGATCTCCATAGCATAGGAAAGATAATATGTCTCTCCATTGTAGACCTATTAAGCATGTTTTTTATTCGGGGGTTGAAAAAGCATATGTGATTTCTTAGGTGGGGCCAGATGAGTGAGTTGTGGTGGAATTTGTGGTGGAGGTAATAAAGCAGGAGGTTGGTTAAGATGAGGCCTCCACCCTTGTGATGGGTTGCTCCATTGAAGAGGTTGCACAGGATATGGCTGAAAAGGAAGGTTGGCAGGTTGAGGAGGATATGGAGAAGCATATCACCAAGAAGGAGGTGTCGGCCATGATGGATAAGTGGAGGAGTACCAAGGCTACAAAGGTGCATTCTAATTTGAATTGTAATAATAATAAGGTGCACTTTGCATGCCTTGTTGGTATGGTCGAGATACTTGAGGCATAATTTGATTGATGAAGTGGAGTTGCTCTAGACCACATTCTACCCCTTGATATAGAGCGTTTAGGCCTGGTAAGGAAGGAAATTTTTCTGTTCCATGTTTTTCATCATATACTGAGAAAAATTCTATGACACTCATTAGGCACTCATTCCTAGGGTGTCTCCTAGTCCATCTAGGGAAAAAATAGCTAAGGCTCTCTTTGATTCCTCTTGTTTCCTCTTGATATGCATGGTATCCATTTTAGATTCAAAGGTATATATAATTTTACTCTTGAAATCCTTGAACATATTTCCTATTTAATTTTTTATAGATGAGGTGGAGGAAGAGGTATTGGATAAGCTCTGGATAATTTTACCCTTCTTCCTAGATGCAGAGTAGTTTTTGAACACAATTTTGATTTCATCATAGGATAAATGATTGATATCCCCTCCAGATAACATATTGAGGGCCTCCAATACTTCCTCCCTGGTCCCTTGGAGAAGAACTAACGTGAGTGATTCAAGATCAAGGTTGTGGTTAACCCTCCTATAGTTAAGTTGAAACCTTTCCTCATATTCTTCTAAAGATTCTTCAGGTCCCAGGGTCAGCCTAAAGATATCTTCCTTGGTTTCTTTAGACCTACAATAATCCATGTACTTTCTATTAAAGGATTGCTGCATTTGGGCCCTGGTAGTGATGTTTCCCCCATGAATACCCATGAATAAATGCAAGGATTCATCCTTAAGGGTAGAGGGGAACAACTTCAGCTTTTGTTCATATGAGGCATAGTGATAGGTCCTAAAAACAACAACAAATCCAAAAGTGAAGGTATCAGGATCCTCATAGGTTAGGAATGGAAGTGTGGGAGGGAAGGATGGCTGATGTTCTTCATCCTAGTCTCCTCATTGGTTTATTTGATGGGAAATATCTCATTTTTTCTGTTCTCGGCCATAGCTTAGATAGGTGAAGTAGGTTTTCTTCTTCTCCAATAGGCTCTTCAAAAATTTCAAGGTACTCGCCTGGAGGGTCTTCTAATTCCCCTGCAGTCATAGAGGGAAGCTCAAAGTCACTGAAGAAGAGTAAAGGTTGATTGTGTGAGAGTGTGGAGTTTTTTGGTAAATATTTTCCTTGATTATCCCTACTCCTACGGGGCATGAAAGATATTTTTTTTTTGTTTTTATCACTTTTTCAAAACTAAATGAAAATAAAGAAGAAAAAAACAAATTCTTAAGCATAAAAAATCATCTACTTAGAGACCTCCCCGACAAAGATGCCAAAAAGTGGTGAACCTTGGTATTGCACCAAGAATGCTGCAACTCCCAAGGGCTAGTCAAATCTATTTATCAACCTAGGGTTCATAGAAAATTAGAGGTGATAGTGTTACATGTAAAGTATATGGGAGTATACTCATGCCACCCTCAACTAGGTCATTTGATCAAAAGTGCTCCAAGACCATTCCTCTTACCAAATTAGAATGACAACTTGCTAATGAAGATACAACTAGAAGCTACCTATAACTATGAAAATCAAAATGCATTTGTCTTCAACTTGTAAAGTCTATTTAATCGATTCATGAAAATATAAGAGAAAAACTGCTTGTAGAAAGGGAGCTATGTTATCTTGCATCATTCATCAGTCTACCTGATCTCCTTGTAGAAAATAAACTAATCTCTTTTTCATAAACTATCAAATTGTAATTCAAAATTTTGTAACACCCTCTTCCCACATCTTCCCAAGTAACCGGCCTCACCCAAGTAACCGGCCAACCAAGGTAAACATGTGACGAGAGGCTACTAATATGAGTTTCAACCTCATATATGACCTTAAGGAATTGGAATCAAGAGAAACATGACAAACACCTCTTACAAATCATTAACAACACCTCTAGGAGGTAAACCACCCTCCGAGACCCCTGAAAATTGAAGGGGGGATGAATTTTGACACTCTTGAGTCTTATCCACAGGAATATAAGGGAAAGGGAATGGATATATACCCTTAGCCATGGGATAGCCTTAGAAAGGTAGCAGCCAGGTCCCCAAATAGTCAATTTTGTGCCTGTAACTCTAGGATTTGTGCCACATTTTTAGCCCCTGAGCCCAAGTCACTGCCCAAAACTTCCTATAACTTCAAGAGAGGATAAATAACATTAAAAATACAAATACATGGAAGAAATCACATTATCAGGAACTCATCCCACCCCTCCCATCCATGACAGATATTTCTTCAAACATGTCACAAACATTGCATCTACAGGTGTAAACAACAAAATTAAACTAGGGGGTATACTACTTATCTAAGAATCACTAAGAATAATTTCTCCCTTACATAATAAGTTGAAATAAAATATATATGACCATAGAGAAATTGTATATTCATTTATAGGAAAAATCATAGATAGAGCCATACATCATCACTGACAAAATACAAGCTTATAACTATCATAATAGAAACTAAAATACCATGGATATATCATCAATGAAATCCACATAATCGCCAACACATTTTCATACCAAATACCAAAGAAATGAGCTTCTCATTAATGAGTGCAAAACCAATCAGAGATGGGACTTCCATGTTCCATCTGACCATAGATTGGTTGAGCCAAGTCTCTCTTCAGCCAATCACCCCCGTGCCATATTCCAAGCATGAATGTGGGACTCATAACCAATTGAGAAATAACCAAACAAGCATGGATGCTACTGGAGTTCTCCACCTAAACTGTGAGGAATTTGAGTGCCTCCTAGTCTCTTAGGCTTTACCGTAACCCACAGTCTGATCTAGGGGTCACTAGGCCCTATACCGAGACCATCTCTCTAGTATTTACCGTACATCCCATCCCAAGACTACTAGGCCCAACGAAGATAATTCCACCTCTTGGCTTTACTGTATATCCTTCCATTTACCGGCAAGGATTCCTAAGCCCATCGAGGCACAGAATATGGCTCTACCGCAACCCAACTTAGGCTCAATGGTTACTAGGCCAGTGGATTTACCATGATCCACAGTCCGGTTCAGGGACCACTAGGCCATGTGATTATCATTTCTAAGATCTACCCCATTCAAATTTGAATCCATCTGACAATCAAACTCAACCGAAGTATGAGAAAGTCATCTCATCAATGTTATACAGAAATGGCGAGGCTAGGCTAAAAACCACTGCCTCACACCTCGAAAAAACCATGCCAAAATAGAGAGAAACCACATGCAATGCCATGCATTCAAGATATAGCAAGGAAATCACATATGCAAATTGATACCTACAAAGAATCTTGGTGTAACTGCTTGATCCTACTCTTCCTTGCTTGCTTTTCTTTCCTTGATCCAATTCCCAAGTGCTCCAAGATAATTCTAAGTGTCCAAGAGCGAGAGATAATAATGAGAGAGATCCAAAAAATGCACTGACAAAAGGTACCAACTAACCTTCAAAAGCCCTTTTATTGAAGGTTCCTATATTTTCTTCATTTTCCATTATTTTCTTTCAATTTCCTCCTCACATGCAACCTGTAACCTTTCATCTCCCTTTTTCTCCTAATTTCCATGACTTTCCCAAATGATTTTTCCAAAATATGTTTTGCCTCTTTAATGCCTTAGGCATAGCCTTTTCCAATTTCCTTAGCCATAATAAACCAAATCAACACCCCCAGGATATTTTTTTCCCAACATTCAACTAGAAATATGTGTCCCATTAATTGTGGTTATTATTTTTACCTTTATTACATGGAATTTCCACCAAGGCTGTTACAGAAACCTCCCCCTTGGGGGACACCATCCACGGTGTTAAACTACACATATACCTCAGCAAAACTGCTAAAAATAAAACACACTTTCCATGGAGCTTTATAACTCAGCTCGTTGCAGTATTTATAATGAATAACCTTCTCATAATAAAAAACCATAATGACAATCCTACCGTGTAATCGAGCTTTATAACACAAATCATTACAGTATTTACAATAGCAACCACATATATACATATGCACATTTTCCCTACCAGAAAATAAAAGGATACGATGTTCGTATCAGCAAAAATGGAATCTAGAGGCTCACATCTCCACCCTCAAAGTAGTACCAAGATTCACTTCCTTCCCTGGAAGTCTAGAATCCATTGTCAGATCCAAAGCGACATCTAATTTCCAATGCTACAATACTACGCCACCATACCCTCAGTGAACAGTTACCCACTCATTGTTCTATGGCACACTACCAATGTGAATATGATTCCATCTAGAAAATATCATGACCAAAACAATTCCATGCTTGACCTTCCCTTATCTGATACACAGTACTTGGCCATCCCTTTTCGTGGAGTCACTCACCTTCCAATATCTCTGACATCCGCTATCATGGGCGATGTATCCCTTGTAAAGGCTTCCTCGAATCAAAATATATAAAAACCAAGGCATATACCTACCTCAAAATCATCATACCAATCATAGCATGCTCATGGAAATTAATAGACACTATTGGGTGCGAGTGTCCCAGAATAACCCTGCTCCTAAAATGTTTTACCAACATACTACTACATGTTCCAAACCCTTTTGTTGACACTGCTAATTCTTGCAGTCAATTCCAATCACCCAACTGGCCATTTCCATGCTTCATGTACCAAGCACATAATTTCAATTAGCTTCAAAAAAGTTGAGATAAATTCAAATCATACTTCATTCATAGCTCATCAATAAGGTACACTTGCAATCCTGTTCACTTCCTGTCACACAATACAAAGTAGTTGTTTGGTCAAATAATCATGTATAACATATCACATATGGTTAGCTCAAAACACAACCATCATAAGTCAAAATCATGAATCGCATGAAATTTCCATAAATCATAATCATAAATCACATGTAACCATCATAAGTCATAATTAAAAATAACATGCATAATAAAAATGAAATAAAATATATTTATTTATCCTTCATCGGTCCTTACTTCTGCCTTTGTTCTTTTTGTACTCACACATTGGATCAGTTGCCACACCCAACAAGAACCCAATTCCTTTTCTTCTCTTAACTCACATACACAAACAAACAACGTAAATCGCGTACATCCACACAAGGCATACAACACCACACAATACATACACCCACACCGACATAAGACACATACACCTACACCCGGTGTACAATACAAAACAAAAAAAATGCCTAGATCCGCATACAACAAATACACCTACACCTAGTGTATAGTACAACACAACACATATGCCTACACCAACAGAAATCACATACACATACACCCGACGTACAATACAACACAATACATATACTTATACATATATGTACACAGAGTACAACACAATGAATACACATGTCGCGATACCACGACTATACTATGAACATACATAGTACTGCATGAGCTCAGCACAATATGTACGACATGCACAGAATACCACATGTACACATTACCACATGTACTCAACACTACCTGCACAACGTGTACATAACATCACATGTACATGGCATCACCTGCACAACGTGTTCGCAATGCCAAATGTACAACATGCCACATGTACAATGTGTACACAACACCACATGCACGACATGTATACGACACCACATGTACACAAAATCACATGTGCGACATGCACATGGAACCACTTGCATACAAAATCACATGTACAACATGTACACAACACGACATTCATACAACACCATATGTACAATCATGCACACAACACCAAATGCACAAAGCACCATATGTACATGATGCACACAACACCATATGTAGATAGCACTACATATTCAACATGCACATAGCACCATACGTACACAACACCACATATCCAACATGTGCACAACATTATATGCACACAATGCCACACATCAAACATGCACACAGTACAGTATGTACACAACACCCCATATCTCACATGTACATAGCAGCATATATACCTAGCACCACATATGAAATATACACACAACACCACATATATAGCATGCATACAACATCATATGTACACAATACTACATATGCAACATTACACATCACTATAGGTACAGTCACTGAATATACAACATGCACAACATCTACACAATAGTAGTACTATAGATCCATAGACCACACACTGACCCCACAAGTGACCTTGCTTAAAGTGTCTCTCCACTATCCATGCTTATCCTGGCATATCACAATTCGCACAAATTTCACTTCGGTGATGTAACCCTGAACATTATCGATCCATAACATAAACATAAGCATAGTACAATAATATAACATTAAATCATATCCACATGATACTGACCTCATAGATATGTCAGAGTTACTCTTCCTACTCGATTCCTCATAAAACCAAGAATCTCTTCATGCCATTCACCTACATAAGAAATCATTCCTTCACAAGAATGATCCTTGAAAAACTTGTCATATAGTGACATAGACATATACATACATACATATATATAATCATTATCATAAAATAATCATGATCATGTCATACAACGTCATACATACATACATTTATACACATAAACCATCAATATCCATGATGACCCTCTCAATCAACGACATACATACATATATACATATATAAACATCAACATAAAGCAATCATGATCTCATCACATAGCGACATACATACATGAATATATACATATATAGACATCATCATAATTATGATCACAACATGATTATCATATAACATAAGGTATAGGTTAAGATAACTTCCTTTATTCATGTAAAACATGCACAACATTGGGAGAAATAGTTGCCGACATAGTCAAGGCATCTAAAACCTCATATCCATTCACTTTAACTTTCGTGTTACCTTTCTCATAAATTTTCTACCACCGTCCATTTACACCAATGGACCCAACCAATCCAATCGTTGTCATATTATTAATTTCCGATGTGCTTACTCATTCACTAAGCTTTATTTGAGTCTTTCATGATCACCTGTTGGGTACCACAAAGCTCTCCTTGAGCTCCAATAACTTTCCTCTTTCCCAAACCAATTCCCAATACTCCCAAAACATAAAAGGCAAGAACAAGAGAAGGCAACAAGAAGACCATGGAAAAAACCAAAAGCACAAAGTGGCAAGGCCTTTCCTCAGACATACACAAAGCTACAAATCAAGCGCAAACAAATCATAAAATACCAAAAGCACAAGACTAACAAAAAACACCACGATTCAATCCACATGGTTCTCAAAGCTATCAAGGGAAAGCTCAACCCAATCCTTTTTCAAGATTTCATGGCAGCCTCTTTTGCCCTACAATTACCTGCACCATACTGCCATAACCACACAATTTTATGCACATAAATAAATATAACAACATACTAGTTATCTTAACTTGATGTGCCAAACATGCTTCCTTATAACTGAACACACATGTCAGCCACATGTACCAAACATCAAAACAACCTATTTATCAATTGAAAATCAACTTTTATCAAGACTAACAACCATGTCATAATCAAAAATCAACTAACATTCATCTTTCATCATACATAAAGCCACAACTATCACCTACTTAAACTAAATTACATACCAGATAGCTCAAAACATATGTGTTAGCACAACCATCTTAAAGAAATATCATTCCTTCAAGAAATCTTACAGACACATATACTCATATCATGAAATTAATCAAACGTTCAAACAACTTGAAAACATACCATGTTAAATAAATCAAATAGATGACGTAATAGACACCAAATAACTCAAACACCAAATAGAGGACATAACCAAACATTCGAGCACCAAGTATACGACATAAGAAAAATGATACATTAATGTACATCAGGGGAGGATATCTTTTCTGCAAAATCAATCTATATTAGCACGATATAAATTCACAACACATCACTCAATAATAAATAAGGTCAGGATATCCATAACAGTAACTAACTAACATGTTCATATCATAAACCCATAAGCAAATGACATTCATGCATACAATCACACATGCATAGTCAATCTAGACATAATACAGCACACTATCATAATTAGGTTGGATCATGCTTGAATGTCACAACCCTAACCATCAAGTCACTATCATGTAACACCAACAATTTATATGTCATGCTCATCAAAATCATATAACATAATCATCAAGTTAATAACATTCTTGACTAACCAATGCATGCACGTATCATCACACTAGTCAACTAACATCTATCATAACATCAATATAATGAGAGGCATACACATAACCACAATGCATATGACTACACTGATTAACAACATTTATCATACATGTAACCATAATAGCAATATAATGACAAGCATATAAGTAACCATAATGCTTACAACAACCATGAATCACATATCTTCATACCAAACATGCACATTTGTATGATGATTTGCTCTTGCCTCGAGGTCCAATGTTGCAAATTCACTTTACTTATATGCATATCCTGCTCTATCTCAACCAAAAAATTATCATCATAACATAACAATATCATCATGATGATACAATTGCATACCATGACCTCACGATGCATGAGAACATCAACCATGCCAACTTACATGGACAATATATAAGCATGAGCAACATGTGACCAAACATGAACAACCAATGCATGTCCCACATATAGCATCACCTAAGAAAACATACATGGACTACATGAGAGCATGACCATTATGTAACCCTAGCATAAGAAAACAATGCATTTACAATATGTAACAATATGTAAGAAAGTGTGCATGAACAATACACAAGCATTAGCGGCACACAACCAGCCATACACTCACGAAAACATGTTGACAACAACACCATCAACACTTCCATGGTGACACCACTACCACCATGGCCAACACAACATGGATTCAACAAGCACATATATACCACAAACATACTACACATGCATACAACCAACATAAGTGCGTGATACACACGCCACCCATCCAGTCCGAGAGTTGAACCATGCTCTGATACAACTCTATAACACCCTCTTCCCACATCTACCCAAGTAACCATCCAATTAGGATAAAAATGTGATGAGAGGCTACTAATATGCTATTCAACCTCCTATATGAACTTAAGGAAGTGGAACCGACATAAACATTTTAAACACATCTTACACAACATCAACACCACCTCTCTGAGACCACCCTCCCATACCCCTGAAACTTGAAGGGGGACTGAATTTTGACCCTCTTGAGCCTTATCCATGGCCATATAAGGGAAAGGGAGAAGCTATAGACCCTTAGCCACGGGCTAGCCTTGGAAAGGCAGTGGGAAGGACCCCAAACGGTCAATTTTGTGCCTACAGCTCCAAGATTTGTGCCACATTTTCAACCCCTAAGCCCAGGTAATTGCCCAAAACTTCTTGTAACTTCAGGAGAGGATAAATAAAATTAAAAAATAGATATGTAAGAAATCACATCATCAAAAACTCATCCAACCCCACCCATCCATGATAGGAATTTCGTCAAACATGTCACAAACATTGCATCTACAAGTGTAAACAACAAAATTATACATGGGGGTCTAATAGTTATCTGAGAATCACTAAGAAGCAATTATCCCTTACATCATAGCCTAAAATACAATATATTTTACTATAGATACATTGTATATTCATTTACAGGGAAAAAAATAGATATAGCCATGCATCATCACTAATAAAATACAAGCTTATGACCAACATAATGGCGATAGAAATACCATGGATATATCATCAATGAAATCAACATAATCACGAGTACATTTTCATACCAAATACCAAAGGAACGAGCTTCTCATTAATGAGTGTAAAAACCAACCAGAGATGGGACTTCCATGTTCCACTTTATCATAGATTGGCTGAGCCAAATCTCTCTTCAGCCAATCACCACCGTGCCATATTGCAAGCATGAATGTGGGACTCATAACCAACTTAAAATGAACCAAACAAGCATGGATGCTACCATATTTCTCCGCCTACACCATGAGGAATTTGAGTGCCTCCTAGTCTCTCAGGCTTTACCGTAACACACAATCCAATCTCGGGGTCATTAGGGGAGACCATCTCTCCAGGATTTACCATACATCTCATCTTGGGACTACTAGGCCCAACAAAGGTAAATCCACCTCTTGGATTTACCATATATCATGCCATTCACCGACAAAGATTTCTAGGACCACCTAGGCACACAATCTGGATTTACCACAACCCAGAGTCTCACTAAGGGGTTACTAGGCCAGTGGCTTTACTGTGATCCATAGTTTGGTTCAGGGACCACTAGGCCATGTGCTTTTCATTTCATAGATCCAACCCACTCAGCTTCGAATCGATCCAACAATCTAGCTCAACTGAAGTATGAGAAACCCATCTCATCAAAGCTATATGGAAATGGTGAGGCTAGGCTGAAAACCACTTTCACACCTAGCAAAACCCATGCCAAGACAACAAGAAACCACATGAAATACTATCATTAGGGGAATTTTGAGGTCTAAAATGGGCTTCCTAAGGAAAATGTACAATCAAAATTCACTTTATGAGAACCAATCACATTTTAGGGGATGACATCATCCCTAATGGTTGAGGTGGCATTGATTGAGTTAAAGGTACTTACTTGTCACATTCTCAATGGTGGATAAAAACTCATGATTAACCATGGTAGTGCTTTAAGTACTTTTAAAGTCATAAAGTAAAGTACTCATAATAAATGTCATTTCACACTTTGTGAATAAAATAATATTATTGTCATTTCATATTTCTTGAAATAAACAATGCATATCCCTATACATTTATTATATTATATTATATAGTATATTAATTACATGTTATTATACAATTTAAATAATGTAAATTTTAATTAATAGCATATAATATAATTAAGAATTTATAAATTTATATTTATATTTTATTTTAAGCTATTTAAGTACAAAGGACAAATGCATTAGTTGTTTAATGATAATGATTTTCTTTTTTTAAAAGCTCATTCTTATTTATAGTCACATCGATACAATTTTTTTATTAATTTTATTTTGGTACAACTTTTGAATTGAATTTAAAGTCTATGGTTAAATGGATTGTGTTGCAAAAAGTGACTGTAAATTCATAAATATTATTTTATTGGTTTATCTATTATTTTATTATTTCCTTAGGAGGCCCATTTTAGACCTCAAAATTCCCCTAATGACATGCTATATCTAGCAAGGAAATCCCATACGCAAATCTATACTTGCAAAGAATCTCATTGTAGCTACTTGATCCTAATATTCCTTGATTTCTTTTCCTTTCTTGCTCCAATTCGCAAGTGCTCCAAGAAAATTCTAAGTTTCCAAGAGTGACAGAGAGAAAGAATAATGAGAGAGCTCCAAAATTCACTAACAAAAGGTACCAACTGATCCTCAGAATCCTTTTTATTGAAGATGCCTCTATTTTTTTCATTTTCCATTATTTTCCTTATTTTCCATTATTTTCCTTCAATTTTCCCCTCACATGCAACCTGTGACCTTTCATCTCCATTTTCTCATAATTTCCATTGCTTTCGTAAATAAATATGCCAAAAATACTTTTTTCCTCTTTAATTCCATAGCCATACCCTTTTCCAATTTACTTAGCCATAATAAACCAAATCAACACCCCCCTAAGATGTTTTTTTTCCAAACATTAAGCTTGGAATACATGTCCCGTCAACCGTGGTTATTATTTTTACTTTTATAACATGGAATTTCTACCAAAGCTGTTACAAATTTCATGTACCATATAACTATCTCACACTTGCATTGAAATCAAAATTCTACTTGTACCCAATATGTGATAAGGAAACTAGCACTATTATGTTTTTTCAGTGAAGGAAAATAAGGTTTAGAGTGGCCTAGGAGCTTCCCCTAATCCTAAAATCATAGTTGGGGGTCAACATTCATTTGGAATATGTCAAATTTGCAATGGGGATAAAAAATGGTGAATGAGAGTAGTCGTACAAGTGTGCTATAGGTGGCTGCTACAGGAGCTCTATATAGCTACAGGAAGGCTTCCGAGAGGGTTTAGAAGCTGGAAATGATGGGTTAATGGTATGGAAAGGTGGATGGAGGTTTAGATAAATGAGTGAAGGATGGCCTAAGTCCCTATCCAAGCTCATAGCCCCTTAGAGGCCTATTTTGCACTAGGAGGAATGCTAAGTGATCCTAAGAAAATTGATTTTTCTGAAACAAAACTTTTGGGACAGAACTCGGGGTTAACAAGAGAAGTTGATGGAGTTCAAGATGGAAGTAGTGAAGGTTTCATTTCCTAAACATCCACACAGCCTTGCAATCATCACATAGATACATCCATTTATCACTTACAAAATGAGACAACTTGTAGTGGAAAAGATAAATTGAATTTAAATGTTATCTAATTTATGCCAAAACTTTGATCTAATCAATAAACCAACTTCTAAGTTAAAACAAGAAAATGCAAAAGAAGACAACGAACTCAAATATTATTCCAAGAAATCATAAACATAATTCTTTTGGGTTGTGGTTGTGAATCCTTCCACTCATGATCACACAAGACAGGTGAAGTAGAGGCTGCAACCACAGGTTTTGATGGATTATTTTCTACTGAAATGGAAGAAGCTAAACAAAACTTGAAGCTAAGAGAAATAAAAATACTTAAGAGGAACATAAGCCACTAGGTTGGGCCCAAACCCAAGAGCCTGACCCCTCTTGAACTAACTCAATTATAACTCAATAAGAAACTTCTCATTATCATCAAATAAAATGTGTAATACATTAGATGAGAGTCAAAATAATAATGCCACGTTCTTGAGCTCAATAGCTACCTAGCTGAAAACAAAACTTGAATCCTAATGAGATCTTCTTCTTGTTTGTTTATACAACATGGTAGCTTCTAGTAGCTCCCTAGAAAATAGGAATGTCTGTCTCCTTCAACTAGAGGATGGTGGATCTTGTTTCTCATTACTCCACTTGCACTCATAGTGGCTTGGCTACCAATGACCACGAGCTGATGCGAGAGATAGTATAGTGATCTTGGGTTTATTGAGGGAGTTAAGAAGGTGGAAAACCTCCTATATTGTCTCCTTGTTGTCTACTTCGAGCCCCTGCATGGAAAATATCTATAAAATTCCCCATTCCATTCAATTAAACCACATTAGGCTCTATGATATGAGAAATACTTTTTACGCTTCTCAATATAACTAATAATGTAAATAAATGTGATAAAGAGATAGATTAATAAGCTGAAGGATGACACCATGACCCTTATAATATACCTATTGATGAGCCTCATCACATAGATTGGGTTTAACCAAATATTTCTTTCAGCCAATCAAACCATTTCCATATTCCAAGCATGATGATGGGATCTTATGGGATAAACCAATCTATAAATGACCAAGGGAATCTAGAGATTAAACCACCTCCATGCTCACCATATCATGATCTCACCTAAAATGGTCTTGATATCACAAAACCAAACCGAGCTTGGATTCCTTAGAGTCCTTCACCATCCCTTGAGGAATTTTCTTGTTTCCACCCACCTATTGAGAACTTCCTTCAGAAGAACATCTCTAGCCCAATCCTTGGGATTTTCCCAGGACCACCTCACCCAGATCAAAAACCCTCCAACAATCCAAATCTCAACCGAGAAAAACTCCCATCACACAATGTTTATTTAGAAATGGCAAGGTAAGGCTAAAACCATTGTCGAAGCTTGGAAAAGCCCATGCCAGTGACAACAAAGAAACAAAATACACACATGCATATACAATGCATTCCAAAAATAGCTAGGAAATCGTAAATGCAACATGTTACCTACAACTATTCTTGTTGAAATTGCTTGATCCAACCTTTCATTTTTTTATCCTTGAATTCCTTTTCCTTCCTCGTCCTTCCTTTTTTTATTGGTTTCCTTCTCCTCTTGGTGGTCTTCTGGTCTATGATAATAATTCCAAAATAATATTGAAAAAAAGTGTACAAACTAATGCTATGATGTCTTTTTATTATTGATTCTTCTAATTTCTTCATTTTCCATTATTTTCCTTCATTTTCCTCCTCGCATGCAACCTGTGACCTTTCACCTTCCTTTTCTCCCAATTCCATTTATTTTCATAAATGAAATTCCAAAAATTCCTTTTTTCCTTTTCAAATTCTTTGTCATTGCCATTGCCAATTTCCCCTTAGCCATAAACAGAACAAGTGATGCCCACTAGGATATTTTGCTCAACATTCAACTTGGAATACGTGTACCATGACCTTGCTCTTATTTTTCCTTGATTTACTTTATCACATGAACTTTTAACATGGGACTGTTGCAAACCCTTCCCCCTTATGGTAACACCATCCTCAGTTGTCTATGAAACCTGCAACCAAAAAATCGTTGAAAACAAAAAGATACTTCCCATGGAGCTTTATGACTTAGCTCGTTGCAATATTTACAATGATCAACCTGCTCAAAATAAAAACTAACATGACAATCATGACGACCATACCGCTTATTGGAGCATTATAACATATCTCATTGTGGTATTTACAATAGAAACCATACATAAATGTAGAAATCACTTATAGATTCAAAATTCTAATTATAATTTTCTAAAAAAATAGACTGGAATCTACTCTACCAATTTCAGAAACCAATTTAAATGATCATGAAATCATGAAACATATAAGAAAAATAATTAAATCACACATTACACAATGATTCCCTAGGGAAATCCGAAACTAAAAACCCTGCTATCTATATATTTCATTACTTAGAAAATATGATAATATTACAATGTTTTTCTCAAGCCTAAGAAACCTCTGCAGTATCTCTATCTGTCTCACTACTTCCTAGTCAAGCTTGGCCAATACTTGACCAATTTTATGCTTTCCCAAGTCCCTATTTCCTTGTGTTTTTTCCTTTGGGTAATTATCCCCTATTAATTTGGGAAATCCCCATAAAATACTATGCAATCCATCAAGGTCATTCCTCTCACTACATGAACCACCTATATAATTTGAATGATTATACAATTGATAGTACACTGCCCTTGAACTCCAATCTCAACTAGGAAACTCTCAGTTCACACATGCATGAGTTATTTATGGCTAATATATCAGTTATGTGGTTGATCAGTCAGTGTGGTTCAAGTTCCACTTCCACACTTTGACCTTCCACTAGTTCCTCCAACAATTGGACTAGTTAAATTTAATTTAACTTAGATAAATTAAATTAATTAATTACAACTCAAAATAAACTCGACTAGGGATCCTAAAAAGTAGGAACCACTCTACCGGACTCAAGTTAGACCCTCAACTAGAATTAAGTGGACCAAATAAGTCAAACTAACTTAGTTAACTCATACAAGTTGTCATGAGATGTGGAATTACAATTTTCTTCCAATTTAATTCAAGGGGAAATTAAATTAGAATCTTTCTTGGTGCCATTTTCAACACTTCCTCTCAACAAGAAACTGATTGTCATATACCCCGATCCTGCCTCTATGGAACTAAAATTTTCCTCTTGATAGTGCCTTAGTCAAGATGTCTACATCTTGTTTCTCTATAGGAATGTACTCTAGTATCAGAATCCACCTCTGCACACAATCTCTGAGATGGTGCTATCGGATGTTGATATGCTTGGTCCTATCATGGAAAGCTGGATTCATTGAAAGTTTGATGCAACTCTAGGTTTCATATTAAATCACTGTAGGATCCATCTGTTGACCAGTTAACCAACCAGGATTTTCCTCATCTAGATAGCCTCACAAGTTGCTTGACTAGAAGCCATGTACTCTGCTTCTCTTGAACTAAGTGCAACTGATCTCTACCTCCTGTTATACTATGAAACTGTTGTTGAACCAATACTAAATATTCCACGTGATGTGCTCTTCTTGTCTGATGGACTCCCTACCCAATCTGCATCTGTGAAGAATTGAAGCTTCACTCCCTCTTTCTGTCTGTACCAAAGACCAAACTGAGTGGTGCCTCTGAGGTATCTAAACACATGTTTGGTTTCCTTCCAATAGAGTTTGGTTGGCTTAACCATTGCTTGACTAATTTATTTAACCACATAATACACGTCGAGTCATGTGTTGACCAAGTACATGAGTGAACCCATAAGCTACATGTAAATGGTAGCTTATACCACTTTACCCGAAGTAGCATCTTCCTTACTCCAATTACTTTCTAGAGAAGTATCCATGGGTTTGATTCTCTCCTAGATGTGAAACTTCTTCAGTATCTCGTTGGCATACCTTCCCTGAGAGACAAATAGTTCCCAATTTATTTTCCAAATTTCCAAACCAAGGAAATAATGCAAGATCCCCATGCCTTTCATCTCGAATTCTCTTGCCAAATATTCTTTGCAATATTTAATCATCTTATCATCACCTGTTAGAATTAAATAATTGACATATAATACCACAATATATAATTTATCTTCAACCATAATATGGTAAAGGTTTGCATCTTATTCACTTTTATTGAAGCCCAAATCGGTGAAATAGTTGTCAATCCTGGTGTAACAAGCATAAGCTTCTTGTTTCAATCCATATAGCACTCACTTGAGTCTGCACACATGTGATTCTATGTCAAAGGTCTCAAATCCTTATGGCTGCTCTATGTACACCTCTTCCTCAATCACTCCATTGAGGAAAGTTGTCTTCACATACATCTGATGTATCTTCCATCCCATCTACACTGAAAGTGATAGAATAGAACTGATTGAAGAGTACCTTGCTACTAGAGAAAATTTATGCTCATAATCTATTCCCTTCAACTAAGAGAACCCCTTAGCCAAAAATCTTTCCTTCTATTTCTTGACACTCCCATCAGTTTCTTGCTTCACCTTGTAGATCCACCTGGATCCTCCAACTAACTTTTCCTATGGTTTTGGGACCACTTCCCATGCACCGCTCCTAATAATGGAGTCATGCTCCTCTATCGTGGCATCAACCCATACATGTTGTTGCATTTCTTCCTGGAATGAGGATGGCTCGATCTCTACAGTCTTGATCATAAGAGCCATGTAGCCATTGTATCCATCTGGTGGCCTCCTCTACCTGCGTTGTGATGTGGGTGCTCCCACATTATCTCTAACTTCATGCATCAACCTGTCAACCTCTCTGGTGCGCTTCCTTCCATCCCTGGATGTCTCCGCGTGAGTAGGTGATTCCACTCTATGCTCCTCTACTTGTGGTTTCTACACAAATTTTTGAGGTTCTTCTTTTGGAGCTAAATTCTCCTCATCTCCATGAAAGTGAAGCTCCCTCTCAAGGGAAATTCTCATGGCCTTCTATTCATTTAATTTCACATATCTACGAACAATTGTCATCGTGTGAGATGGAAGGTACACCCGATGTTAGGTCCCTACAATACTAGTGTATCCCCTTATTGTTATTAGTGTAGTACCATTGTTATTATTATTATTGTGCCCATGTAGTCCCCATATTGTTATTATTGTGCCCCATAGTTGTAGCCCCATTATTGTTATTGTTGTGCCCATGTGGTTGCCATATTGTTATATTGTGACCCCTTCGATTCCTATATGTAAAAGGTAGGTTTTGTCATTTGTATCATCCAAGAATTTTTCATTTATGTAATGTAAAGCAGGTTTCCCCCTCGAAGATGTTGATTTCGAAGTCACTAATCTATATTTTCTTCTATTTTTGAGTTGGATTCATAACATTTGGTATAAGAACTTGGGATTCTAGGGTTTCACTTCTTCAAAGAGTTCATATTGGAATTTTTGATATATTTTTTTTTCTACGAGGCTTCAGATGCTGATATTTTTGCCACATGGAGCTCAAATCTTGATGAACTGTGTGTAAACATTTCAGACCTTAGTTCGCAATATTTTCGGAGATATGATCTATCGAAGTTAGGGTTTTTGCAGGCTCCATAATTCCATCTCAAATAAGTGACCGAGGGAAAAAGCGTCATAACTTTCGTTTTAGACATCGGATTTTAATTATGTAACAAGTGGTCGAAATTGCATGGATTGTAGTTTCCTATGTATTAATTGCAGAGCTAAAGGATGAAACAGTGACATGTGATACACCGTACAAGTTTTTTGTACTGAACCAATCCATAATTAGGTCATTGTGGGAGGTCATGCATAACTTTGTCTTCAAGAATTTAAATTAGGTATGGCATGTGGCATTGGAAAGAAGACTATTAGGGCTACTAAAGGACCTAATTTTAAATCTTGGGGATCCGAAATCATTGATATACATCAACTTCAATATCGAGCTCCTAAAAAGCCAAAAAAATGTGTGTTTTTCTTTTTCAAATAACATAAATTTTGTTTAAAAAATTAGTTTGAAGTGATTCCAAGGGAATATTGAAGCATTGATATCAGTATTGGGTTTTGTAATGCCTCCCAAAAATAATTCCACACCCATTAATCCCTCAGAAATCTCTACTATGATGCATGAAGAGGAATAATTGCAACATGATCTATCAAAATTACGAGACCAAGTGCAACAAATGTCACTCTCACAAAAAGAACCAAAAATGAAATGGGAGCTAAAATGGATGGTTTGAAGAAATGAATGGAAGCTAATAAGAATGGCGTGGAAGCTAAGATCGATGGTATAGAATAAAAACTGAAAGACAACATGGAATACATGAAGAATGATCTAAAAGCACACATGGAAGGTTTGAAGGAAGGTTTAACAAAGTTGGTATGAGAAATGATTCCTAATGGCGAAAAGGTAGTAGATGAAACTCATAATGAGGACAAAACAAAATTTAAGCAAGATTTCATAGAATCTAATGTTGGATTTAAGACCCACCATATTCCAAATATCGATATGAGTAAGTTTGATGGAAAGGATCCGGTAACATGGATACTACAGATGGAGCAATATTTTTATCTCCATAATGTGAAAAACACACAAAAGGTACACATTGGAACTTTATATTTAGAACACAATCAGTATGTATGGGATCGATGGATATATTCTCGTAAACCACTTGTCACTTGGCCAATTTTTACGGAGGAAATGATAGCATAATATGAAGATTCAAAGAGAAACACCTTCTTTAGGTAATTCATAAATATCAAACAAAAGGGTTCCATGGCAGAGTACATTGAGGACTTTCAAAAACTGAATATTAGGGTAGTAGATATTCTAGAGGAAAATAGGATTGATGTCTTCATAGGGACTTTGAAGGATAAAATCCAACACGAGGTTCGCCTTTGGGAACCCGATTCATTTGAAAAGACATTCAAGGTGCAAAGAAAATTTGAAAGAAAAATTATGGCAACAAGGAAGTCTACTAATCACAACTATAAACTTGGAAATGTTGTTTTTTCTAGACTTCCACAATCTACAAGATTGACACCACAACAATTAGAGGAAAAAAGAGAAAAAATATTTTTTTATATTTGTGATGAAAAATAAACTAAAGATCATAAGTGTACTGAGAAAAAATTAATTTACATAAATTACAATTAGGAGGAAAAAACAGAGAGAAAAAAAAAATCAAATTTAATTAATATTTAATAAGATAAATGTAAATTAGATTTAAGTAAATTTATCTTTTATGATAAAATTAATATATTAATAAACCTTTAAATTAAAAATAAATAAATAAAATCATAATTTTTATAAATAATTAATTTAAAAATTGAAGTACATAAAATAATATTATGAATAAGAGAATAAAATACTCAATATGAAGTAGTAATTCGTAAAATCCATTTCTCTAAAATTCTGTATAAAATGTTACTGTTATTTATATTTATATAAATATATTATTATTATTTATACATTAAATCCATTGTGTAGTCCAACCAAGGTAATCCAATATGACATGTAAAGACATGAACACGTGTTAGTTTTGAAGACATGAACAATGAATAAAGATGAGTTATTTGTAAGTTTCAAAGAGTTTGAGGATTTGTGAGGTATTGTGTAGGACTTTAGGTGGGTCCATAGAACCGATGAGAAGGATGTTTTCCATGATGTCATTTCATTTTACATTATTGAGTAATTTTTGTGTAAAAATTATAAACAAGTTAAAGGAGAAAAAATCACTACTTTAATAGTTAAATAGACACAAATAATCCATACAATACTAAATATATTTATAAATTGTTCGAATAAAAATATAAAAGGACACAAAATTGTATCGAGAGATCCATTTGAAGGATGTTAGTATGTTAATAATGACCAAGCTAATTTAAGCTCTTACATGCTTGCTAATATCTTTTTTTAATTTAGATTTGACATGTGTAATATATGTAAATTATATGGAAATGAAGAATAATTAACACATTCTAACATTTTCTCTTAATTACTATCACCACTAGCTCATTGTTTAAGTCTTAGTTAGTTTTATAACATTTGACATCAAGTCAAAAAGCTTGTTTTGCATCTTGTTGTAGCTTTTCCATAGCATAATATGCTCTACTAAGTTTTTTGTTCCTTTTTTTTAAAACATTATATGATGCATACTTTTTATTCTTCATGAGCTTTAGCGTTATTCTTCAATGTTTCGTTATTTTTATTGTCATCTTTATTTTCCTTTTTCTCATTTTCTTGTACTTTAAGTATTGTTGATAGAAATTCGTTTCCTTCCTATGTAAGATAAGAAAATAATAATTTTATTTTTTCATTTTTTTTACATTGTCACAAAAATTTTAACAATTTTGATATTTCTCTTAGATTTTTATTATTATTATTTTGTTATAGTTATTATTTTGTTATAGTTATGACTATGGACTACCCTTTCTTCACCATGCTCATGCTTTGCATCTCATATAAAATCACATTTTTCTTGCTCAACAATTTTAACATATTTCTTTGAACATTGAAGTGTTCAATGTTCAAGACAATTGCGCTCTCCATGTATTGTATATATTTTTCTACTTTACCAAGTTTTTCCATAATGTCTTTTATTATTTTTACAATGCCAAAATTTCCCACTTCTTTTGTTGCAACAATTGTTTCATCAATCTTAAATTCTTTGTGACCTAATTTAATGTTGATAGTTATTGCTCCCACTTTCAATGTATGACATTTTCAAAATATTCCAAGTTTCTAGTTGCTAGTACAATTTTGAGAAAAATGTTCTCATCCAAATTTGGTTGAATGAGAATCAATGCTACTACATCATCTTTCTTGTTAGCTCTAAATTGATCCTTTAACTCATGAACAATAGCCTCATAAGTTACTTAGCTTAAGATTTACTCAAACCCATTCAACATAATATTACATAAATCTTTAAAACCCAAAATTTAGAATTTTTACAGATGAAAACTGAAGATAGTAGCAAATAAAAATTGCCAAACAAAAATGTAGATATATATATTTTTTTTAAACTAAATTTTCCTATATTTACCATTTTCTTTTTCTTTCTTTAATTCCCTTCTTTTCTTAGTATATTTTTTTTCAGACCCACCAAAATAATTCCTAAAAAACAAAACACACAGTCAAATCAAATGGCATAAATATGTTGAAATTTCTGAATGATTCCAAACACACAGAGGAATAAAAATAATTCCTCAACTCAACACAGAGATTAATGGACAAAAATGCAGAAAAAATATATCATTAAACTTAAAAACAAATTACAGTGCTGTCACAGAACTGTTGTTTTGGCTTTTTTTTTAAATTACAAGCTGCTACAAACACAACATTACAAAATCTGTTCTTTGTCTCTTTTACGCAGTAAAAATGCACATACAATGCTCTCTGTTTTTCATACAGAGTGTCACAACACTCTTTTATTGCTCTCTGCCTTTTTTTGATACACAATCCAAACTCTTTTTCTTTTTGCCTTCAGGCATATATATGGCATTGCAACTTATTACAATACACACTGACTTTATATATATTATAAACATTGAAAATGTTTATAATATATATATTAAAACATATATATTAATCCTAAATCAAAAGACTTAACAAAAACATGTGTCGCGACATTTTAAAATAAAACATTAAAACATATGCGAATGTATTTTTGTAGATTTCAAAAACTTCAATCAAAAACATGTTTAATAAAATCATCGCATCCAACTTCACATGGCTGAGTTGACTCTTCAACCATGCAATCACTTTTCTATTGGTTGCTGGTGGAGCCCGCGACGGATTTCAAAAAAAATTTTCAAGCGTATCGCATCGCAATCTATATGGTTTGGTCTGCAGGTGGTTCTGGTAATAAACTTAACATCTTGCGCATGCGATATGCAATATTCAATATTGGCAATATCACATCACAAATGAAACAACATAACTTGCGATGGTGCAGAAATATAAGTGATAAAAGCTGGGAAATGTGTTCTGCATTATGTGGTTGGTGTGGAGTTTAATGGCGGTTGGTGCAATGTTTTAATGCAGGGATGGAGAGATTTGATGACAGCATGGCAGAATTTAAATTACAGATTTGAAAACTGTGGGCGTGGTGATTGAAACACGGTCCTTCAATGCGTTTGCAGGCTACGACCTTAAATCAAAATTTAATTGCTGAGGTTTAAATGTGTGCGATGGAGTGCACTCAACAGATTTTTTCCGCTGCTGCGTCCATCGAATTCCCATCAACATTCAAGCTTTCGTTCTCTTGCACAGTCTGCACTGTTGCAGTTGGATTTAAAAATTCAACACTCCCACTTAAATTCAACTGTTGGGTTCTCTTCCATACCCAAACAATTTCTCAAATAATTAAAACTTTTATGCCCCAATGGTTTTTTCAAAATGTCAGCAAACTTCTCCTCTATTCTGCAATGTTGCAAAACAATTTCACCATTGTTCACTAGTTGTCTGATGTAGTGATATTTGGCATCAATGTTTTTCATTCTCTTATGAAACACTGAATTCTTTGACAATGCTATTGCTGAGCTATTATCACAATAAATTGTTGTGCATTTTATCTGTTAATGACACAAACTCCTCAACATTCTCCTCATCCAAACTTCTTGACATGCTGTTGTTGTAGCTACCACATACTCTGCCTCTGCTTTAGATAAAGCCACAATTGGTTGTTTCGTAGAAGCCCATGAAATGGCTCCTAAACCCATATGAAAAACATAACCAGGGGTGCTTTTCCGGTCATCTATACTTCCAGTCCAATCACTATCATTATATCCAATTAATTTAGAATTTTCTAAAGTGGTATATAAAATTCCATACCTTTTTGTTCCTTTCACATACCTCAGAATTATTTTTGCTACTTTCCAATGTGCCTCCTTTGGCATTTCCATAAATCTGGAAATTAAACTCACAACATGCATAATATCCAACCTAGTTGCAATCAAATACATGAGGTTGCCAACTATGCTCTTGTACAAACTTGTATCAAAATCCTTGCTACTGTCCTCTTTGCTGAGTTTCAATCCCATCACTGTAGGACTAATTGCTACCTTTCAATTCTGCATATTAAATATTTCGAAAACTTCTTTTACATATTTATCTTGAGAGATAAAAAATTTATTTTCATTTTGATTTACTTCTATTTCTAAGAATTATTTCAACAATCCCATATCAGTCATCTCAAATTCATCCTTCATGACTAATTTAAAATTCTCAATGAGGTAGGCATCATTACCTGTAAAGATCACATCATCAACATATAAAACAACAATCAACATCTTACCATCTTTTTCTTTGATGTATAATGTGGGTTCTCCTTCACATTTCTCGAACTCATTTTCCAATAGATAGGTATCTATTCTACTGTACCATGCTCTTCGTGCTTGTTTCAACCCATAAAGAGATTTCTTCAATCTGCAAACTTTGTGCTCTTGGCCTGCTCTCTCATAGCCCAGAGGTTGTTCAACATAAACCTCTTCCATCGATACTCCATTTAGGAATGTTGATTTTGACATCCATTTGGTAAACCTTCCACTTGTTTTGTGCTGCTATGGACAACACTATCTTCATTATTTCCATTCTTGCAACTGGTGCAAAATTTTCCTCATAATCTCTTCCTTCTTGTTGCTTATAGCCTTTGACAACAATTCTGGCTTTGTGCCTTTCAATCTTACCTTCAGCATTGCTTTTGGTTTTATAAACCCATTTTACTCCAATCACTTCTTTTCCTTTTAGGAGATCAACTAGTTCCCATGTCTTATTCTTTTCTATGGTATTCATTTCTTCATCCATAGCATTTATCCATTTCTTATCTTTCACTCCTTTTTCAAAATGAATAGAATCATCTACATGACAATACAATGCAAATAAAGAGTTCATACATTCACTTGCTGCCTCTTGCTCATAAATATCATTCAAATTTCTGAATCTGGTTCCTCTTTCACTTGGTGTACTTGTGCTTGTAGAAGCACTCAAATTTTCTCCTTGTGGTGTGCTTGGAGAAGCACTGTTATCACTTCTCAAGGGTTTTCTCATACCTGCTTGTGGTGTCCCTTGTTTTTCTTGTGTTGGTGGAGGTGGTGCTACTAATGAGGTGTTCCTTTCGGCCATTTCTTTCTCATCATCATCATGAGACAAATAACTCTTCACATTGACTGTTTTCTCAATGCTTCCATCCCAAGCTTCTTCCTCAATGAACTGCACATCTCTGCTTATAACAAAATTCTTGGTGGATGGGTTATATAACCTGTATGCCTTGGATTATTCACTGTATCCAATAAATATGCACTTCTCCCCTTTACTGTCCAACTTCTTCCTCAGCTGATTTGGAATGTGTGCATAAGCCACACAACCAAAAACTCTCATGTGGGTGACACCATGTTTTATGCCACTCCATGCTTCTTCAGGAACTCTATTCGTTATATCTTTGGTTGGACATCTATTCAATATGTATGCTACACAATGTACAACTTCAGCCAAATACTCATTTGGCAAATGTTTTGCCTTGAGCATACTTCTTACCATGTCTAGGATGGTTCTATTTTTTCTTTCGGCAACTCCATTTTGCTGCTGTATATACCTTGTTGTAAATTGCTTGTGTATGACATTTTCTCTGCAAAAACGTAGAAATTCTTTTGAGATATACTCACCTCCTCTATCAGTTCTTAAAAAATTTATATGCTTCCCACTTTGTTTCTCTACAAGAGCCTTAAAGTGGCAGAATTTATCAAACACTTCACTTTTATATTTCAAGAAATAAACCCAAGTTTTTCTTGTGTAATCATCAATAAAAGTCATCATATAGTGGCTTCTTGCTAGTGACGGTGTTTGCATTGGTCCACACAAATCTGAATGGACAATTTCTAAGGGTGCATTTTCCCTTATGCTCTTTCCTGATGGAAATTTTTTTCTGTGTTGTTTGCCCAAGATGCAGCCTTCACATAGGCTATCCGTTTTTTCAATCAATGGTAATCCCTTTACCATTCCTTTCCTATGCAACAAATTCAGACTTCCAAAGTTTAGATGTCCAAATCTCAAATTCCATAACCAATTTTCATCCTTGGCTTCTCTTTGGAATGTCTCTTGTGTCACTGTTGCCATTTCAACTCCTTTCTTCAAATCTACTCTCATTTTAAGAGGGAACATTCTGTTCCTTGTCATCTTTACTTGTGCAATGCATTTCTTGCTTGGTGGTTTATCCATGATGGTGCATATATCATCTTCAAAGAAAACACTTTACCCCTTTTGAATGAGTTGTCCAATGCTCAAGAGGTTACACTTCATACCAGGCACATAGTATACATCTGATATGGATCTCTCCCTTCTTTGTCAAAACACTTACTATGCCTTTTCCCATGAAAGAGACCTTATTTTCTGTCCCTAATGTTACTTGAGACTTTACATTTTCATCTAACATGGAAAACATGGAAATGTTTCTAGTCATATGGTTGCTACATCCTGAATCTAGAAACCATATATCTTCATTGTTTTCCTCAGCCGTATTACGTGCTCAAAACAACTTCTCTTGATTGATATTTTCTTTTGTAAGATTAGCACTGGGTCTATTACCCATGTCACTCTGTTTCTTCCATAATGCCCATACTTCTTACAGTAGTGACATTGGACTTGGGATTTATCATAACTTTGTCCATGTGCTTGATGTTGTCCTCCTTGCTGGTTGCTACCTTGGTCTTGGTTCTGATTTTGATTGCTGCCCCTTCCATGAGTGTTTGCAGGGCTGTTTCTTCCTCCTCTATTTTGGCTTCTGCCTCTTCCTCTTCCTCTATAGTTTCCTCTGCCTTGACCTCTTCCTCTTCCAAAGGACATTTAGGTTTTGAAGGCATGCTCCAAAGATGAGTTTGTTGTTCTTCCCAATCTTTGTTCATGTGTCATCAATGATCTTTGAAGCTCATCAACTGTAAACTTTGAGAGATCCTTTGTCTCTTCAATGGTTGTGACTATCACATCAAACCTTGAGGGTAAGCTCCTCAATACTTTCTCCACTATCATTCTCTCTTCAAGTGTCTCTCCATGAGACCTTATCTCAGTAATCAACCCAATTACATGTGTGAAGAAAGACTGTATGTTATCAAACTCTTTTATGCAGAGAGTTTCAAAGTCTCTCATGAGCAATTGTAGTTTTGCTGTTTTCACCTTTTTCATATCTTGATAGGCAATCTGGAGGGTATCTCATGCATCCTTGGACCTCTTAGCTGCTGCTATCCTTGGAAACACACTTTCATGCACTGCTTGATAGACATAGAAGAGGGCTTTTGAGTCCTTCTTCGTATTGCTATTCAACAAGTCCTTATCTGCATGTGTTAAGGCATTAAAAGCATTTTCATCTACTAGTTCTTCAAAACGATCTTCAACAAACTCCCATAAATCTTGAAAAGCAAATAGGGCTCTCATGGTGATTGCCTAATAGTCATAGTTCTTCCCATTGAACCGTGGGAGTTGAGTATTTCCAATACTTGTGCTTGTGTTGGCTCCTGCCATGGCTAGCACACTCAACTATGCTCTAAACTTGACTGTGATTTTAAATAAACTGTCTCACTGCTTAAAAGACAAACTCTGTCTTCAAAAAGACTTATCTGGACTTCACTTTTTTAAACACAAAACAAAAACTCTATTTTTGTAAAATACCTGGACTTTTGCTCACCCTTCACACTGCTGGAGAACTACTTCAACAACTCCGTCCTTCAACTTCTTTGACAATCCTTCAAAGAGCCGGGACTAGCTCTGATACCATGTTGGAATATCTGAATGATTCCAAACACACAGAGGAATAAAAATAATTCCTCAACTCAACACAGAGATTAATGGAAAAATTTGCAGAAAACACTATATCATTAAACTTAAAAGAAAATCACAGTGTTGTCACATAACTGTTGTTCTGGTTTTTTTTTTTAATTACAAGCTACTACAAACACAACGTTACAAAATCTGCTCTATTTCTCTTTTACACAGTAAAAATGCACATACAATGCTCTCTGTTTTCATACAGAGTCTCACAACACTATTTTACCGCTCTCTATCTTTTCTTGATACATAGTACAAATTTTTTTTTTTTTTTTTGCCTTCAGGCATATATATGGCATTGCAACTTATTACAATACACACTGACTTTATATATATTATAAACATTAGAAATGTTTATATATATATCCTAAATCAAAAGACTTAACAAAAGCATGTGTCGCGGCATTTTAAAATAAAACATTAAAACATATGTGAATGCATTTTTCGCGGATTTCAAAAACTTCAAACAAAAACATGTTTAATAAAATCGTCGCGTCCAACTTCACATGGCTGACTTGACTCTTCAACCATGTGATCGCTTTCCTATTGGTTGTTGGTGGAGCTCGTGGCGGATTTCAAAAAAAATCTTCAAGTGTATCGCATTGCAATCTATATGGTTTGGTCTGCAAGCGGTTCAAGTAATAAACTTAACATCTTGCACATGCGATATGCAATATGCAATAACGGCAATATCGCATCGCAAATGAAAGATAAGTGATAAAAGTTGCGAAATGCGTTCTGCATTATGTGGTTGGTGTGGAGTTTAATGGCGGTTGGTGCAATGTTTTAATGCACGGATGGCGATATTTCATGGCGACATGGCAGAATTTAAATTGTAGATTTGAAGACTGTGGTTGTGTGGTGATTGAACCACTGTCCTTCAATGTGTTCGCAAGCTACAGCCTTAAATCAAAATTTAATCGCTGAGTTTTAAATGTGTTAAATCAAAATTTAATTGCTGAGTTTTAAATGTGTGAGATGGAGTGCGCTCAACAGATTTTTTTTTCTTTCAAATTCCCATCAGCATTCAAGCTTTGTCTTCCTGCACAGTGTGCGTTCTTGAAGTGAGATTTAAAAATTCAACAAAATACAAATTCCATAACTACCCAAAAACACACAATTAACTCTTCCTTTCCAAAAATTAATATATAAAGCCATTAAGAATGACATATGTCGAAATCATTAAAAAGGGGCATGAGAGAAACCCATATAACGACAGAGCCCTTGATCCATGATTATATATTACTCGTCAATTTTTGTGGCAAAATATGAGAAATATAAATCCAGTGTAAGCTCCGTTGGGTTCCTAAGATTCTTTAAAATCAACTAATTATCACCAAAATCCGTCAATTTTTTAGTGATTTTTTTTAGGACAGTATTCAAACTGTTCTGACGAATCTTTTTGACTTTGAATTAGCTATATTTCATCTTGCTTCCTAACCCTTCCACTAATTCACGCTAGCCTGTTCCTCTATACTTTGTGTTCATTTCTGCAGACCAAATAAGCTCGGCTGGTAGCCTGAATGGACAGAGGCCTGGGTTTGATGGTTGAAACAGTGTAGGTTCGATGGTTGGAACAGGCGCCGGATGCTTACTGCGGGTCACTAAAGGAGTCTTGTATCTGCGTCCCCTCGCGATTTCCTGTTCTCAATGGACGGAGGCTGCGGTTTGATAGTTGATGGATGCCGCGGATGCCCACGGTGGCTCAGGAAATGAACCTTCTATCTGCATGCCCTCAAGAATTTTTTAATTTTTAATTTTCCTGTTTCCTACATTAGCAAATCCTGGCTTCTGACATGCTTGGTGGTTCTGCCTCTGATAGTACCATGGGGAACAGAGGATGAAAAACACCGCTACAGCCACTTGCTTGAGGATGAAAGAATAAATATACAGAAAATATTATCACAGGATCTTTGAAAGATCTTTAGTATTATACTAATAACCACACTAATTTTTATATACGTTTTAATCTTTTTTCTAATACAAACTTCATAAAAAACACATTAGATACCATCTAAATTAAAAATAAAAGTAATTAACACATTCTGCATTAATCACGTTAATCCATGTAAGTTATTTTTAAGAGTATAAATCAAATTTGTTCAATAATTCTGCTGAATAGAATAGAATTTTGAAGGAGAGAGAAATAAGGTAAATGTGCCTTGTCCCACGCCCTCAGTTCAAATCCAAAACCATGATTGAATTTATTGATATCTTCTGTTGTGTATATAGTGCTAATAAATGGCACATAAATTTACTGTTTTTACTAATATATTAATGTTCATTACAATGCATCTCCATAATGTTCATTACAATGCATCTCCAAAATCTGTTAGCATCACAGTTTGCACTGAAATTTGAAAAGTTTGGAAAGTGTCATAACATATTTTTAATTAAATTCACATAGATATACAGTAAAATCTGTCTGATCAACATCCGCATTTACGTATTTTCTATGAAAATGCTCTCCACTTCGATGGGATTATCATCGAGTTTGAAAGTTGGAACTAATTTTACAAGAACACTCTCGGTTTGATGTGCATTAAGAGGTCGGTCAATTAACATACCATTTATTCCTAACCTCAAACAACACCTCCTGACCTTTTTCCGCTCGTGACACCCATCAAAAGCTGCTTTATTGGTGTGGCGGTGTAGCTGCTTTGGGCGAGGAGGCATGTGACTGAATGTGCCCACGTATTCTTCTTCTACATCATCATCACCATCTTGCGCTAATCTGATATACACGTCGAAGCACAAGGGCTTTTCATTTGTCACCTCTATTCCTTGTAACACCAACTGCTCTTCCTTATCCTGCAACGTCAGCTTAGATGCTTCAGGTCTCCTTACGCGAGCTGTAACTACGTTCTCACTAATTCCACGCCCACAAAGTTCTTGAGCAGGAGGGGCTGCACGTACGGCAGAAAGCTGATCTTGGCTCCTGCTGTTTGGAGGCTTTACTGGCTCCGGCGTACTGGTCAAGCAGACGACGTCATTCATCTCCGGGCAGCCGTGTGGCGAATTCTTGAATTTCTTGGCTTTTTGCACCGCGTTTGCGAGCTTATGATAATCGGCGAGATTGGGAGTAGTGGGCATAGCCGCCAGCATTTGTTGCGGCTTTAAAGGCAGTGAAGTGGATGCCAATAGTAATTGGCGACGATACATGAATCCTTGCGATCGATTTCCATCACAACGGATACTTCTATTCCATGACTGCCTCTTCTTCTTATTGTTGCCTCTAAAAATGGGATGGGTGGAGATTCCTAAGCCTGGATTATCGTTTGCATTTGCATTTGTGTGTGGAGGCTGACTGATTAGTGTTGCTGATTTTGACTTAATCATGGCGATGGCAATGGGGCTGTTAATGATGGAATAACCTGCTAGGTATGACCGGTATGACCCGCCAAGGATTAGGAACAAAGTTTTCTTATAGGAAACAGAGGAGTGCAAAGGGAAGGGATAAATTGAAAGAAAGGCAGAAAACCAAATTAGGTTTTCTTACAAGGTGTAAAATTGAGGAAGAGGTAGAAAGCCAAATTAGGTTTTGTAACAAGGGAGGAGGAAATGCAGAGGATCACACCAACATGCAGAGGATCACACCAACAATTTTCTTACAAGGTGTAAAATTGAGGAAGAGGTAGAAAGCCAAATTAGGTTTTGTAACAAGGGAGGAGGAAATGCAGAGGATCACACCAGCACAAATTGTTGGGAGGAATGCCAAATTAGGGTTTCTTATAATGGAGGAGGAGATTACACAATACAAATTGTTGCGAGGAAAAGAGATATTTTCTCCCCCTCTCTGATACGTGTCAGAAGCAAAAAAATGGCATGTGAGCGACAAGAACACAGCACTGTCTTCTTTTCTTCTCCGTTCTTTACGTCACAGATATTATCTCGACCGAAGTAAAAAAAAACGCATGAGCGGCTCTCTCTCTTCGTTCAAAGATTTCTATGTATGTGGCTAGACAAATGGACGGGCCTGGGCTTATCATTCTCTCGGTCTCCGATTGACAAAACTGATACCGGACAAGTGTATCGACCGGACCACTTCATGGGCAATCTGGATTTTCGGATTCACTTGCAGTTGTTGTTTTATTAGTAGAATTTACAACACCTCACCCTTAGATCACATTTCCCAGGTTTTAAACGTCTCACAACCAGGAAAGGCCCACCTAACCCTAGGTCTACATGCCCCCAAGATTGGGATATTATTCACAAATAACCAGAAGATCACATTTCCCAGATTTTAAATGTCTTACAACTAGGAAAGGCCCACCTAACCCTAGGTCTATTTCCCCCAAGATTGCGATATTATTCACAACTATCCAGTTGTGCAGACTGGTGACAATCCTCGAACGCGCATCAGTCACATGTTTAGCTTATTATTGAGATGGGCATACGCCCCTATCTACACGTCGATGTTACACCTGTCTGATGGCATTAACTATGTCACATGCACCATTGCCTTCTGTCAATGTCATTACAAATATGAACGTCGATCGTATTAAAAACTTGAATGGTTATAAAATTTTATGAGCTGAAAAGACTAAAAATGTGGGCTACCAGATGTATTTATTACGTCACTGTGACATCTATGATTGGTGGAGCTCTATTATTATTATTATACCTGCCGCGCAGGTATGTTGCATTAGTTTGTTTATTGATTTTACTGTAATTTTTTTTTTTTTTTTTTTTTAACATGGTTTATTTTTATTATTAAAATTTATTTTTCTTCTTTCTTATTGGTTTATATTATTAACTTTTGATTGTAAAATGCATAGTAATTTAAGTCTGAAAAAGAGGTAGGGACATTAGCTAGTTCATATTAAATTGCGATGTAACTACAAGTAACTGTGTGGGATTTTACATGGGAGTTGTCTATAGAAGCAACAAAAAGTTTTTTTGTTCGAATCAGGTAAAAAAAATTCCAGAGCGTTGGCATTACATTTTTGATAGTGGAAATGGATTTAGCACTATCAAAAACTCTTAGAGCACCCAAAATATTGAAGTTTAACAACTGTAAAGAAGATTTTGATAAATCTTTGCCCAAATTTTTCAGAATCTTACTGAAATTTTAGATTATTCTGTGGGTTTGGGTTTTGTTTTTTTAGACTACCGTTACAGCTCGGTACTCTCATAATTACACACAGCATCGGGCGCTTGAATGAAAGCTCCTTCTTTTCTCGTTCGTCAAGGCTTTGTGTAACGGAAAACCTAATGGCTCAGGCATCGAGGCTGAGAGTTTCTAGTGAAAGGTCATGTACAGCGAGGGAGGGTATGAAGCCATTAGTTGCCTTAGCTTTGCTAGGCTTCAGGTGGCCTGTTCTAATTGGACGGCTAGACTTGTTAATTTCAATGTTTTTATGCTCATGGTATATAACTAGCAATTGCACCATCACTAAATGTTGCAAAGGAAGCGCTGTAAGATTCTTAAAGAGATCAAATAGTTGCAAGAAAGATACGTGTAGTGAAATCGTTGTCTATCTTATTTTGTGTGTAGATTTCCATACAACTTTACACCATATCAATCCCTATCAACTTCGTCAGAAGAGATCAAATAGTTGCTAAGCAAGATATGTGTAGTGAAATCGATGTCTATCTTATTTTGTGCGTAAATTTCCATACAACTTTACACCATATCAATCCCTATCAAATTTTTCAGATTCACAAGTCGATGTCTACCCGACAAGAGATGATATTCATGCCCCGAGACAAGACCTTGCAACAGAAGAGAAGAGCGAAATTGCTTTTAGGATAAAACATGATCACTATGCTCTTTTGCATACAGAAAACTGGCACTGAGAAAAATGATTTCTTGTTGGGCACACAAGACTTAAGAAAAATGATCTGTAATATGCCATTAGAATTCTTAAATTCCTTGGTATGGCACTACATGCATGTAACTGCACTAATGTATAGATATTGTGCTCGGTAATAGATTTCCATGTAATGAAATTTGTCTTAATGTGAAGAGCCATAACTCAATTCATTGGCCTCTAACAACTCCATTAAAATTATGTACCAATCTTACGTACCAATCTTAGTAGTGTTTCTCCCATGTTTCTTGACTACATCTTGATGTTCAAGCATATGAAATAAACCAGAACTTGCATTTTGGTTTCATCTTATGTCTTCTTTCTTTTGGAATTAAAGCATAAGTGACAAAACCAAACACTTTGAGGTGACTTACATGTAGTTTTTTCCAAACACAAAAACCCGTTAGCAATTCTAGAGAAATCATGATTGAAAAATCACAAATGAAAAATTGAGTGATTCTGTGGTGGTAGGGGTTCACATTTGCACTCGTGAATAGTCAGTAATCTCTTATATGATGTTGGGACCAATTTAAGGTAATATTTCAATGTATTAACCTTACAAAAAGTGGGTTTCATCTTCGACAAACAATGGCCTAAACAACACAACAATAATGAATTTTAAATCAAAACAAAGGTCAAACAAAGTGTGCAGTCAATCTCTTATTGAAATCCAACTCAGTTGCATAGCCCTTGTCCTCCATAAGCAACACTAAAAGCAAGCTCTTTATGAGACCTGGAACACACAAGATATCATCAAAACCTAAATTAGGATTTAATTTTAGCTTTACATCTCCTGATTGAGATAGGTGGTAGATAGTATTGAGGAGATTAGTTGTCTTTTCTCAAAGCATAAATGAGACAAGATAGGAGAGGTCAATATAAACATGAGAAGACAACATGAAGAGAGTTGGAAGAGGGTAGTGTGCGTTCAAGGAGAAGAAGAACAGACTGTTGAAGCCCCTAGTAAGTACACCAGGGCATACAGGCCATAGCACTGATGTAGAAGTCCTTTCCTCTTCCACATGCTGTAAACCCTCAAATCTGGCCTTACACTGTTGTTTTATGTGAGTTTATTTAATTTATAGCTGTTGCTTCAAGGCAAGCTGGCCAAGTTACGTTGTAAGCTTTGATCAAATGAATGAAAAATTGATTTGAAGAAGAAATCCTTGTGTGTGTGTGTCTTCAATTTCTTCTGTTGTTCATTTTCAACTATTTTTGTGATTATGCATTTTTCAGAAATTTAATTTTCTGCAGTTAAATATATTTTGTTTGATTTATTCAGTGTGAGAACAATAGGACAACAGTCACCTAGGCTTGAAAAATTTACATGAAGAACCTTGGTTCATATCAATAATTACCAAGGTTGTCCTCTTCATGAGAATATATTTTCTTGGACTTCATTAATGGCCTACCTACTACAGAAGAAGACAAAATCATTGTTTTGGTTTCAGTTTGCTAATTTTTCAAATTGATAATTTTTGTGCCTTGTGATAAGACTACTAATGCATAGTGAGATGTTGGACTCTTCTTCCAACATATTTGGCCACAATAGAATTTTCCAACCCCTTTTCTGTTAGAAAACAATTCTAAGTTTCCCAACCATTGTTTTCATATCTTTACAAGAGATTTTAGGATGCCAATTTTAGTTCTCCACTTCTTTTCACCTACAAACAGCGCAACATTAAAGTCGTTGATTGGACTCTTCCGTGGTCTTTGAATATATCATAAATCCAACTAGTAGTATGACAAATATCTTCATGTTCTAAAAGTGACTAATAATAGGGCACCCATGTTTCTATGAGACATTCATTCTTTGAAGATTTTTATGGAGACCAACCAATGGCACTTCATCAATGGTCTGCCTACTACACAAGAAGACAAAATGACTATTTTTGTTTTAGTTTGCTAATTTTTTAATTTGATAATTTTTGTGTCTTGTGATAAGACTACTAATACACAGTGATTTGTTGCAAAAAAAACTCAAGAGTATTCCTAAAATTTGCAAGAAAGTTCAAAGGGTAGCATGCTTGCAGGTGATCATGCATTAAAAAATGTTGGTCATAAACTGCCAATGCAACATTATTATCGACATTACTATTTCTAAAAGTGCCATGTATGACATTGACATACACGAAATCAGATCGCAGGGACCATCTCATTTTATCAAAAATAAACACTTCAGTCTAAATGTAACACTACGCATTAACACTTCCCCCTCACTCTCTCCTTCCAAAAAATACTTCGTTCAATCACTACAATTAAAAAGAAAGGATATGGCTCAAAAATAAACACTTAGTCTAAATGTAACACTAGATGTTAAAACTTCCTCCTCTCTCTCTCCTTGCATAAAATACTTAGTTCAATCACTAAAATTAAAACGAAAGGATATGGCTAAAAAATAAACACTTCAATCTAAATGTAACACTGGGCATTTATGCAACAAATTGTCTCCTAACCAGATAGATGGAATTTCCATTGGATTGAAGCCTCTTGCTAGGGGAGTTCTTTCCTACATCAAGCTATGAGATTAGTCATTATATGGGAAAAATAGTAGCTAAATAAAAATCTTGAGAGATTCTTCACATTTTTTTGTCACTAAATAATCCACAGGTCCCAGTACCCAAATGTTTGAGAACCAATTACTACATTTGCAATCTACTATCTATGTGTCATGGATTGTCTTCATATACAAGCAATGAGACAAAGTGCCCATCTCATTGAGTCTAGATACCAAAAAAATTAATGCCCATCTCATTAAGTCTAGATAAAAACATATATGTACATGAATTTTTCCTCTATCTTTTAACGAATGAGAATGTGTAGGTACAGAAGTAATAACACCATAAAGAAGAATTTTTCAGATACGCTACAAATTTTATCCAAACTAGATAGAAGGATTTCCAATGGATTGAAGCCTCCTGTCAGGGCCATTCTTGCCTACATCAAGCTACTAAATTAGTAATTATATGGGAAAAACAGAATCTTCATAAAAATCTTCAGATATTTTTCAGTCTTCTCTGCAACTTAATAATCCTAAGGACCGGGTCCTCAAATCTTTCAGAACCAATTACTACATATTAATTCTTATATCATGTCTTCAGCCTTCGAGGAGGCTTCACAATAGAAAAACAAAAACAGAAAGTACTAAACGAGCTTAAAAGATTGTACAGGATAGACATAGGCCTACAACATCACAACTCAAACCACCATTTTGCTTGCTTGATATGTATTTATAGTAAGCCTTAGCTGCAAGAACCAGGACCGCTTGGATAATGTAAACCTGAAAATGGCAGATCTTCCAAGAACCATTACTCTAGGAAACACTGCTCATGGCAGATCATCCAAGAACCAATGTTCCAAGAAACAATTCATAAAGTTACCCAAAGCTTCCAAGTGTCGAGACAAAGGAATAATGTCATCCAACCAAGATAATATAACAATTGTACCTATGGAAAGATAAATCAAACAGAGGAAGGTATTGTTCAATTTTGGTCAGGGGATGCCTTCCTTGTCTTGAATGTTTGCCTTTACATTTTTAGATTTTAATTTTCACTGGTTTATAAATAAAGAATTTGAATAGATGATTGTTGAGAAGCTGACCCAGGAAAGTTCAATATCAGCTTTCGAGGTAAAAAGCTATTCGCACTCTGGCTTGGGTGATCTTATTGCAGTGAACACAGAAATTTTGGGTTAAAGCCAGTGCATTACAGGTCCGTTAACTCTTAGGGATCTAATTTTAAAGCAATATTGTCTTTTTCTGATATTGGGTTGCATTTTTGCAATGAGATTTTTCATATTTTTAGAATAATTGTACTGCTGAGGCTCAAGCTCTAAAACCCTAGGTGGGAGAATATATTTTTGGCATTAAGGAAAAGCTTGGAGAAAATAGAGAGGTTTGTTGGTATTGAAAAATATATCTGAAATGGAAAATCAAACAGGGAGAAGTATTGATATTAATAGTAATGTTGGAACTTGGAACAAGTTCAAATAATAATACTGGCACAAACACCAATATGGCAATGGTGGCATAATGACCGTAGCAGGGAGGATACCCATATGGATATGGTTCTAAGAATGAGTACCTAAATGCCAATATGGTGATGATGACACAACCACCGATGGTGACACAAAAATTCCAATATGGATATGGTTCTAATGATGGGTACCCAAACAATAATATGGGGATGGTTACACATCAAGGATTCCCATATGGGTATGAATTTGGATATCAATATGGTAATCCACAAGAATTCTATGTTGGATACCCTCATGCGCTTCCCTTTCCCTACGCTCTACCACCACAAGCTCCATCAATAAATCTACTTTTGAATATAAATCCAGAGAAGAACAACAAGGGCCATATTAATAATCATTATGGACACCAAGGTGGTTATCAATTTCAACCACCAGCTTCATAGCCACAACGTCATCAGCTAGAACTACAACGAACACAACCAGAAAGACTTGAAATAATGCAAGGCCAAAGGCCCCAGAGTGGAAGTGGGAATGGGGCTTTAGTTTTCTAGGATGACTACAACCTTCCAGGATTTTTCACTCGATACGGCAATGCAAAGTTTTTTGTTATCAAATATTACAGCAAGGAGCATGTCCTTAGCAGTATTAGACATGGAGTCTGGACAAGAACTTACAGTGGAAATCAAAAATTGAATTCCGCATACACTAAGGCTGCCTCGGTGGAGAAAAGGGTCCAACGAATTACATCTTGTTCTTCTAGTTCCATTTACCCCATATTCTTGCTATTTTTGGTGACTGTTTCTTTGCATTTTATGTCATTTAAATTACTCGTGAAGAGTTCAGTATGGAACACAAAAGAAATCCCTTATTTCAGGAATAAAATCTAATCTCGGTGAGCACAGGTGAATAGAAGTGGTACTTTCTGTGGGGTGGATAAAATGATTGGGCCTATAGATTTCAGAGCGATATCAGAATTTTGGGAGTGGAAAGTAAAATTTGCGGTGAAATGGCACATAATAAAATATGTTCCATTCAGACAATTCCTCCATATTACCCTATAAAGCAATGAAGGTTGATCAATTATATATAGTCGAGATGGTCACGAGATGAGTGAGTCAGCAGATTGTCATTTATTTATATAGTAATGTCTTGTTCATTTCATTCCAGTTTTGAAGCCATCTATAATATTATTTAAGGTTATGGGGTATTGGTAGCTAATCCCAAATTTTATAACAGTCGTTGTCACTATAAACCCTAAACCCTAGGGTGTCAAGAAAATTTACTGGATATGAATGAATGATTTGCAGGTTGAAAAGAAGAAGGACCAAGAAATTATGGATATATTTTAAGAATTACGTTTTCCCATCTCATTGAGTCTAGATAACAACATATATGTACATGAATTTTTCCTCTATCTTTTAACGAATGAGAATGTGTAGGTACAGAATTAATAACACCGTAAAGAAGAATTTTGCAGATACGCTACAAATTGTATTCGAACCAAATAGAAGGATTTCCAATGGATTGAAGCCTCCTACCGAGGGCATTCTTGCCGACATCAAGCTACTAAATTAGTAACTATATGGGAAAAGTAACATCCTCATAAAAATCTTTAGATATTTTTCACAGTCTTCTCTGCAACTTAATAATCCTAAGGACCGAGTCCCCAAATATTTCAGAACGAATTACTACATATTAATTCTACTATCCTGTCTTCGGCCTTCGAGGAGGCTTCACAATAGAAAAACAAAAACAAAAATTATTAAACAAGTTTAAAAGACTGTACAGGATAGACATAGGCCTGCAATATCAAAACTAAAACCACCAGTCTTCTCATGGTAGATCATCCAAGAACCAATGTTCTAGGAAAGAATTCATAAAGTTACCCAAAGCTTTCAGATGTCGAGACGAAGGAATAATGTAATCCAACCAAGATAATATAGCAATTGTACCTATGGAAAGATAAATCAAATAGAGGAATCAATTTTGGTCATGGGATGCCTTCCTTCTCCTGAATATTTTCCTTTACATTAACAGATTTTAATTTTCACTAGTTTTTCTACAATACTTCCATCGTCGTCATTGTTGGCAGACTGTGTCGTAGTTGCCCTGCTGTTGTTGGTGGCCTTGAGCCTTTTGGGTGCAGGAGGGCGATCCAATTCCTATTCAAGAAGCGGCTTGTGGCTTTGGAATAGGACAACGTGGCCGAAGAGATTATCCTTCCTGGTGAACGTGGTGTCATTTGAGCACCTCCACTGGTTGTGCTGGTAGTGCTTGCGAGGGGTTTTGATGTCTCCAACGACCGAGAACTGCTTGCCGCATTTGTGGCAGGTATACATCTTTGTGAAGTGCCTACGCTTGTAATGGTTCCTCAGAGAAGTTATCAACTTCAAAGGCATGAAATTGTGGTGGTTCTTGTTCCACCTGTATCTCTCGAACGAGCACAAATACCTTCTCGAAAAAGCCGAGGGCGCATGAGTGCCTCGTTCATCTCATCTCCATGGGCTCGCATTTTGAACTTTTGCATCGCGCATGAAACCCTTGATTCTTATCCATGCCTCGGAACCAACCACCTTTGCCAATAAATAACAACTTCAAATCAACGACCGAGAAGAATTTAGTCATCTAACAAAAGATCGAACGATGCACACGAAGGATAGCAAGGCAACACGTATGTTGTTTTCAAATAGTGACACCTTATGGCGTAATTATTAATTTCAATGGGTTTTAGTCATTGCACCATAAATTTTAAGGGTTCAATTATGTCACAAATGATCCATATATTGTTCACTTATTTATGTGGCATAAATCAAATATTTTCTAAAACTGCACTTACTTGAAGTTTGTGAGGAAATACTAATATTTTAAAGTTCAGTTTATAATACTCACTTTTCAACATGGTAAGAAAGGATGATTCATGGTGATTACCAAATACAAAAATTCTATGGCTTTCAACAAAGATATAATCTATTTATTAAATGTATAGTTGTAATAACCTAGCAACTATTTGTATTTTAGATAAGTAGATTTGATTATTGTTATTGTTGAAAATAGGGTGTTAAGGACATCATCCAATAAGAAGTGTCAAAATTAACTTATTTTTATATTATATTTTCCATGATGGATTAAAATAATATATTTTTATAAAATATTTATGTTAAATTTAACATTAATTTTCATTTTTAATATCAAATATATAAGTTTTCATTTTTTCATAATGTAAAAGAATTTAAAAAAAATGCAAGTTATATATTGCATGATAAAATTAAGTAAGATGATATAATTTATAATTTTATTTATTAATTATTTTAATTATAAAAAAAATTAATTTTAATTAAATTAATTTTTAAATAAATTTAATAATTTTTTTTATTGTTTGAGAAAATAAAATAAAAATGAAAATGACATATTGTATGATTCATTTAAGTGTGATGGTATAATTCATATTTTATTATTATTTATTTTAATTATATAAATTTAAAATATATTATTTTTTAATAAATTTAATTATAAAAATTATTAGGATTAGAATTTGTTGAAATGTTAAATAAATCTAATAAAAATAATAATATTTAATATTATGATTTGTTTCTTAATAATTTGAATAATTGGGGTTATGTCAAATAGTTACACTGAACCATTATTATATTTTGACTTACATTCAAATTTTCACCAATCACATGATGAACATTAATGCCTTGATGATTCATACTTAAATTAGTTATATTTAAACTAAGGGGATAATTTATTACAAAGAAAATCCTCATAGACATGCTCAAACTAAAATTGCAACATTTCTATATTTACATTAAGCTACAGGTAGTAGCTACTATGTAGCACTTGTTTTGTTTGTATTGGTGAAATTTTTTTGATTGTATATGGTTAGCATTATAGTTTTACTGAAAATTTTAGGGTGACGTTCGCAGCATCCTTAGGTTTCGAGGGCGGACATCACCCTGCATGTGGGATACAGCGGGCTCACGTACTTTGCCTATGGTATTCGCTAATCAACATTTCACTAAGGTACAACAATAATATCAATTTCTTTTTTCAAAGAATTATTCTAAATTAAATTGTGTTCTTTAATTGTTTATATTATTTTTTAGTTTAAGATTGTATTTCGTCTTATTATTATTGCTGGCAGGGACTATAGTAATCAATATTTAGCCTCTATTATTAGTTCTTTGGAAATTATTTTTATTAAACCTAAAGTTTTTTTTTTCAGAAATTTTTCTTGTCCTTTTCAAAGTGTTATTAATTATTCACACTATTAATTTTGGCCAATGAATGTTTATGATGTCTTATTGGCCTCTTCCCAAAGAGCGGCATAGGGATTAAATTTCTTTGGTAAAAATAAATAGGGACTAAAAATAAGTTTAAATTTTTTTATGGTCGACTAATGCTAGATTAATAAACTGGCATTAGATGTCTTTGTCAATAAGGCGGATTGTGGATTGCAAGCATGTTCGGAATAGTTGGTCGGTCATTAAATTCCTATGGTAAATTGAGTTGCCACCTACGTCGTCATGCAAAGGGCTAAAGATGGTGCAGGACACTTGCAGGTGTGCTTGCAAGGAACAGGGCAGCGAGCATCAACAACATCAATGACTACTGCATCAACTAGGGTTAGGTGAGGGATCCTACCTTCAGCTTCCTGGCACATAGCAAACAAAGTATATGTCTCCAGTGTGGCTGCATCTTGTTAATATCACCCTCTGCAACTTTTTTAGAATATGGTACAATCATTTATGGTATTCGACATACTTATACTTATACTTTGCCATGTACCCTTTGGAAACAAAAAACAACCATTTTTGGAATGCGTGCCTTCATTTTCAAACTGCTTTGTTGCTTTCTCTTTGACCTTTGCACTCTCTTGGACAGAAATCTTGTTTCCAACACTGCTCAATAATGATGTTGACTGCAGCAAATGTTTTACATCTTGTTCACCTCCTTTCAAAGGAAATCTGTTAGAATCCGGAAAAATCTCATTACAAGCATAAGAAACCTTAATGAAATCAATTTTTTCCTTCGATGCATCTTTTTCAAAAGGTTTGATTCAAAACATCTCTATGTTTGATCATCAACAATGTTAAATTCTGACTTGCATTCACTATCCTCTTCATTTCTTCTGCATGTATAAGAGGCAAACTTGTATTCTTCTTATGCACTCTAATTATGTACTCAAATCCATATTTAAAGAAGTGATACTTATTCTCATGATGATTAAATAGTTCTTTCCTATCATAAAGATAAGGACTTACGAAAACAATACCTGATATCTCAAGCGGCACCACATCAAGCTCAACTTCATCAAGAAAGTTTGAATTGATGGTGAATCTTAGTATGCACTTCCTTGTAACCTGCAAGTTTGCATTCTTTCATATCCCCCCTAAAGGATAAGGTCTTGGATGTCTAACAGTTTCAAGGTTTAGCTGCTTAATCAAGCCTTAGGAAATCATGTTAGCTTGTGAACCACTATCAAAAAGTGTGTCTATCTTGGTATTTTTAGAGACAAATCTAATGTGGAAAATTTCAATTCTTGTATATTCATCTTGAGTGACATTAGAACAATTTGAAGAACTAGTGCTTGCTATATGCTTACCTTTCAAACACATGACTGTAATCTTTGTTTCATCTCCTGAATCTGACCCTAAGTCATGTTCAATTATAGCAAACAATTTCTCGATTCTTTGGCTTTCAGTTTGTTTGGCTTCAACTCTAGATGAAGTTTCCAACAATGGTCTTCATCATGACCATTCTTCAAACATTTTTGACGTGTGATTTTATCTTTCCCCCTTTTGACAGAGCTATTTCTATTTCCTCTTCCATAAAACTTTCCCTTTCCTTTACCCTCACTATCACTTTTATCATCTATGTTTTTTTTCCCTCTTACTTCTAAATGTGTGGCTTAAACAATAACCTCATATATTTTTGTGGGATTAAACATTAGAATAGAGTGCCTACGGTAATTGTGGAAACCCCCAATGTACTTTAACAAAGTTTCTTGAGAATATAAATTAACACCCAAAATAAGCGCTCTTCTGCTAAATTCATGAGTATAATCTTGCACACTTTTCCTTTTCAAATGTCTCTAATTTTGCCAGTACATAATGGCCTTTTGCATGTAAGCTAATGGATAAAATTTCGTTTTAATGGTAGCAATAAAAATTGCCCAAGACATAGAGATCTTATCATAGTTTTTAATCTCTTCTTGAGTCCTTGCTTCCCACCATACAAGTACAAATCCTTCCATCCTCAAAGAAGCCAATTGAATCTTTATGTCATCTCAATGAATGTTATGAATTCTAAAATACGCCTCCAATTGACGTATCCAATTGTCCAATCGTTCTTCATTTATCTGTTCATTATACATTGGAAGCTCAAATTTGACATCAATTTTAAGTAAGGGAGTTTTTCCTTTTGTGGCTTTTGAGTGAGAATGAGTAGTTTTTGTGGTGGAAGTGGAAGATGATGTTTATGGAGAAGATGAGGATGAGGAATATGGTGCAGATGGAGGTGGCTTTCCTCCGCTACCCTTTGAATCCTTTTCTTCATCCTTCTTATCATCTAAAGTTCCTTCTCCATGTGGACGCTTAGAACCTTCTCTTGCCATCCCAGCAGTAAATGCATCAAACATAATTTTAACCATCCTCTTTATGTTATTGAAGTATTTCTTGACATCATCCTCTTCTGAATGACCTTCAATTTTTCCAACACCTGACATGATGGATATAGATTCAAGCTTAGCTTCTGGTGCTTGTACCTCTTCAATTAACTGAGATTCTAGTGCAACTTGTACCTCCTCAATCTCAGCTTCATGAGATAAAACTTAAGGTGCTTCAAGTGCATATGTGAGTGGAACTTTGGGTGGAGATGGTGCCCTTGTGGCTCTCCTTCTTCTGGTCCTAATCTCAGGACTTGCAACCAACAATTTTCCTTCAACTCTCTATAATTTCAATGTTGTAAGCATCAAAAATTTGCAACCATTAAAACACTACATGTACAAAACTCAAGCAACTATCAAGCAAATAACCTTAGCGACCTTTCAACCAAGATCTGATACCAACTTGATTTGAGTATGAATGTTATTTTTGTTGTGCTAATTTCATCTTTAGATTTATAAAAACAATTCTAATCTTATGCTTTTATGTGCATAGGTTTCCTTGGTGTTTATGAGTGCCAAATAGGTAAATGAGATAATTTTTTATGAGTGATTTCAAGTGCATAAACCATGAAAAACAAATTTTGAACATCAACAAAAGCACGAACAGAAAACCATCACAATTGATCCATAAACATAGAGTTTTGATGAAGGAGTTCACCCCTCTTGGGCTACATCTTCTTGGTCCAGCGTCCATGGCTTAGGCCTCTGTATTAGCTCAAAAAAGTGAAAAAATTGTTGTTTACATTCACCTAGAGCTCCTGAAACATGCTTCAATGAGTCCATAACGTCCAAATCTATCAAAAAATACTCTTGTTGCTCTCAATTTGTTCGATAATTGTTCAATATATGGTCAAAACCATTTCCCTAGTAAAATACCCCTAAAACTGGAGAAGACTCTAGCTAGGGCCTCCAATTGTGGAGGTGGTGCCTAATTTGGAGGTTCCGCTGAAATTCCCGCCACATTAATCTATGACTTTAATTAAATTAACTGCGGATTAAATGGGATAAGTTTGGTTTAATGCACATAAGCACATATTGAATTAATCAGTATTAACAATGTATTAGCACTTTAATCAAAGTTTAAGGGTATTAATAACCTGCACTTAACAATAAGTCACATTTATGAAACTCTTCTCCTACTGTGGTCTAGTGGCTTGTTCGCATTGGGAGGGGGCTGCCCCCCTCCAAACCCCTATTGGAGAATCTATTGAAATTCAAATATGAGTCAGGTGTTATACCTTTCAAGGACTAATGGTATGGCTCATTTGTAAAGGCGGATGGTTGTTGTGGGGGAGGTCGTGTGTAATATTCCTACTTAGGCTGAGCTAATAGGAATTTTCTTTTTCTTTTTACTCTCTGTTGCATGAATAAATGAATAAACGAGGACATGCAAAACTCATAGAAAGACTGAATAAATCAATGCCCATGTAAACACAGATAAATCAGGGCCATGTAAATAATCACTTGTAGGTGTGAAAGGGGTTTGAGCTGTGAGACTGTGTCAACCTTGACCAAATCTACAGCACTGTCTAGGTTCAATGTATCTCCTAAAGGGACAGCGCAGTTCTAGAAGGAGGCTCCTCATGTGAAAGGAGCTAAATCATCAAGGTGGTTTAGGGTTTGCAAAGGCTTTCATCTTATAAAAGGAAGGGGAGGGTAGCAAGATAAGGTTATTGATTGATTATATTTCTGGGTATCTTGTCTGCTTAGATAAATACTATTCTCTGTTGTTTAGTGGAGGATTGTGCTGGTTAGCACTTGGAGTTCCTATGCAAGGATTCACCTCTTCCTTTGAGGACTCTTGGAGGAGTATTTGTTGATTTGATCCACTTTCAGGCTTGAGGCAAAGCTCTATTTCCAATTACAACGAAGATACAGTGAGGGTTTGTCTACTTTTGTAAGCTGCAACAAGTGTGATTCTAGATCTGCAGAGATCTAGCTTGTTTTGGGAGCCTCTTCTTGGAGTGTGTCTTTTAACATCCTGGAAGAGTGCCTCTCCTGTTTGCACTTCAGATCTGTAACTTGGAAACGGGGCTCTTATGTCATTTGAGCTATAGTGTTGTTTCCATTGGGGAATTGCATTATTTTGATGAGGTTCTTTATTTTGTTTTGATCACAGTTTTTGATGAGAGATCTCTGGTGCCGGGCTTTGCCTTCCACTTTGGTGATCCATGGATTATCTTGCTGATCCATGTTCTATTTAGATATGATATATTGTAATGTAATGTTATATTTAGAAGTTATTGCAGCATTTTACAGATCTGCATCTTGAAACTCAGATCTACTCTTATTTATGCATGATTTGGTCAAAACCCAAAGGGGATCTTGTAAAGAAAAATATCTAGTTTCCAGATCTTAAATAGATCTGATGTTTTTTTGACAGATTTGTCCTAGATCTAAGTTTTAATTTCCATCTGCTACAGGTCCTTAAAATAAAACTGTTGAGCCATTTTTGCAGATATATGTGTGTTGTAGCTCTCTTTTTTGAGGATTTCTTGCTCTATTGCCTTATGTATTCTACTGTATACTGAAAGAGTTTCATTATAATTATGATTTTCTACTGTACATTCATAATTTAATCATATTTGATTCCATCCTACTCATATTGTCCAAGAATGCGTTATTTCTGAAATAATTTGTTGTTCATAGCTGCAGCCCCTCTTGTAGGGTGTTTTTTAGCTAGACTAGGTGGTTGGAGATCTGTTTACCACACCTAGTTTGATTTTTTTTTCTCCCCTTTTGGATCTAGATTCCAGATATGCTGATCTAAGGGATCCAAGGGCTGTAAACACATTTTTGTGCATCAATATCCCAGGAGTTTGTTATTTCAACAGGCTTGTTGTGCTATTCCAGATCTGGAATATTACAGTGGTATCAGAGCTCCTTTCTTGGCACAGCCTATGCTTGCCTTGGAGCACCAGCCATGTTGCATTATAAAGAAGATGAGCCTCTTACTAAGAGGGAGAATAGGTATTAGAACATAATTCATAAGAAGTATGGCTATACTACTGAAGATCAAGACAAGGGTAAAGCCCTTGAGACTGCAAGTGACAAAGAAGGGGAAGAGTTTGCAAGAACTCTTTTGGTGGCCATGCAAGATCTTGCCGTAGAGATAAAGGAGATGAGGGTGGACAGAATGAGGAAATCTCTTGGGATATTTCATCCAAGAGAAAGCTCTGACATGTCTCATCATGGGACTGGTCTACCAGTGAATCTGCCACAAGCCCCAAAAGCTTCACAATGCTCCACTATGCATACTTTATTGGTTGTGGAGAATGAAGGACCACAAGAAAAATATTCCCTTGAAGATTACTTTGTGGAGTATGATTCCCAGAGTCATAGATTCAAGGATAACTTGATTTTTCAAGAATTTTGTCACCTCAAGGACAGAAGAAGAACAAGGAAGCAGTATAGATATGGTGGGTTCTTTCATCACCAGGATAGACACCACTCTATGGGTAGATTATTTTTTCCCAAGTTTGATGGATCATCCTCCAGTTCTGCCAAGGCATGGGTAGGAAAGTTGGATATTTACTTCTAGTTGAACAAATTCCCTGAGATTGAAGCCATCAAGATTGCAGCACTGCACTTTGAAGGTAAAGCACACAATTGGTGGTTCCATGGGTTGTCTACATTGGGACACATCAATGTGACTACCTATTCTGAGTTTACTAGAAGACTGGTGGAGAGATTTGACAGGAAGGATCCTGAAGCACCCTTCATAAGCCTTACAAAGCTGAAGCAGTCAAGAGATGAAGAAACTTATATATCTGAGTTTATGGGATTATCAGTCATGGTCCCTCATCAAGCTGTAGCCAGGAGGGTCTACATGTTCATTTATGGCCTGGAGGAACCTTTGCATGGGTTGGTTAAATCTACCAAGCCCATCACTTTGCATGATTCCATTAAGAGGGCTAGAGACCTCCAAGATGGCCAAAAGCAAAGGAAACTTTCTAGAGCAAGGCCCCTCACTTTTCTAAGGGGAAGGAAGGAAAATTTTCTCCTCCCAAGGAGAGCTCTTTGAAGAAACCTCTTGATATTGATCTCAGAAGGGAATTTAGGAAGAAGAAACTGTGCTTTACTTGCCAAGAGTCATGGGCCCCAGGACATAGATGTGCTACTGGAAAAGCACACTACATATAAGTCTTCTCAGATTTTGAGGTGGAAGATGAAGATGAACCTAGGAGAGGTCACAACGGTGATGATGATGATGAGGAATATCAAACACCATACAGAGATGGGAAGGGAGCCTTTGCTCCAACAAGTGGGGCTCTTGCCTCTTTGAGAGGAGTGCCTAAGTACTTGACCGTAAGAGTACAAGGTTCAGTCATGAATCAGAGAGTATCTGTCCTGATTGAAAGTGGGGAAACCCATAACTTTATTGATTCTCATCTTGTGCAAAAGAGAGGAATCCCCACTAATACTTTTGAGGGATTTTCTGTTTTGGTCCCAGGAGATAGGACCATGCAATGCATGCAATATGTTCCATCACTCTCTGTCACTATGGGATTCTAAAATTTGGTGGATCACTTCTTTGTATTTGACATACCAAACACCAACATCATCTTGGGTGTCCAATGGTTGATTACCTTGGCGAAGGTTACCGCTGATTGGAAAGCTTTGAAAATGGAGTGGGTGGACTTGAAGAGTGGGAAACCACAAATGATTCAATGCATGCATAATTATCCTTCACCTAGTACTTCCACACAAACAACAGAGATGGATTTGCATATTGGAAGCAGGGATCTCATGGTTCCTTCTCTCATGTTCATGAGGATGCTGCAAGGGACATTATTACCTCATGGAAAGCCACTTGGAATGCCATCAGATTCAGATCTTGTGGGGAAGGCTCCACAAAATTTTGATCCAAATTTAGATCCAGGAAGGATTGGAGCAATGAGAGACCAAGTTACAACGCTGGTAGTCTTGGGACAGTCCAAGGATGAGGAGGATATTCTTCATGTATCACTATCACCCTCTCACTTTTCTAAATCTGAGCTGTGGGAGGAGAAGAATGGGAGGATAAGCCTTCCAAAAATTTTTTTTGGCATGTATAATGTCAAAAAAGAAATCAGCAACATGAAAAGCACTCCCATGGATGTATTAGCAGTGTTGTCATTGTTCAGCAGCGTGGATATTTATTGTAAATCTCAACTGCTTGTAGAGTATTCCAAAGATCTCCACACATGTATGATACTAGATGGCATGCATAAAGAAGAGGGCTACTTAGTCCAAGGAGGAGTCATCTATTATCATGGTAAGGTCTTCTTGGCTAGAGCTTCCAAGCTCAAGCAGAAGATCCTACAAGAGCATATTAAGAATTCTTCCTCGGGCATATGTATTTAATGAAGATCTATACCCTAATCAAGAAGAGTTTTGATTGGGAAGGCATGAGAGAGGACTTAATTATCACTTTCAAGAGTTCAATAGCTATGGAGGATTGGGGTGGCCAATGGTCTCTTTGCAAGAGTCATCTCAGCTAGCTCTTCCTTTGCTTGAGAGGAGGGGAATGCTCATGCACAACTCCATGTGTGTGATTGACTATGATGGTAAAGGAATTGATCATGCCAAGCAAGTTGTATTTTCTGATCTATTACATTCCTTTGCCATGTTTTCGCAGGATAAGACTCCTAAAGGGGGTGAGAGATCAGGTGGATCTCATATCTTTTTGGGGGCCAATAGAAATTATGAACTTGGCCACTCCCTTGTTGTGCAAAGGGAGATTCCTTTTCATGATGGGTGCTTCCCAAAGGCACCAAAATTATGTTACACCTTCAACCATGTTAAGGTGACTCATGGAGTGAAAGTGTGGTGGGAATGCCACTTGCCACACTTGGATCTAATGAAGACAAGAGGTGCACTGCGCTGGCACCACATGTGGTATTTTGACCCACCTCCTCAAGTGCAGATTTTAGTTTGCATATATGTAGTCCTGCTTCCATACTTGGATGATATAGTTGTATTGTTTATGGGATTGTATGGATAGAAGGTGGGAAGATTGTATGCACCGCATGGCTTGGAACTTCTACCTGTACTCCATGATACATGTTTTAGATGTAGCATTTCTTCCACCATGTTTATTTCTGTTGATTTTTTCACTCCTGAAGGGATGGATTATGCACATATTATGTTGGCTTTGGAGGAACAATTCGTGATGTATTGGCTTTTTGAGCACTTGGCCTATGATGAAGGCTTGATCCTTGATGATTCCATCAATGGAGGAGGAGAAGAAATACATCTCTTACCCTATCAGTTGCTTGAGGACAAGCAACATTTGGGATGGGAGGACTGTAATATTCCTACTTAACCTGAGCTAAGAGGAATATTCATTTTTGTTTTAATTTCTATTGCATGAATAAAGGAGGACATGTAAAACTCCTAAAAATACTAAATAAATCAATGCCTATGTAAACACATATAAATCAGGGCCATGTAAATAATCACTTGTAGGTGTGAAAGGGGTTTGAGCTATGAGACTAGGTCAACCTTGACCAAATCTACAACACTATCTAGGTTCAATGTATCTCCTAAAGGGATAGCGCAGTTCTAGAAGGAGGCTCCTCATGTGAAAGGAGCTAACTCATCAAGGTGGTTTAGGGTTTGAAAAGGCTTTCATATTATAAAAGGAAGGGGAGGGCAGCAAGAGAAGGTTGTTTATTAATTATATTTATGAGTATCTAGTCTTCTTAGACAAATACTATTCTTTGCTGTTTAGTGGAGGATTGTGCTGCTTAGCACTTGGAGCTCCTATGCAAGGATTCCACCTCTTCCTTTGAGGACTCTTGGAGGAGTATTTGCTGATTTGATCCACTGTCAGGCTTGAGGCCAAGCTGTACTTCCAGTTGCAGCGTAGATCCAGTGAGGGTTTGTCTACTTTTGTAAGCTGCAGCAAGTGAGATTCTAGATCTAGCCTGTTTTGGCAGCCTCTTCTCATGGAGTGTGTCTTTTAACCTCCTGGAAGAGTGCCTCTCCTGTTTGCACTTCAGATCTGTAACTTGGCAGTGGGCCTCTTATGTCATTTGAGCTACAACACTGTTTCCATTTGGGAACTGTGTTATTTTTATATGAGGTTCTTTATGGTGTTTTGATCACAGTTTTGATGAGAGATCTCTGGTACTGGGCTTTGCCTTCCACTTTGGTGATCCATAGATTAGCTTGTTGATCCATGTTCTATTTAGATATAATATATTGTAATGTAATGTTATATTCAAAAACTACTATATCATTTTACAGATCCGCGTCTTGAAACTCAAATATACTCTTCTTTATGCATGATTTGGTCAAAACCCCAAGGGGATCTTCTAAAGAAAACTATCTAGTTTCCAGATCTGAAATAGATCTGAGGTTTTGTCCATAGATCTATCCTAGATCTAAGTTGTAATATTTAGCTACTGCACCTCCTTAAAATAACATTGTTGAGCTATTTCTGCAGATATATGTGTGTTGTAGCTCTCTTTTCTGAGGATTTCTTGCTCTATTGCCTCATGTATTCTACTGTATACTGAAAGAGTTTCATTATAATTCTGATTTGCTGTTGTACATTCATAAGTTAATAATATTTGATGCCCTCCTACTCATATTTTCCAAGACTCTGTTATTTCTGAAGCATTTTGTTGTGCATAGCTGCAACCCCTCTTGTAGGGTGTTTTTCAGCTAGACTAGGTGATGGGAGATCTATTTACCACACCTAGTTTGATTTGTTTTTGCTCTACTTTTGGATCTAGATTCCAGATCTGCTGATCTAAGGGATCCAAGGGCTGTAAACTCATTTTTTGCATCTATCTCCCAGGAGTGCGTTATTTCAGCAGGCTTGCTGTGCTATTCCAGATCTAGAATATTACATCGTGGGGTGACCCTGACCTCCCCCCATCCCATATATATTTTTCCACCATTGATATGTTGTATAATGCAAGGTTTGATCCTTTGGGTAAGATTTAATGCGCAAACTTATATATAATTTAAATTTTTGTTTAATAATAAAATGTGCTCCACCATATGTATTAACCATGAATAATTTGGATAAACTTTGAACTTTTTCATTTAATTGGGATGATTCAGACCTTGTATAAAAAATGAAAATTCGACCATGTATGGAATTCAAAATTTGAAGAGGGTCCACCAAAGGGGGCATGTGGCAATTTTTGGGTCATAAAGGTGGCTTCTTAAAGGAAACCTCAATGCTCTTCATTAATTGTCAACCCAGGGCAAGTATTTTTTTTTTCAAGAGTGTAGGCACAATATATGCAAGTAAAATCAGAGGTAAACTACACTAAATTACCATAAGGAAGATATCTAATTCCTCGAAGATCAATCAAACCAACTTGGGGGTGAATTATGAAATGATTCTAACTCTTCAAGGGAGCTAACTCTATTCTAGGCCTATGCAGAAATAGCTACTTAAGACTGAACATAATAAGCTACAATTGAACAACATGCTCTGCTGAATTGAACAACAACTTTAATGAATTGAACAAAAAATCTAATAAAATTTAACAACAATCAATTATTCTATATTTTTCAATGGAATTCTCTTTTAATCAACTAATAACATCCTTTTGAATTAAACGTCAACCAAATGCTCACAATGATGATGAAAAGATCAAACGTCAACCATATGAAGAATCGAACAACAAGCATGTTGGAACTAAACTAACAATTGTAAAAGCATTTAATTTAGATAAAAGAACATGAATAGTAAACTAGTCTAGTAAAAACGAAGATATAACATTTCATGCTCGCAATTAACCAATTCAACGATGTATTATAAAGCACAATGGATAACTCGAAACACAAACTCTGTAAATAATCGTAAAGCATAGAAGTAGCATAAGAACCCCCAGGGTTGGACCCAAAGCCACTATAAGCCTACTGCTAAGGAATACTCAGAAGTTGTCTATTCCAAAAATTCCAAATTCTTCATTAATCCACCGAGAAATACATTAGTACAAAACTTGATGGTTCTATCCAAGTACATTTATTACAGAAAGATTAAATTATAGGAACTATTTTCTTGTTCATCCTTCGGCCTTTTATAGCTTAAAAGTGAATTCAGGAGTAGTAATTGATCTCTCTCATTATGGGACACTGCTGCTTCATGGCTGTCGATTGAGTACTCCAAGCATGGATGTACCTTTCCCTCTTCTGCTGATTCGTAAGAGCCGATATGATTCTGTCCACCTCCCTTGATTGCTAGCTTTCGGTCATCCATTCAGTAGTTTATCTGTTTTGCTTCTCTTTTAATAAAGGCAGTGAAAAATCCGTTTTGACGTTATCAAACACTCCTTCTATCACTATTCCATTCTTCCTCTCTTTTTCATAATTTTCCTTTACTTTATTTTTAAGATGAAGGGAAAATATGTAAAAGCGCATGACAAATCGTGATAAGGATAGGGGTGAAACATACCTTTTTCTTGGCCCAACATACTCCCCTACTTACCTTTTTTCAGGTCCTCATGCAAACAAATGGTTGAGGTGTAGTTGGGTTAAATAATATGTATGGTATACCTCTTCTTTGTAAATTTTGAAGCCATGCCTCTCTTTGATCTTTGCAAACGTTGCGTTGGTATGCCCCTCTGGTAACCCATAATCGTGATGATAGTCTTTTGGGGGATACCATATGAGGGGGAACCTGTATCTACATCCTATCCATGTAGGAACTGTTAGAATCCTATACCAATAGGTTTCATTTTTCATGATTGTCTTGATTGAACTATGGAATATGTTCAAACCTTCTTTCTTGAGCAAAGGTGTTCCATATTCTTGAAAAACCAAAAAATCAAATAATTTAAAAAATGTAAAGAGGGTATACCCTAAAAGAAAAATCAAAGGGTAAGAAAAATAAAATGGTCAAAAAAGTGAAAGAAATGAACCCCAAACACAAAATAGACCAAGGAAAGTGTGCAAATCCAAATGCCACTGCTATTTCATTTTTGTAATAAAGCAATTGTGTGCAGCTTGTCAAACCTTTGCCACAATTTATGAATAAGTCAAACTGTTTAAACTTGGCTTACTCATATTTCAATTTGATGTTGTAGATTAGAGAATAAATATCTGTCCAAACAGTTTAATCTTGGCAGATAAGTAGATAAGTAGAGTTAATAAGAGGTGCTCAACAGTTTAATCTGAGCCCTTGGATGTAATAAGGGTAGAATTAGATAGATTTTCCTTGTAAAAAGAAAAGATTGAAAAGGTTTTGCAAGTCTAAATGCACCCTAATAAAGAAGAGAAAATGGTAGTGTCAAGTAGATAGGGTAGGTAGATGGTTGCAAAGTTTTATCTGATGAATGATGCTGCTACATGTTTTTGATCCTTTACTTTCATCACAAAAACTGAAGCAGGAAATACACTGGAAAATCACAGCACGCAAAGTCAAAAATCATTAACCTCCCTCATCATTTCCCCCTTAAAAGTTTTACTAATTTCCCCCAAAGTACTAAGGTGTTTAGAGATCAAAAGGGCTCAAGGCATTTCCTTGACTTTTGGAGGGACCGGACCCTCGGCCTAATGATAAAAAAGACCTAAGTACTTGAGATAATTCATCATTATAATCATTCATCTTTAACCTTTTCCTAAGTAAAATCTTATTTGGCTTAGGAAAATTATGCAAAATTCCATAAAAATCCCTCAAAATAACTTACTATTCTAAGTTTAAGTGTTGAAGATGAGATATTGCAATTTACTTCACAAATTGTCACTTTCTTAGATATACAAAGTTTTTTGAGTTCCCTTGTCCCTTTGTCATATTTACATTTAACTGTATTTACTAAATCCCTAGTGCAAATGCCTTGTCCTAAGTATATAACTCCTTTTTTATAAATATTCAAAAAACCCCTCTATTATAAAGTTTAACCAAAGTATTTATTTCCCCGTGTATTCAAATAAAAACCCATTATACAAGCCCTTTGGTTAAAATATAGCGTTATACATTACTCTCGCCCCTATGATAAATTAACTACATTGATTAATTTGTCATATAATAAAAGTATCGAAATAAACGTTTAAACATATAATCCTATATGTTTAATACAAAAAGGATAAAAACCCGAAGTTTTGTTTTTAAACCAAAACCTTGGAAAAATCCCATGCCAACGTGGCTCATCCACCTGGCATCCCACCCGACATTTTAACTTTAATACCCGCGCCCAACAAAACCCCGCCACGACTTCGTTTTCCATTATATGATGGGATTAATTAGTTATCTAAACTAATTAATAGCCTTCCACTCAACAATCAAAAGCCTCCCGGGGTGATTAGATTAAAATTAATTGTTTTAAAAACCCGACGGGCCCACACCTTAATCCTCCGCTTATTCCCCGTCATTGCAACCGTCCGATCACTCTTCCAAAGATCAACACTCCCTATCAATCCCGCTACCCATCCCTTGTCAGCATTTTAACGAGCAGGGGATTGGTGGTATTGGCACTGTTCACCTGCCATGCGTCCATCGCTCAATGGAATCGCTCCCCCCACGTTCAAAACCACTCTAGTCCATAAGCGGTGCGGGAACTAAACCACTTACCGCCCGACCCCTGCACACGTCAGCCCATACCAATGTGACGTCACTCCTCGAAAAACTAAAAACCCCCCTTTTGACTTTGGAAATAAAACAAAATTTCGGGTTTTTGTGTCATTTTCACCATTTAAACGCGACTGTGCTCTCTGCTACGGTTTTTGAATTTTCATTGAAATCCACTGTTCCATTCAATTTTGCTCCATAAATCCGCCAGACCTGCGTTCAAGCGTCCTCCTGCTACCGACTGTTACCTGTTAAGAACCAGCTTTCTTCCAAGAACAGGTATTTATCCTATTCCGCGCCGAACTGCAAGTAAAACTCTGTTTTCTTTCTTTTTCGCTGAATTAGTGATTAAAACCCATCATTGAGATCTTCCCCAGAGGTTTTAAAACTGTGCAATTGCTCCCTGAACCTACAATTGTGCCAATTTCCTTCAGTACGATCAAAATCACGCCCGGCCTGTGAAGAAAACCAGAAACCTCCATTTTGAATCCACAAGAACCAAAATGGAGGCCCCGACAGCTTTGAATATAACTCCACTGAATGCCCCTCACCGTGAATTGGAATATTTACCTTTGGTAGATAAAGATTTCCAAATTAAAGACTTGCATTTTGATGAAAGTCCACTTCTGAGTTATTGTCCCTGCAGAGACGAATACTCAAAGGGGCAAGATCTCATTGGATTGTGGGAATCCAATCTCCCAAGGTATCTCATCCCTTCAGTCATTTCTTTCCCAGAAATCATCCACTATTGCCATTCAAACTATGATCCCGCTCAAAGGGCTGTAATAGCTTCTGATCAGAGTGTTCTGTTTCCCATTACTCCCCAGGCTATCAATGCAATGCTACACTTTGAACCAGACCAAGAACTAGCACCGTTGTCTATGGAAGAATTGATTGAGAAGACTAGGCAATTAACCCCAGAAAAGCTAAAATCCATGTGCCAGAATTTCATGTTGCCTGAACATCAAACTAAGGGGTCTCCTCCCTATGGTTTTTATTATTTCAATAAATTGGGAAGGCTCATCATAAATATGATATCTTTTGTCTTGGGATTCAATACCAGTGAATATGTGGATGAAATAACATTGGTTTTACTATCTATCTTTACTCCTGGGCAACCTCCTGAAGTTAAATATGACTTTGCCTCTTTCATAGCCAATAAGATCCATGATCAGTTCATGAGGCTAGATGATGAGAAAGTTTTCAAATATTCCTTAGTTATTTATCATCTCATTATCTTCTATCAGTCAGAAAAGTTCCCTTTCCCTGTTAAAAAGCTTGATGCCAAGGGAAACCCCAGGTCAGTCATATTTTGGTCCCCCATAATTCATTCTTCCTATGATTCTCCCTATTCCTACACTGAGTTCATTGATCAGTTTGTATATCCTGCAACAACTTTGTTAACAGGAATCCCTCCCCTAAGGCTCAGTAATGAAATAAAAAAGACCTTGCAACTTTCAAGGACTTATAAAGTTGGAGATTGGTATTTGTATCAAAACCATACAGTCATCAGAATTTATGGATGTGAATTACATCCATTCAAGTTACCAAGATATGTGCCCATGAGGATTTTTGCGTTGGAATATTTCAGGCAAATGAATAATTCAGATGTGATCCATTTTTGTAGTGTGAAGAAGAAAGCCCAACTAAGGATCAAAAGTCAATTAGGTCCTTTCATCTGCAACTCTAGGGAGGCCGAGCGAGAGGCAGAAAATATATTACAGAGCAAGTTCCAAAGAACTTTCCGTTGGGTTCCTTATGACCCATTTGGTTTTATTTGTGAAAAGAGATTAAAGAACAAATCATCCTCTTATATACACCACAAGATTCCTGAACTAGAACAATATGCCAATCAAGATGAATGGGTTGAAGGAACACTTGTTGAGGAGGAAAGTGAAGCTGATAAAATGAACAAAATTATGAAAGATCTCGAGAAGAAGTATGACCTAGAATCTTGTGGTCAAGTGCAAGTACCCCAAATTGGCACTTCTTCAGCAGCAAATCTACAGCAAACATTACAGGAAGGCAGTCCACCAGTGGCAACAGAACCAAAAGGCAAAGGAAAGGAACCTCAAATCCAGGTCATTGAAACTTTGGTCATGGCAGAGAAACCACAAACTTCCAAAGCACCTGAACAAACCCAAGTTTCTCCCACTCCGGTAAATCATCCACAAGTTCCAGAGTTACAAACTCCATCAAATGTGGAAATAGGAAATAAAAGGCAAGTTCCAGATACCACACCTCCTAAAGAGCCTTCAGGAATACATCAAGCTAAAAAACATAAATCAGATCCACTTCCAGATGTGGAAATCATAGATGAAGTGTTTGATGATGGGAGGGAAGACAGTCAACTAACTGGCACAGTTAGTGAAACAAACACAGGACAGAAAGGAAAAGCTTTACAAAAGCAATTGAGTACTGAGGTATCCTCTTTCAGACCACCAAAAACAGATACAGGGGATATTAAAAGAACCTTCATTAATATTAAGGCAAAGAATGATCCATTAAGAATGAAGGTATATGATCAATATATGAAAATGGCTCCCCATAATCAGGAAAGGTTAATGTCAGCATTTGACATGTCACAAGGCAAAATGATAATGAGCCACTTCAAGTCAAAGGTGCCAAAACCCATTACTGCAGCTGACTACATCAGAACAAATTTTGAGGTTCTGGCAAAGGGCATTCATCCTCTGGACCAGACAGAGCTACACAGACAAACTGGGGAAATGGTCTATTCCACTCTTACCAATAAAGCCATGGCAGCTCTAACACTGCAAGATTCTTTGAATAACACAAGTGCTCAATTGCAAATTGAAAAGGCCTCTTCTCAGGCCAAAGATAACAGAATAAAGTCTTTGGAAGACATAATCATTGGCTTGGGTCACAACCCCAAAGACATTAAAAGTGTTGAGGCATTAATAAAGAAGAAAGATGATGACATAGCTGCACTAAGAAAGCAGCTAAAATTGCCAGCCTCAAGGCACCCTCAGACCCAAGAAGTTCTAAAGGGGAATTCACAGGAAGAAATAATGGAGTTGCTCCTAAATATGACTGAGCGACTAAGTGAAACGGAGAAGGAATTGAAACAAGCTTTGCAGGAACATGAAACTATCAGGCAGACATCAACCACAGGTACTACAACAACAGGTCAGCTAACACAGCCAGCCCAGGTAAACACTTCTGGTTTAAGTTCTGATGAATTGATAAAGCAAATGGAAAGTTTACAACTAAGGGTCACAGAACTTCAAACCACAAAATTGCAATTAGTAAAATTGGAAGAGAAATATGATACATCTAAAAAGAAAGTTGCTGATAACACCAGGGAAATAAAAAGATTAGAAAAATTGGTTCAGGCTTTGGAAAAAGATCTTTCATTGGAAAAGCCTTTAAAGGAAATAAATGAAATTCTTTGGGGTAATATCATTGAGTTAATAAAGGACATTTGGCCCTCTATTCAAGCTATTTTTGAACAAAATGATTTGGTTAAAATAGCCCAAGAAGAAATATACAGGACAAGAAATGAATTAAGAGGCAGGCCTGAGCAGGCCAATCAGCTTATTCAATTTCTGAAAACCAGGACAAAACAACAGCCTGCAGTATTAGGGATTGAGGACAGGACCGGCACAGTTTTGGAAATAAAGAGAGTTTTTATCAAAAGAACTTTCATGCAGAATTTAGAAAGGAAGTGCTCAGATATTTTGGTTGATATCAATATTTTCAGAGAAAAATTTCAAGCTTTGTTGGACAGTGGGTTACCAAGTCTTATGCTCTCAGAGGATAAAATAATGGACTTGGAAACCTATGTAAAGAAAATAAATACTCATGCTCAAAATACAGCTGCTTGTTCTACTAGTTTACCAGAGTCAACATTACCAACAGGGAGAAATATCTATGATGAAGTGAGGAATTTATTTCATCTCGAACATGAAATAAAGTATCTGTTTCCTAATGAGCCCACCTTTTACAAACTCACCGAAGCAGATGAGACATTGAGAAAACTCAAAAGAACTATGATACCAGATGATCAATAGTGGAAAGAGTTATTGGAAATTCTATAAGATTTATCTTTAGGATGAGAATTTTATCTTAACTATCAGGTAAAAGGATAAAAATGAGTACAGATAAAAGAGTATCAGTTACGCAGGTTGAAGATTATCCGTAAAGACAAAGAGTATCAAGCAAGCAAAGAAATTACTCTAAAAGACAGCATTGAGCCCTTTTTCAGCACTTACCTCCAGCACATCAGAAAAATGAGGAAACAGCACATCAGCAGTTACCTATTATTCTATCCACGAGACCATTTGTCTCCTGTTTATTTGTAAATCACTCCTTAGTCACCCTAGATTATGGGCTAAGTTAGTGTGACATTTTTTCAAGTTTTTCTTGTATAAATAAACCCTCAAAGGAAGTATTGAGGGTGGATTCTATTACTCTGTTGTAACATTGAGATTTTCGGAATAAAAGCATTTTGGAGAAATTTATTCGTGGCTTACTGGATGACGATTTAAAGCACTGGACTTGTTGCAGGATTTATGTGTTGGACTACAGTTCAATAAGTCTTTCTACCCTTTGTCTGAAGTTTTATATTAGTTTATAATATCATTATATCCATTTCTGAATAATTTACATAAAGGATTGAATCATAATTTACTTAATTGTACTCTGATTTCAGATGTGATTGTTCTTAATGTTTTCCTCTAAATTAGTTATAAGCATGAATTCTTAAATGCTCTTGCTTTGCTAATTTAAACATTGTTGATTACTATAATAAAGAATTCTTCATTGCTCTTTGTTTGTAGTCATCTTATTTCTTTCTTTTGAACATGGTGAAAGATTCTTAGCTTCCTTTCATCCCTTCAAGATCATTCCATCCACTTTAAATTTTAAGGATTGTTCTCTGTCTAGCTATCTTGCCCTGTAAAACCATCTTGTGTTTAGAATAGAAATCCAGTAAAGCCATCCTTTGACTCCATAGCCCAATGGACCGAAAACTTTCAACCTTGCCCTTAGTTTAAATATTCCACCATTTTTCAAAAAAAACATCTTGGATCTATAACTAGCCTAAAACCTTCTAAGAACAAAGATAAATCATAAAGAGAGAGCCCTCTCTGGATGCAGATTGGCTAGATTCTGCATCTGAAGGTTGGTTTGTGGTTACCTCGGGTATACTTTCCTCTTACACAACTTCTAGGAAAACCTGAGTGATAACATAGTGGCGACCATACTGGGGACCTGAATCATTTTTATTTGTTAGTATTGTTCAAATATAAGCTATAGACAGAGTCTGAAGATCAACTAGGCAGCCTTTGAAATTGCTTTTGCTCTGCAATTGCAAAAGTAAATAAATGCTGCTTCAGTCTATCTCTGATTTAGCTTATATACTGAACTTTAGTTTCAAAATATTCAATCAGATTCTCTAGTTTAAATAGATCTTTGAGAAAATTTTAATCATACATCATTATTTCTTAAAGAATTTGTAGAAGTTGTATTTATTCTTTAAATTAAAATAAAAAATCCAAAAAACACATAGTCTAGGAAAACTGGCTTCAGAAAGGATTCGACATACTAGGTCAAACCCTGACCCCAATCCACCACCAATATTTGATAATCCAAATATGATTCCTAGGATTCTTAGAAGACAAGGAAGTCAAGAAAGTTCTGAAAGAGGAAGTCAAGAGAGTTCAGGAAGTTCTAGACCACTTTCTAGATCTGCATCTTGTCCTGTGAAAATTATATATATTGATGAAATTCCTTTTGATGCACAATTTGAAACATCTTTATTTGTGAATTTTTCTGAAACTGAATTATCCAGATTAGTTGCAGATCCATTGTTCTTCGAAGATTTTCAATACAGATTTGTTTCGCACCATCTTGACAGAGAATTACATATCTCTATTCAGACTGAACAAACCTTTGAAGAAAGTTCAAACATCTCTGTAATTACTGAAGCATCTCCAAGTTCAGTCACTTTTTCTCAAGCTTTTCAAACACCTATCACCCCTTCTACTCCTCCATCTTCTCCTGCCAGACCATCAACTCCTATTACCCCACTTTATCTTCCAATGGCCAATCGATACACCCCTTTACAGCTACCAGCCAACCCTCCTGCTTTGCCCCAAGATTACCAGAGTAAGATCACACCTTTTGATGGATCAGGTACTTACACAGCACAACAACACACCAAAAGGATGACTGATTACTTTGAGTTCTATGAGATTGATACTGATAATGTCCGAATGAGAATTTTCGTTCAGAGTCTTACTGGAGAAGTTAGGACATGGTTTAGGGCCCTAGCTCCAAATAATATTGCTGATTTACCAGCTTTATATAGGACATTTTTGAACAGATGGGAGAAGAAGAAGGACCCCCTTCAGATCCTGTCAGAGTTCGAAAAGTTAAGAAGAAGACCCAACGAAACAGTACAAGATTACATCATTAGATTCAATGAAGCATATAATGCAGTTGCTCAAAACCTAAGACCCCCACCTGACTCTGTATTGGTTAAATTTCCAGATGGTTTTGATTCTGACATAGCTTATTCCCTCAGGGAAAGAGCTCCCCAAACACTAGAGGAAATGCAAAGCATAGTGGTGAGTGTAGAAGCAAATCTGATAGAAAAACGAGCTAGAGCAAGAGCAGAGAGAAGAATGCCTATGAATGAAGAACCTTCAGCTTTTGAAAAGAAGCTGGATGCAATCATTAAAGGTATGGAAAGATTAGGAGACATAGTGGAGACCATTGAAAGAAAATATTCTACTGATAATCAGAATGTTGCAAGAAACCCAAACTTTAGGAGAAATCTGAATCAAAATATTGGAAAGAATGTCCCTGATCAAAACATTAGGCCACCTTTCCAAGAAAACTTTGTTGAAGGTTCAACTTCTGAAGAACCTACAGAAGATGTAGAAATAAACAATGTAACTGATGACAAAAATGAACCAGAAATTTTCCTATCCCAGGATGATCAAGAGAATCACATCCTTGAAACATTCGAAACTCATTTAGGTGAGACTTTTGATTTTAAGGAAGGCTATGACACATCAATTTACGAGGTCCATAAACAGTATAATTTGAGAAGTAGACGGATTGATGTGCCAGAGAATAGCAAACAGAAAAATGCAAAACAAAATGTCAAAGGTAAAGGTAACATTCCCCTTGTACAAAACATTCCCCAAGTACAAATTTTGTCTAGGATAACTCCTAATTCTTCAAATCCAATAATTTAAGATGTCTCTGACAACCAACCAAACAATAAACAACAATCTAATGCTTCTCGTCCTGTAGGAAATGTAGAAGAAACAGTAGAAGTTAGTTCAGATACTCCTTCAAAACAAAATTTCATTCATGAAAAAGAGAAAAACATTGAAGACCCAAAAAACAGAGAAAACCCAACTGTGCAAAACACTAAAACTCAAACAGAAAAACCTTTCAATCTAGAGGCTGAAATAGGCAAACTCAAGATAGTTGTTCCTTTATCAGAATTGGCTAAACATGAGCTCTATAGAATTCAAATTACCAAGTCCCTAAATATTAACATTACTGGATTGGATGATTCAGTAAATATTCTTGATGATCAACCCAAACTTCTTTTTGGCCCTGAGGTTAATGGCAAACCAGAAAGTGGAGGAACTCCTCCATTTTATATAAGCCTGAATGTTTATGACAATATACTCCATAATGCAATGCTTGATTCTGGAGCATCTCACAATTTGATGCCAAAAGCAGTAATGGAAAGATTAAATCTAGATATTACCAGACCGTACAAAGATTTGTTTTCATTTGATTCTAGTCAGGTAAAATGTTTAGGTTTGATTAAAGATTTATGTGTAACTTTGGTATAATACCCTGCTAAGTCTGTCTTAATGGACATAGTAGTGGCTGATATTCCACCTAAATATGGTATGTTATTGTCTAGATCTTGGGGTGCTAAACTTGAAGGGTCTATTCAATTGGACATGTCATATGCAACTATTTCAGTATTCGGTCAGCCTAAAAGATTATATAGAGAAACCTTGATGAAGTACTTAGTCAGTAGCCATGAGAAGCCTGAAAACTTCCCTGTTTACTCTGTACATTCTGATATGGATTCTTTTATTTTATACAATGCCGAGTTAGATCTCCCTACTGAAATAGAAGCTCCAGAATTGGAAACCATAAACAAAACCACTGTTAAAATTGAAGAAATCTCTGAAAACAAAGAAACACCAGATGATCAAGAAATACCTGAAGAAACTAAACAACTAGCTCCTGTCAAGAAACACTTTAAAACAATTGATGAAGATTATGAACATGAAATTCTATGGCATTTAGAGTTTGATGGCTCAGTAAACAGACTAGGGGCAGGAGCTGGGATTTGGTTACATAATGTTGAAAATAATCATGCAGAGGGTCATGCTTATAGGTTGAATTTCAAATGCACTAACAACATGGCAGAGTATGAAGCTCTTTTATTAGGGCTTAAACATGTCAAGAAGTTAGGAGCTATTAGGGTATCAATCATAGGAGACTCCGAATTAATCATTCAATAGATTAAAGGAGAATGTTCAACAAAAGACATGAGACTGAAAAAATACAGAGAGACAGTTGTAGAGATTCTCAACACATTTTTACCAGCTCAACTTGCCAAGATTCCCAGGAAACAAAATTGGTATGCTCACAGTTTAGCAATGTTTGGTAGTACATGCAAGTTACCTTTTGACCCTAATCATCAGTTTTCAGCTGAGATTAGACATAGGCCTGCTATACCAGACAATCTTTTGAATTGGCAAGTATTTGTTAATAACAATCAAATCGATAATTTTTTGACACTTCAAAATGAGTTTTCTAACTGTAATATAGATGAAGACATAGCTATTGATGAATTTGATCAAGAAAAAGAACAAAAAATAGAAATTTCAGGAGAAAATACAATTCATATGCTGCATCCAACCACATTCACAGAAAAAGACATGCAGAATCTGAAAAAGATAGAATCTGATGAGATCATAGAAGATGAGACAGAAATCATCAATTTGAAAGATAATCATTTGCCCAAAGGATTAACTCCTTTGGAAGATCTGTTTGACTCAAATGATATTCCATTTAGACCTAAAATGGAACCTGTTAAGGCTGATATGGAAGAATGCAACTTAGGAACTTCAGAAAATCCTAAAATGGTTAAGTTGTCCAAATCTCTTCCACAAGATCAAAAGGTCAAATATATTGAACTATTGAGAGAATTCCAGGATGTTTTTGCCTGGAGTTATGAAGATTTGAAATCTTATGATACATCCATCATTCAACACACTATACCTTTGAAATCAGATCAGAAACCTTTCAAACAAAAGCTTAGAAGAATAAATCCTGTTTTGTTACCTTCAATCGAAAAGGAAATCAAAAGAATGTTTGAAGCAGGGATTATAGCTCCTATCAGATTCTCAGAATGGGTTTCTAACCTGGTACCAACCAGGAAGAAGACAGGAGAAATTAGACTGTGTGTTGATCTAAGAAATTTGAATAAAGTTTCTTTAAAATATAACTATCCTTTACCAAAAATGGACCATATTCTTCAAAGGGTAGTAGGATCTTCTAGGATATCTCTATTGGATGGATTTTCAGGGTACAACCAGATTCTGGTTCATCCTGGTGATCAGGATAAAACAGCATTTACAACACCATGGGGTACGTTTAAATATGTCAAAATGCCATTTGGGCTCAAGAATGCAGGAGCTACATTTCAAAGAGCAATGGATATTGCTTTTGCTAAAGAAATACATGATTTTCTGGTTATTTATCTAGATGATTTAACTGTTTTTTCTAAAACATATCAAGAACATTTAGATCATTTAAGGCAAGTATTTATAAAGTGCAGAAAATATGGAATTTCTTTAAACCCCAAAAAGTCATTATTTGGTTTGGAAGAAGGAAAGCTCTTAGGGCACATCATTTCTAAAGATGGCATTAGGATTGATCCAGAAAGAATACAAGCAATTTTACAGATACCTCATCCTAGAAACATAAAAGAGTTGCAAGCATTCATAGGAAAAATTAATTTCTTGAGAAGATTTATTTCTAGTTTAGCTGAATTACTTAGATTGCTCACTAACATGCTGAGCAAAGATTCAAGCATTGACTGGACTGTAGAAGCCAAACAATCATTTGAGAAAATTAAAATGGCTTTAACAAGAACACCAGTTCTTACCAGTCCCAAATTTGACAGAGATTTTATTATTTTTTCATTTGCTTATGAACATACAGTTGCAGCTGTTTTACTTCAAAAAGATGACCAAGGGTGTGAAAAACCAATAGCATTTTTTAGTAAAGCACTTAGGGATGCATCTCTAAAATACAATATTATGGAAAAACAGGCTTTTGCATTGGTAAAAGAAATTAAAGATTTTAGGGTTTACATATTATATTCTCATGTGATAGCTTATGTGCCTAATGCTGTAGTTAAAGATATTTTGACCCAAGATGGCATTGAAGGTAAAAGAGGTAAGTGGATAGCTACCATTTTAGAATATGATATTGAGATTAAACCAACAAAACTCATAAAAGGTCAAGGTTTGGCACAACTCATGACTGAAACTAATTACCAAGCCTTAGACATTAATGAACCGGATGACAATCAGGAGATGGCGACTCCACAGATCAGTCAAGCTTTCTTAGATTCACCCTGGTACACTGATATAATTCATGTTTTATTAAACCTGCAAGCTCCTCCAGGGTTGTCCAGAACGAAAAGAAGATTTTTAAAAATGACATCTTTGAAATATTGTATTTTAGATAGCACTCTATTTTGGAAAAATCATGAAGGAATCTTATTGAATTGTCTATTAAAAGATGAAACTGATAAAGTTCTTAATGAATTTCATGCAGGGGATTGTGGAGGACATCTCTACTGGAAATCAACTGCAGACAAAATCTTAAGGGCTGGTTTTTACTAGCCAACTTTATTTTCTGATGTTAAGAAATTTGTAACAACTTGTCATAAGTGTCAGATATTTGAGGGTAAAATAAAGTTGTTACCTTTGCCTTTAAAACCAATTTCCACAGAAAGACCTTTTCAACAATGGGGATTAGATTTTATTGGAGAAATTCATCCCCCTTCGTCAGGTCAACACAGATGGATTTTAACTGCCACAGACTACTTCACTAAATGGATTGAAGCTATCCCATGCAGACAGGCCAATGATTCAGTGATTATAGGGTTTTTAGAAACTAACATACTTTCAAGATTTGGCTGTCCAGAAAAAATTATAACAGATAATGCTGCTGCATTTAAGTCAAAGAAAATGATTAGTTTCTGTAGTAAATATCATATTACTTTAGGCCATTCAACAGCTTATTACCCTCAGGGTAATGGACTAATAGAATCCTCCAATAAAAGCCTTATCAATATCATCAAAAAGTTATTGGAAGAAAACAAAAAGAATTGGCACAAGAAACTGACCAATGCATTATGGGCAGACAGAATTACAACTAAGAAATCAATTGGGACTAGCCCATATGAGTTAGTTTATGGCCTTGAAGCAAGATTCCCATCATCTTTAGGAATTCCTGTTATGAAATTACTTCAGGAGGCTCAAGTGGATCCAAATGACATTCAAAGAAGAATTAATCAAACAATCCACCTGCAACAAACCAGCGAAGAGGTATACCAAAGATCACAAGTCTTGCAGGAAAAGATAAAGAAAATGTTTGATAAAAGGACTAAAGCAGAAGATTTTCAACTAGGTGATAAAGTCCTAAGATGGGATTCTAGAAGAGAAGAAAAAGGGAAACATGGAAAATTTGATTTTTTGTGGAAAGGGCCTTACATTGTTCATGCCTTGCAGGAAAACAATACATACTTTTTGAAAGATATGGAAAATTCAGAAGTTGAAGAAGGACCAGTCAATGGTCGAATGCTCAAGCATTATTTTGATCCCATTTACTAGAATGTTTTGATTTTTCTAACTTGTACATAATATATCCTTTTTTTTAATGCAGTTTGGATTGGATGGTGACTTCTTGAAGTTGAAGCCCGAAGTGAAGGCCCTAAGCTTCAAAAGTTTCACTATCATATGTAAAATAAAAGCTACCAGGAGAAGGAGATTACATAATTCAGTTTGAAGACATGTTTAGGCATCTGACCTGCTGTTCTTGACTTTTCACAAGGAAAAGCCATCCCCAAGTGGAGCCAGTGTTAGTCTCCTATACCAATAGGCTTCATTTTTCATGATTGTCTTGATTGAACTATGGAATATGTTCAAACCTTTTTCAGGGAGCAAAGGTGTTCCATATTCCTAAAAAAATAAAAAAAATCAAAAATTTTAAAAAAATGTAAAGAGGGTATACCCTAAAAGAAAAATCAAAGGGTAAGAAAAATAAAATGGTCAAAAAGTGAAAGAAATGAACCCCAAGCAAAAAATAGACCAAGGAAAGTGTGCAAATCCAAATGCCACTACTATTTCATTTTTGTAATAAAGCAATTGTGTGCAGCTTGTCAAACCTTTGCCACAATTCATGAATAAGTCAAACTGTTTAAACTTGGCTTACTCATATTTCAATTTCATGTTGTAGATTAGAGAATAAATATCTGTCCAAACAGTTTAATCTTGGCAGATAAGTAGATAAGTAGAGTTAATAAGAGGTGCTCAACAGTTTAATCTGAGCCCTTGGATGTAATAAGGGTAGAATTAGATAGATTTGCCTTGTAAAAAGAAAAGATTGAAAAGGGTTTGCAAGTCTAAATGCACCCTAATAAAGAAGAGAAATTGGTAGTGTCAAGTAGATAGGGTAGGTAGATGGTTGCAAAGTTTTATCTGATGAATGATGCTGCTACATGTTTTTGATCCTTTACTTTCATCACAAAAACTGAAGCAGGAAATACACTGAAAAATCACAGCAAATTCAAAAATCATTAACCTCCCTCATCATTTCCCCCTTAAAAGTTTTACTAATTTCCCCCAAAGTACTAAGGTGTTTATAGATCAGAAGGGCTCAAGGCATTTCCTTGACTTTTGGAGGGATCGGACCCTCGGCCTAATGATCAAAAAGACCTAAGTACTTGAGATAATTCATCATTATAATCATTCATATTTAACCTTTTCCTAAGTAAAATCTTATTTGGCTTAGGAAAATTATGCAAAATTCCATAAAAATCCCTCAAAATAACTTACTATTCTAAGTTTAAGTGTTGAAGATGAGATATTGCAATTTACTTCACAAATTGTCACTTTCTTAGATATACAAAGTTTTTTGAGTTCCCTTGTCCCTTTGTCATATTTACATTTAACTGTATTTACTAAATCCCTAGTGCAAATGCCTTGTCCTAAGTATATAACTCCATTTTTATAAATATTCAAAAAACCCCTCTATTATAAAGTTTAACCAAAGTATTTATTTCCCCATGTATTCAAATAAAAACCCATTATACAAGCCCTTTGGTTAAAATATAGCGTTATACATTAGTCCCACCCCTATGATAAATTAACTACATTGATTAATTTGTCATATAATAAAAATATCGAAATAAACGTTTAAACATATAATCCTATATGTTTAATACAAAAAGGATAAAAACCCGAAGTTTTGTTTTTAAACCAAAACCTTGGAAAAATCCCATGCCAACGTGGCTCATCCACCTGGCATCCCACCCGACATTTTAACTTTAATACCCGCGCCCAACAAAACCCCGCCACGACTTCATTTTCCATTATATGATGGGATTAATTAGTTATCTAAACTAATTAATAGCCTTCCACTCACCAATCAAAAGCCTCCCGGGGTGATTAGATTAAACTTTAATTGTTTTAAAAACTCGACGGGCCCACACCTTAATCCTCTGCTTATTCCCCGTCATTGCAACCGTCCGATCACTCTTCCAAAGATCAACGCTCCCTATCAATCCCGCTACCCATCCCTTGTCAGCATTTTAACGAGCGGGGGATTGGTGGTATTGGAACTGTTCACCTGCCACGCGTCCATCGCTCAATGGAATCGCTCCCCCCGCGTTCAAAACCACTCTAGTCCATAAGTGGTGTGGGAACTAAACCACTTACCGCTCGACCCCTGCACACGTCAGCCCGTACCAATGTGATGTCACTCCTCAAAAAACTAAAAACCCCCCTTTTGACTTTGGAAATAAAACAAAATTTCGCGTTTTTGTGTCATTTTCACCATTTAAACGCGACTGTGCTCTCTGCTACGGTTTTCGAATTTTCATTGAAATCCACTGTTCCATTCAATTTCGCTCCATAAATCCGCCAGACCTGCGTTCAAGCGTCCTCCTGCTACCGCCTGTTACCTGTTAAGAACCAACTTTCTTCCAAGAACAGGTATTTATCCTATTCCGCCCCGAACTGCAAGTAAAACTCTGTTTTCTTTGTTTTTCGCTGAATTAGTGATTAAAACTCATCACTGAGATCTTCCCCAGAGGTTTTAAAACTGTGCAATTGCTCCCTGAAACTGCATTTGTGTTAATTTCCTTCATTTTAGAAATCACGTCCGGCCTGTGAAGAAAACCAGAAACCTCCGTTTTGAATCCACAAGAACCAAAATGGAGGCCCTGGCAGCTTTGAATATAACTCCACTGAATGCCCCTCATCGTGAATTGGAATATTTACCTTTGGTAGATAGAGATTTTCAGATTAAAGACTTACATTTTGATGAAAGCCCCCTTCTGAGTTATTATCGCTGCAGAGACGAATACTCAAAGGGGCAAGATCTTATAGGGTTGTGGGAATCCAATCTCCCAAGGTATCTCATCCCTTCAGTCATTTTTTTCCCAGAAATCATCCACTATTTCCATTCAAACTATGATCCCACTCAAAGGGCTGTAATAGCTCCTGATCAGAGTGTTCTGTTTCCCATTACTCCCCAGGCTATCAATGCAATGCTACACTTTGAACCAGACCAAGAACTAGCACCGTTGTCTATGGAAGAATTGATTGAGAAGACTAGGCAATTAACCCCAGAAAAGCTAAAATCCATGTGCCAGAATTTTATGTTGCCTGAACATCAACCTAAGGGGTCTCCTCCCTATGGTTTTTATTATTTCAATAAATTGGGAAGGCTCATCATAAATATGATATCTTTTGTCTTGGGATTCAATACCAGTGAATATGTGGATGAAATAACACTGGTTTTACTATCTATCTTTACTCCTGGGCAGCCTCCTGAAGTTAAATATGACTTTGCCTCTTTCATAGTCAATAAGATCCATGATCAGTTCATGAGGCTAGATGATGAGAAAGTTTTCAAATATTCCTCAGTTATTTATCATCTCATTATCTTCTATCAGTCAGAAAAGTTTCCTTTCCCTGTTAAAAAGCTTGATGCCAAGGGAAACCCAAGGTCAGTCATATTTTGGTCCCCCATAATTCATTCTTCCTCTGATTCTCCCTATTCCTACACTGAGTTCATTGATCAGTTTGTATATCCTGCAACAACTTTGTTAACAGGAATCCCTCCCCCAAGGCTCAGTAATGAAATAAAAAATACCTTGCAACTTTCAAGGACTTATAAAGTTGGAGATTGGTATTTGTATCAAAACCATACAGTCATCAGAATTTATGGATGTGAATTACATCCATTCAAGTTACCAAGATATGTGCCCATGAGGATTTTTTCCTTGGAATATTTCAGGCAAATGAATAATTCAGATGTGATCCATTTTTGTAGTGTGAAGAAGAAAGCCCAACTAAGGATCAAAAGTCAATTAGGTCCTTTCATCTGCAACTCTAGGGAGGCTGAGCGAGAGACAGAAAATATATTACAGAGCAAGTTCCAAAGAACTTTTCGTTGGGTTCCTTATGACCCATTTTGTTTTATTTGTGAAAAGAGATTAAAGAACAAATCATCCCCTTATATACACCACAAGATTCCTGAACTAGAACAATATGCCAATCAAGATGAATGGGTTGAAGGAACACTTGTTGAGGAGGAAAGTGAAGCTGATAAAATGAACAAAATTATGAAAGATCTCGAGAAGAAGTATGACCTAGAATCTTGTGGTCAAGTGCAGGTACCCCAAATTGGCACTTCTTCAGCAGCAAACATTACAGGAAGGCAGTCCACCAGTGGCAGCAGAACCAAAAGGCAAAGGAAAGGAACCTCAAATCCAGGTCATTGAAACTTTGGTCATGGCAGAGAAACCACAAACTTCCAAAGCACCTGAACAAACCCAAGTTTCTCCCACTCCGGTAAATAATCCACAAGTTCCAGAGTTACAAACTCCATCAAATGTGGAAATAGGAAAGAAAAGGCAAGTTCCAAATACCACACCTCCTAAAGAGCCTTCAGGAATACATCAAGCTAAAAAACATAAATCAGATCCACTTCCAGATGTGGAAATCATAGATGAAGTGTTTGATGATGGGAGGGAAGACAGTCAACTAACTGGCACAGTTAGTGAAACAAACACAGGACAGAAAGGAAAAGCTTTACAAAAGCAATTGAGTACTGAGGTATCCTCTTTCAGACCACCAAAAACAGATACAGGGGATATTAAAAGAACCTTCATTAATATTAAGGCAAAGAATGATCCATTAAGAATGAAGGTATATAATCAATATATGAAAATGGCTCCCCATAATCAAGAAAGGCTAATGTCAGCATTTGACATGTCACAAGGCAAAATGATAATGAGCCACTTCAAGTCAAAGGTGCCAAAACCCATTACTGCAGCTGACTACATCAGAACAAATTTTGAAGTTCTGGCAAAGGACATTCATCCTCTGGACCAGATAGAGCTACACAGACAAACTGGGGAAATGGTCTATTCCACTCTTACCAATAAAGCCATGGCAGCTCTAACACTGCAAGATTCTTTGAATAACACAAGTGCCCAATTGCAAATTGAAAAGGCCTCTTCTCAGGCCAAAGATAACAGAATAAAGTCTTTGGAAGACATAATCATTGGCTTGGGTCACAACCCCAAAGACATTAAAAGTGTTGAGGCATTAATAAAGAAGAAAGATGATGACATAGCTGCACTAAGAAAGCAGCTAAAATTGCCAGCCTCAAGGCACCCTCAGACCCAAGAAGTTCTAAAGGGGAATTCACAGGAAGAAATAATGGAGTTGCTCCTAAATATGACTGAGCGACTAAGTGAAACAGAGAAGGAATTGGAACAAGCTTTGCAGGAACAGGAAACTATCAGGCATACATCAAACACAGGTACTACAACAACAGGTCAGCAAACACAGCCATCCCAGGTAAACACTTCTGGTTTGAGTTCTGATGAATTAATAAAACAGATGGAAAGTCTACAACTAAGGGTCACAGAACTTCAAACCACGAAATTGCAATTAGTAAAATTGGAGGAGAAATATGATACATCTAAAAAGACAGTTGCTGATAACACCAGGGAAATAAAAATATTAGAAAAATTGGTTCAGGCTTTGGAAAAATATCTTTCATTGAAAAAGCCTTTAAAGGAAATAAATGAGATTCTTTGGGGTAATATCATTGAGTTAATAAAGGGTATTTGGCCCTCTATTCAAGCTATTTTTGAACAAAATGATTTGGTTAAAATAGCCCAAGAAGAAATAAACAGAACCAGAAATGAATTAAGAGGCAGGCCTGAGCAGGCCAATCAGCTCATTCAATTTTTGAACACCCGGACAAAGCAACAACTTGCAGTATTAGGGATTGAGGACAGGACCGACACAGTTTTGGAAATAAAGAGAGTTTTCATCAAAAGAACTTTCATGTAGAATTTAGAAAGGAAGTGCACAGATATTTTGGTTGATATCAATATTTTCAGAGAAAAATTTCAAGCTTTGTTGGACAGTGGGTTACCAAGTCCTATGCTCTCAGAGGATCAAATAATGGACTTGGAAACCTATGTAAAGAAAATAAATGCTCATGCTCAAAATACAGCTGCTTGTTCTCCTAGTTTACCACAATCAACATTACCAACAGGGAGAAATATCTATGATAAAGTGAGGAATTTATTTCATTTGGAACATGAAATAAAGTATCTATTTCCTAATGAGCCCACCTTTTACAAACTCACAGAAGCAGATGAGACATTGAGAAAAATCAAAAGGACTGTGATACCAGACGATTCATGGTGGAGAGACTTATTGGAAATTCTATAAAAGTTATTTTCAGGATGAGAATTTTATCTTTACTATCAGGTAAATGGTAAAAATGAGTACAGATAAAAGAGTATCTGTTACACAAGTTAAAGAGTATCCGTAAAGACAAAGAGTATCAAACAAGCAAAGAAATTACTCCAGAAGACAGCAACAAGCCCTTTTTCAGCACTTACCTCCAGCACATCCATAAAGAAAGGAAACAACACATCAGCAGTTACCTATTATTCTATCCACGAGACCATTTGTCTCCTGTTTATTTGTAAATTACTCCTTAGTCACCCTAGATTATGGGCTAAGTTAGTGTGAGATTTTTTCAAGTTTTTCTTGTATAAATAAACCCTCAAAGGAAGTATTGAGTGTGGATTCTATTACTCTGCTGTAACATTGAGATTTTCGGAATAAAAGCATTTTGGAGAAATTTATTCGTGGCTTACTGGATGACGATTTAAAGCACTGGACTTGTTGCAGGATTCATGTGTTGGACTACAGTTCAATAAGTCTTTCTACCCTTTGTCTGAAGTTTTATATTAGTTTATAATATCATTATATCCATTTCTGAATAATTTACATAAAGGATTGAATCATAATTTACTTAATTGTACTCTGATTTCAGATGTGATTGTTCTTAATGTTTTCCTCTAAATTAGTTATAAGCATGAATTCTTAAATGCTCTTGCTTTGCTAATTTAAACATTGTTGATTACTATAATAAAGAATTATTCATTGCTCTTTGTTTGTAGTCATCTCATTTCTTTCTTTTGAACATGTTGAAAGATTCTTAACTGCCTTTCATCCCTTCAAGATCATCCCATCCACTTTAAATTTTAAGGATTGTTCTCTCTCTAGCTATCTCGCCCTGTAATACCATCTTGTGTTTAGAATAGAAATCCAGTAAAGCCATCCTTTGACTCCATAGCCCAATGGACTGAAAAATTTCAACCTTGCCCTTAGTTTAAGGATTCCACCATTTTTCAAAACAAACATCTTGGATCTATAACTAGCCTAAAACCTTCTAAGAACAAAGATAAATCATAAAGAGAGAGCCCTCTCTGGATGCAGATTGGCTAGATTCTGCATCTGAAGGTTGGTTTGTGGTTACCTCGGGTATACTTTCCTCTTACACAACTTCTAGGAAAACCTGAGTGATAACAGGAACCATGTTCAAAATTAGGTTTTTTTACAGAAGGAAACTGGAGGCAGCAACTTTGAAGTTCTTGAAACCAAATGGCTCTCTATTCTTCACGTATTTGTAGAGGCTAACCATTTCTGCTTGGCTTCTACTAATGTTTCTTCCTTAATGTCTTGGAAGTATTCCTGCCCATTCTGCACAATATATCTACGAATTGGTCCCAATTTGGATATCACTCCCTTCTGCTACATGAATTTCTTATGTTGGGTAAACAGGTACATGGGCTTAGTAGGTTCCCCTCTGACCCATAGGTCTAGGCCATGCTCTCTTTTCTGAAACTTGTTGTAGGCCTTAGCCCACCGAGTTTGTTTTTTAGAAAATTATAGGAAGGCCTGGAGCTGAACGTCCCCTATGAAGCGACTAGTATTACTGTCCATGTCCTCCTCTAGAAATAAATTGTGTAAATATAATTCACACAAAAGATGTTGGACCTTCTCATCCTACCCATCACAACACTGGAAAAATTCCTCAATGGTTTTAAAATGGGTGGGCTTCCCTACCCTAACAACCTTGAATTTCAACAATAAATACCGTTCCACTAAGAATAGAACATAGTTAGTAGATGGTGCCCTGCAAGTTAAGACATCTGAGTGAAGAGAGAAAATAATACTAGTTTTCTCTTTAGCTTGTTCTTGTTTCTCCTGTGCTTTCTTTACTTTTTTCCTTTCTTCCCTAAGTTGAGCAAATGTTTCATCCTTAGTTGCAGAAAGGTCTTTAAACCACTTCAGTAGTGCCTGATGTTCCTATAAGGGAACTATTTCCTTTACGCACTGGGCCAATTCATGCTAGACTTGAACTAATTCGTTGTAAAACTTCTGATTAGCATCCTTTTCTACTAGGGGAGTGTAGGCAGGTGTCACTTATGTTTGAGTCCCCTTATCTTTTGTAAGTTCTAGATTAGTCTGCACAAAGGCTTCAACAGCGAGTGCCAACTCTGTTTGTACCAAGGCTTCAACCTTATTCATTAACTCACTCTGTACAAGAGCTTCAGTGATATCTGTTAAATTGGTCTGTACAGAGGCTTTACCTTTGTCCATTAGGTCAGTCTGTATAGAAATTTCAGCAGTCTCTACCATTTGGGTAGCAAAATCTATTTGGGCTCCCATGGTAGCCAATTTCTTCTCAGGCTTCTGAGCCTTGTTCACTTCTTTCAACTTTTTCCTCAGATATTTTATCATTTTTATCAACCTCTTACACTTCCAGCTCATTTTCTTGAACTTAATATTAGTTGATTTTTCTTTTGGTGTTGTTTTGGCAAGAGAAGGAGGAGAAATGGCTAAGGGCTTTGGTTTCGGAAATGGTTGTGCAAATTCTAGAAATGGTGTTTTCTTCAGGATTCCAAGATTTTATTTCAACATTAACATCCTGGCTGGGTGAAATAGCATTTCCTTCCAGTGTCACAGGGACTATTTCAATGCTTGTATTTTTTTCTAATAGAACAATGTCTCCTGACCAGCTTCTAGATTCATTTATTCCTTTTTCTCGGTCTTCCCTACTAATCCATTCATTACCGGAGGGGGGTAAAACCCTCGAAGCCTAAAATTCATCTTGGTGAGGTAATATTTCAGTGTGGCCAGAGCTACTGGCAGTGGAAGACTAGTTCAAAAGGTTCCCCTGCCCCTCATATTATTCAGATGGGATTCTAGTTTCACAAGATGCTCTCATTCTCTTAAGAACTTGAGACATTTCTTCTTCATAGTATTGTAGGGATATATTTTGAGGGCTTGAGGGTGGTGTATGGGATGGTCCCGCCTCACCTGGAAATTCAAAGGTGTCTTGCCCTAATTGCAACCTTTTGGACCGTCTCCATTTCCCTAGTTCCATGGTCGACACATGGGTCATTTTCCCTCTTGCTTTCTTGGGTATGGTTATTCTAGGGAGTTCAATCCGTGTTTTGACAGGGTTTTCCTCAAGGGCAGGCAAGGCAGGATTAATGAAGTTGTCCCAAGTTATCTAGTGTTTTTCTAGATCATGAATGATGATCAATTTAATCAGGCCATGGTGGCTGACAATTTCTAGGGGGTTTTTGGCTTCATTAATTCAAACAACAGTATTGTGCAATACAAATTTTAGACAAAAGGGCAAGTTAACTGAAATGTTTTGCTTGAGAATAGCTAATAGTTTAAGTTGGCAGGACTTTACCACATCCTGGAATCCGTAGGATGTGATGTATCTTTGTATGAACACTGCCAATTATTTCCAGGGCTGCTATAAAGATGTAGGGTTAATCCCATTTCCTTTTCGTTCTAATGGTTCGCCTAGGTCCTGGTATACTGAGATTTCTTCCTATAGAAGAACATGTTTTTCAGTCGATTCTCCTTTTGTTGCTATTCCGAAGACCTCAACGATGATATCCTCTGCGACTAGTATAATCCTTCCTCTGAGTATGGTATGTCCCTCCCGTAGGTTTTGCAGGAATTCGACTGTTATCTCTGTGCTCAACCCTTGTAGTCTGTGTAGATATGGAAACCAGCCAACTTGCAAGAAAATGGTGCGAGCTGCTTCTGAAATTTGGAAGGTTGTGGATGTTGGGCCTCTAATTTGCATTATTATTATCACTTATTAGCATTCATTTCATCCATTTCTAATGTTATTTTATCACATTATTTATCATAATTTATTATATAATTCCATTTCATAATTATTTATGCTCTTTTGGATAAATAATACTTGTTCTCCCTTATTTTAATAAATTATTATGCATGATTTTACCAGTGATGGTTTATTAATGAATTCTTTATAACATAAATCACTATTTTAGCCTCCAAGATCTCTTCCAGATTGCATATTTGATCTTCAGTTGATAATTAAATATTCCAACTTAGAAATTCGTTTGAATAACAAGAGACATTTTTGCGTCGAACATTTTGGGAAAATGGAGAAGAATCCTGAAAATCCAAAACATGGGTTTTGTGCAGGACAAACCAATTTAGTTTCATAATGAGAATTTTTTCAAAATTCGGTCTTGATTGAGAGAAACTCAGGGTTATTCGAAGGATAGATTTGTAGATTTTCTGTTGTGGCCGTTTTCCAAAATTTCCCCAATTGTAATTGCCATATTTGACTTGTGCCAACTGAATCATGATGGAAAGATATTTCAGATCTCATCTTGCTTATTGAGGTTTTGTAATCAGTCTATTTCCATTTGTTGTTTGTATATTGAAAGGGACAAAAATCGGAGAGAAGGGGAGGATAGAACACATAGGAGAAGGCATAGAGGGTTAAGCAAGAAGAGACAGATTTGTAACAGAAGCATGTCCGATTAATTGAATGCATAGTGTTTTGTTGTTCCATTTGTAATTTGTGAGTTTTCCACAGCCCTGATTAGAGGTTTGGACCCACTCTTCTGATCAGGTGGTACGTTTTGCTTTTTTTCTTGCAGTGTTGCGTTTTACTATGATCTCTTTACTGTTGTTATAGTTTATTCTTAATTGTTGTGAATGCCCTTTAATTTCTGCAGCTTATTTAATTGTTGTTACAGTGGTTTGTGTGTTGTGGAATTAAAACTGTGACCTACAACAGGTCATGTACTTGTATCTGCATATACTTTGTTGTTAGTCTTGAAATAACTAACGCCCTCGGGTTGATAATTTATGTGGAGAAAGATTTGAATTCTTTTCATATCAGGACACTAAAAATGGGTTCATTTCGGAGAGAATTCCCTCCCATGGCTAATTTGTTATCTGAACTAATTTCTCCTTCTGTGTGTGTTTCTTCCGGCCCTGTTGGTTAAAACAAAATATTGCATGAGAGAAAAAAATGCAACCTTATATCGTAAATGAAATGATCTTTTAGTCCCATCAGCGTATCCAAAGGAAGTTGTGTGGGGAATTCACATGCTTATTCATTATGGATATTTGCACCCCCTCCCTCTGTTGGTTGCTTTAATTGTTTCACAATTCAAGCTCCACATAAATTGTCAACCCGAGGAAGTCTGTTTATTCCAAAGACAATCACGCACTGGATATGCTCAAATTCAAAAGAAAAAACAATGTTGTAGTAAAAATCCACACAATTATCATTAATACAAATCTAATTATTCACTCTTCATTTAGTCAAAGCTGAAGTCATTTAGGTTATAGCAGAAATAATTCCTATGTTGCAGTTTAGAGTCCAATTAAAGGGAAATCAATCTGCAGAAAAGGAAACCAATCAACCATAACAGGAACAGGACCCTATTCCTTCATTAGGAACTTCAGCACCTGTTGCCTGACACTAATCACTCTGTAGAAAAGATCACTCAAGAGAGCAGGACCCTATTCCCATGAACAGGAAGCTCCAGCACCTGTCTCCTGTTTCTAATCACACTGCAGGAAAAGAAAGGCAATTAAGGGGAGCAAGACCCTATTCCTTTATGCAGGAACCTTCAGCACCTGCTTCCCAGCATCATACATTCCATTAATAAACAGAAATAGATTTCTCAACCTTTTAAGAATGAATGTATTAAACACATGCAGCGTTAAGGAAACAGAGTATTCAATGAACTACAGAACTGTATAACTGGTGTTTCAGCAAACAGAATTAAATGAAGTGCAAACAGTATAAAGAAATTAAACAAACTACAGGGACGGAAGGGTGAATCTTGTGAGGAAGGCGGGCCCTTTCCCTCTCACAAGATTCCCCAGGGAAAGAATTAAATTGGAGCGCTCAAAAGGAAATTTTATTCATCTGTCAAAAGAAATGATACATTACAAAATGGAGTCTAGCTCCAGTTCTCTCAAACAATGTTCTCCTGTAGCTTTCAAACTCGAACTCCCTTCTAATGATGATGTCTCCTCTTTTTAAAGAGGAGACATCTCTTACAATTACATGAGAGCAAATCTATGTTTATCCCGAATCTATTCTTCTTTCTTAAAACAGGCTATTCTGTTCTTCCATAAAAATATATTGTTACAACAGATACCAAAAGAGTACTATCTTCAGAATAATCCGTGTAACCACGTCTTCATGTTGTTGCCATTGTTCCACAAAATGCTCTTCCAGAATTTCAAATTACGAATAGTGGCGGAATTTGCGTGCCTGCTGGCTGTTTCAGCAACGGAGTCGACTGTTTCAGCAACGGCCGATTGTTCCAGCACAGCATATAACTTATCTGCGATATTTTAGACTTATGTTAGCAACAATCTACTTCGATTAATGATAAAATATAAGAGTAATATGGAATTATATGTAAACAGATTAAACATATAATAAAGAAGAGGATTTTATATACCTTGGGATAAAGTAAATGAAAATGATGATGGAATCCTTTTTAGACATTGTTATAAAAGTAAGGTGGTGTCAAAGTATATAGTAAAAATGATACATAGTGGAGTCCTAACATCCCCCCCAGCTGAAAATGTTGCATGTCCTCAGGCAACTCCTAGTCTGAGTCAGAGTCTGAGTACTGACTCTGTGCATGCAAGTTGCTCAAGCAGTAGCTGGAGAAGGTGGCATCTGTAGGAGCTCAGAATCCTCTATTGTTCTGCAATTTCTGCCATGCTAAGGCTTCATCTCTGCCAGCCAATTGGTAGTGACACTGATATTTCTCTGAAGGCAGCCATAAAATTGGAAAATGAAAATGATAACCAATCCAGTTTTCTCCACAATGTCGAATGCATCTGATATAATTAGGTACCCTGGAAAGTGCAGCTTGAAGATTGTCAGGGTTAAAAGGGTGATAATCTTGTCTTTCTTTACATGACTGCTGCCAAAACATAGTGTTGGCCTTCAATGCAGCAGTCCCCTTTACTCTGATTTGCTGTTGACACTTCAAAAGTGTTGAAGCCTGTAGTTGTTGCATGTACCTATGCATTCCTGGCTTCTGTAAGAATTTGTGATATTGTGCTATAAACATGGCTGGACTTAAAGGTTCTGGTCTAATCCAAAGGAGCCTATTCTCCTCATTATGACTGCTTGCAATAAACGCAGTTTGCCAAGTGAGCTGATTGGCCAAAAATGAAACAAATGCCCTTATTTGTATATCACCTGCAATTGGAATGAGATTGACTCTTCTATTGTCGGGAATGGCCTCATTATGAAGGTAAAGTTCACACAGCAAATGCTGGTCACTTTCAGAGGCCTCAGTAAAAGTCTCAACAAATTGTTCTGAAGTAAGTAATTGATGCGGTCTGCCATCCTTTATTGCTTTTAATTGAAAATAAACTAATCGTTCAGAAAGGAAGAGAGAGTAATTTACAGAGGGTTTTCGGGTAGCCATCAACTTCTGCACTAATGAAAACATCAAGGCCATCTTTTCCTTAGATTCCTTGACTTCCTTTTTGGAGTCCCTGAGCTGTTGCAACATCTGTTCCCAACTATCCCAGTTGGCATACATGTGATTTTGCCATGCTAACTTATGCTGCTGTAGTATTGTATCTTGTTCTTCAGCATATTGTTTCTTCCATTTGTTCATCAGTTCCAATTGATTCCATGGCAGGGTCTGTGTGCTAGCATTAGAAGTGTTGGGTTGGGACATTGTTTGAGTTGCTGCATTGACTGACTCAGGGCAAGATACCTGTGGTTGTGTTTCTGTCTGAGTGGCTGCGCTAATTAGCTCAGGACAAGATATCTGAGGTTTAGTTTCTTTTTCTACACTTTTTAGGAGCCCTACTGGTTCTTGTGGAGCAGTAGGGCATTCTTCTTTTATTACAGCTGATGTAGATGCCTCAGATATTTGAATTTTGACTAGTTTGTAGCCTGCCTGCTGGTAAATATTGCCACACTCATGGCACATGTATTCCCTGCATGGCTCCCTATTTTGTGATGATGCTGTGTGTGCTAGCATATAGAGATTCAGTTCTCTATCGAAGGCTTCTCGTGCCATGATTAGTTCATTCTTAGAGGCTTCCAACTCAGACTTCAAAAACTGATTTTCTTCCAATAAAGATGCCACAGTATATGAACCCTATATGTTGGTTGATTCTACTGGGATTTTCTGCTGATGTACAGCCGTGGCTGGTTCTTGTGGAGCAGCTACGGCTGGTCTCCCTGTATCATCGTGCTTGGTGTATGATTTTTGTACCACAGTGGCTGGTTCTTGTGTTTCAGCCTCTGGGTAAGTGACTGGTTCTTGTGTGACAGTCACTGTTTGGGCCATAAACGATGTCGTATTATCCCGGGGCACTGGTTCTTGTGTGGCAATGCCACCGGACAAGACGGGTTGGGGGATTTGAAATGGGGGTGAAGATTGGAGTTTTAACAGAATAGTGGCGGGGTCAGGGGAAATGGGAGTAACTCCTGTTTCAACAGTCATCTTCATTTTCCTTTTTGGTAGGAAAGCAGAGAAATCACTGTCTTTCCTTTTCTTCGTAGGGGAAGATTCTTTTCTGGGGGAAGGGCTTTCGGAAGAAGTAAAAATTTGGAATTTGGCCCTTGTTCGACGTTTGGAGACAGCGACTGTTGGGGTTCTTTTCTTCCTTTTATGAGTAGGTGGGGATGGGGGTGTTAGAGAGTCATTGCTAGGGATAGAAATAGTGGGATTGGTTGACTCTACTAAGTGGGATGAAGTTGGGATTGGGTCAACTGGCTCTGAGGGTGGGATTACTGGGGAGTCTGGGATATCATCCAGTTGCCCTTCATGAGGAATCTCAGGAGTTTCTTGGGAGCTTTCAGCTTGTTGGGGGATTTGGGCCTGCTGGGGAACTTCAGCCTGCTGGAGAAGAAGGAGTGGATTATTCAGAGGGAGGTTTTGCTGAGCAAAACCCCTCTGAATTAACAATTGGCATAAACGATGATGGGTGAGGGATAACAATGGGAATTTAGCCCGTCTGCAATAATAAGACATGTTTTTGATACAACCAAGCAGATAATAGGGAATATTAAGTAATCGACCATTCCTTAAATGATTCATCAAAACGAAATCATGCTGGTAGACTACCTGGTAACGCCCTTCACATGTCAAGTAGTGTTTGATGAATTCTGCTACTGTCGGCCATGGTCGAGGAAGTGAATGCAGACTTACTCCGCGGCCCTTAAGTTCAACTGGTTCATCTGGACGAAGGAAATCTTGCTGTGCATTTAAAATCACTTGCTTCCTACTGAACCAGCGAGTCCCAATAGCCGGCAGACCTGAAACTTGAACTATGTCCTCCTCTGTAACTGAAATGCGGACGCCTTGAACCACTGAGAAATTCCCCTGAAGATTTTGTGCAAACTCTAAAATCTGCTCCTGATCAAATTCTCCTAATCGTTCAAAGTATGCTGTCCATCCTGCTTGTTGGAAAATTTGATAGGCTTCTGGGAACATTTGAAGAAGATTCATCGAACCGGGCTCGTGTCTGATAGCCGACCCTCCATGGCTGCTAGCTTGAGTTATATGCAGAGGCACAGAAGACAGAAACACAGGCTCTGGTCAAGCTAATTGTCGCAACAGAGGATGCGGGGTCTCAATGACGGCGGAAGTGGATATGAAGAATGACGGAGGATTGGTTAATGTGAAATGATTATTCAGTTTTCGAAATTCCCCCCCTACGTATGGTGCAATGATGATTGGGCGTGTGGAGATTGCAACCATTATGAGCAAGATCCTCTCTTTAATATATAATTTAACTGCATTACATTAAAACCACAAACCTTACAATTTTACCTTTGGTTTAATAATTCGAAGTGTAATGTGCTTCATAGTGGCTTAATATAAATGGAAGAATCTGTATATTTCTCTGAAAAAACAGGAGTGTAACAGAATCTGCTCAACACTAAATAACTTTCACCCAAGGGATCTGAAGCGTAGCAGTGGAGAACTAAAAAGCTTGTAAAGCAGCGGGAAGAAATGATGTTTTAATGATGAAATGATGAATGACAGGTTGCTGAAACTGGTGTTTCAGCAACGGAAAAATGAATGACGCGTTGCTGAAACTGGTGTTTCAGCAACGGGAAAAATCAGGAAAATGGGATAAATGACTTGGGTTTGAAACAAGTAGGGGAAGTGTTTGATAAGGGATAACTCCAGCAGTAAGGGATAGGAAATACTAGCTGAAGGATAGTATTTCAGGAATGGTAGAAGTGGGAAAAATGGGAAAAAGGGTAATAATGTAGAAATGGGGTGAAGGGATATTGCTAGGAAATGGGTTGAAATGAAGGGAACAAGCTTCTGTGATTGAAGCTTCAGATCTTCTCATGATGGATCTGTCCTCCTTGATGAGCTTTTCCAGAATCTGCAAAATTGAATTGTAATATGCCAACCCTTGACAGGGATTATTAGTCTTAAATCTAATCTAATCTAATACTAAAAAAACAGTGCAGAAAATTAAATGCTGTGAGGAGTAGAAGACTCCTCTAGAAAAAGATAATGAATATCATTCATGCAAGCAGTCTTAAAATCCTCTTTAGAAATAGGGCGCTGGTATAGACGGAGCCTATGACCATTGACTAGTAGAGGTGTTTTAGAATCATCAATTGTTAAAAGTCTTACCGTTCCATTAGGAAAAACAGCATATACCTCATATGGTCCAAGCCAGCGTGTACGTAGCGTACCCTGAAAATTTTCAAACCGAGAGTCATACAACAAGGCCCAATTACCTTTTTGGAACTGCTTGTGTTAGATAATTTTGTCATGCCACTTCATTCTCTGTTGTTGAATCATGGTTGTTTGATGAATGGCATCTAATCTCTTTTCATCCAACTCAAGAAGCTGCTGCAACCTAGCTGTCTGCACATCAATCAAATCAAGGTTAACAGCTAAAGCAGTTCTTAGAGTTTTGATTTCAAATTCCACAGGAAAAACAACATTTTTACCATAGACCAATTCATAGGGAGAGAAACCTGTAGTGTTTCTCCAAGTAGTTCTGTAAGCCCATAATGCTTCAGGGAGCCTTTGAGACCAATCCTTCCGGTTGTCCTTCACTATTTTAGTTAGAATGGCTTCTAATACTTTATTTGTACTTTCCACTTGCCCATTGGCCTGGGGGTGGTATGGTGTAGTCATTCTATGTTGAATATGATATTTCTGAAGGGTAGACTTAAAACCATGAGAATTGAATGGAGGTCCTCCATCTGTAACTAGCTCTCTAGGAATTCCAAATCTAGTGAAGATTTCTTCAAATAAGAAAGCTAGGACAGCCTCTTCATTAGCTCTAATGAGTGCTTTGGCCTCCACCCATTTAGTCATATAGTCTGTACAGAATAATATATAAGTTCTCTGATTAGATGGAGGATTAATGGGTCCTATGAAATCCAAGGCCCATCTTTCAAATGGTTCAGAAACTACCTGAGGGTTTAATGGCATTTGATCTCTATGGTTGGGTTGACCCATTCTCTGGCAGCTGTCACAAGCCCTTACATATTTCTTTGCATCCTTAAATAATGAGGGCCAATAGTAACCCATCCTCAGAATTTTGTGTGCTGTTCTTTTATCAGTGAAATGCCCTCCACAAGGGCCATCATGACAAGCTTTGAGTATGTCATACACTTCATCTTCCCTAATGCATCTTCGGATTTCCTGATCAAGCCCTGTGTAGAAAAGACACCCACTTATCCAGCTATACCTGGCACTTTGTTGAACAATTTTTCTCTTTTCTCTATATGACAGGTGTGATGGTAATTTTCCTGCAACCAAATAATTAGCAATATCTGCATACCATGGAGAGTGAGCAGAAACTGCAAACAAATACTCGTCAGGAAAAGAATCATCTACTGGAATATCATTGTCAGTTTTTAACCGTGAAAGGAAATCAGCTACCACATTTTCTTTACCAGGCCGATCTACAATTGTGATATCAAATTCCTGCAGTAATAATAGCCATCTGGTAACTCTAGCATTTGTAACAGATTTGTTCATTAAATACTTGATAGCTGAGTGATCAGTGTGCACAAAAGTAGAATAACCAGTGATATAGTGTCGAAATTTATTAATGGCAGAAATTACTGCAAGAAATTCCTTTTCGGTAACTGTGTAATTAAGCTCAGCAGGGGTCATATTCTTACTAATGAAGTAGATAACATAAGGAAGATGATTCACCTCTTGTCCCAAGACAGCTCCAATTGCAGTGTCTGAAGCATCAGAGGATATATGAAAAGGGAGGGCCCAATCAGGCCCCCTCAAAATAGGAGCAGTAGACAACTGATGCTTGAGTTCTTCAAAAGCCTTATGACAAGAATTAGTCCACTTAAATTCAGCATTTTTCATAAGCAACACGAATAATGGAGAAGCTATCTTAGAAAAATCTTTAATAAATCTTCTATAGTATCCAGCATGTCCTAGAAAACTTCTCACATCAGTTTGTGTTTTAGGAACAGAAATATTCTAAATGACCAATATTTTAGATGGATCTACCTGAATACCTTGAGATGAAATAAAATGTCCAAGCACCACTCCTTCACTCATCATCATGTGGCATTTTTCAGTACTTAGGGAGAGGTAAGCTTGTATACATCGTTTAAGTACTTTCTCAAGGTTTTGTAATTCATCTTCAAAAGACACACCATAAGGAGTAAAATCATCCATAAATATTTCCATAGAGTCATTCAACATATCAGAAAAAATTCCTATAACAACTCTTTGAAAAGTTGCTGGTGGATTACATAGCCCAAATGGAAGAACTCTATAAGCAAAATTTCCCCAAGGGCTGGTGAAAGTGGTATTGTCTTGGTCTTGGGGTGCAATTCTAATCTGATTATACCCACTAAATCCATCTAAAAAAGAAAAGAATTTCTTCCCTGCCAGACTATCCAACACCTGATCAATGAAGGGTAAAGGAAAGTGATCCTTTTGAGTAGCTTTATTCAAGGCTCTGTAGTCAACACATACTCTCCATTTCCCGTTTTTCTTAGGGACAATTACCAATGGGGAAACCCATTCACTGTCAGATATAGGGTATATAAATCCTGCATTAAGAAATTTCTGAAGTTCTTCTTTAACAATTTCTCGTAAATTAGGATTCATTCGTCTTTGGGGTTGACAAACAGGCCGGCATCCCTCTTTAATATAAATTCGATGAGTACATAATTCAGAAGAAATACCTTTCATATCCGTGTAATCCCATGCAAATGCTTCCTTATATTCATACAATAACTTCATTAACTACTGTGTTTCAGCATCTGTTAGATCAGGATTTATGTTTAATGTCTTGCCAGGTTCAATTTCAACTGTTATGCTTTTAGATGAGATGGTGGTTAATGTCTGGGATGAATCTTCAGATTCAATCTTTTCTTGTGTATTAGTTTCAAAAATTGCAGTTAATTGATTATGTGTTCCAGCACTTACAGAAGAAGGTTCACAAATAAAATGATTAATTATCTCATCCTCTGTATTGTCTTTAAGAGTTAAAGCTTGTCCAATAGTTAGAATAGGCTGAACAGCATTATCATCATAATCCATCCATATAGAATCTTCATTATTAATTATTGGTGTAGCATGAGGATAAAGAGTAAGCTGTTTTGTTTCATAACCATTAGAAATTGTCATTGAACCGGATCTGCAACTGATAAAAGCATCAGCTGTGGCTAGCCATGGCCTTCCTAGAATTAAGGGATGTCCCCCCAGCTTTGTTTTAGTCTGCAATACAACAAAATCAGCTGGATATTTCCAGGATTCAACTGAGATAAGTAGATACTCAACAAGTCCTTCAGGTTTAATTGTAGAACAATCAGCCAACTCTAAAATGGTGGGTGTATCTCTGATTGTGTTATTCAGCTGTAATAATTGTGAAGTTTCAAGGGTCATTATGTTTATTGCAGCACCTAAATCTACCAGAACTTGGGGAATCATTGTTTTACCAATCTGAACTGTCACAGTAGGATGGCTAGGATCACCATACTTCACAGGAGGGGTTTTTCCTGACATTAATGCAGACAAGTCACCCATCACATGTACTGTAAGGGGATCTTTAGTTTTCCTACCAGGTTTCTTTACACAAATATCCCTTATTGTTCTGGCATAAATTGGTACATCTCTTAATGCTTGTAAAAGTGGAATTTTAACATACAAATTTTGCAATTCCCCTAAAAGATTAAAAGTAGGTGTTTCAGGCGTTCTAGTTAAAACCAAACGCTCGGGGAATGGTGGTTCTGTTATTTCAACATTTTTGTTAAAAGGTGGTTGTGCTTTCTTATGTTTCTCAGTTTCATCTTTATCAGAATCAGAAGAAGTTATGTCATCAATAATAGGCTCTACTATTTTCCCGGATCTTAAATGAATATCATTACATTGCATAGTAGGAAATATAGACTGATTCTGAATATCAATGACTTGCACAACTTTATTATTGGGGTTAGGATTTGGTTGCACAGGTAGTTGGGGTCTCATTTGGTTATTTGGCGGAGCATTTGATGGCAGAGGGAGTGGTTGTTGGAATTGAGGCAATTGATTTGGATACGGGAGTTGTTGGCTTCTCCAATTTGAATTCCAAGGATTAAAAGAAGATGGCTATTATGGGGGCCAAGGAGTCCACATTGAAGGATCAACAAAGGGAGGGTTTGATTGCTGCATGGGTGGGAAATTCATTTGATTAAAGGGTGGGTATTGCTGAATGGGTGGGAAATTCATCTGATTAAAGGGAGGGTAATTTGTTTGACCGAAAGCAGAATAATTATTCCAATGATTAAATGGCATACTAGAGTTCATACCTTGTCCTTTTGGTTGCCATTGTCTTCTTTGAGTTAGCAGGTAAACTGCTTCAGCCTCTTCTTCCGTTGGCTGCAATGCTGCCTTTATTTCTAGTAGAGATGGACATTGTTTTGTTTCGTGGTCTTTCTCACAAAGGGTGCAAATTGTTATTTTGTCCATTGGGCATTCCCTTAGTGGATGTTTGTCTCTGCACTTTGGGAAAAAGACAGCCAGAGTTGCTTCTGCTTCAGCCTGCTTCTTCTTAACCTGCAAAGTGTCAATTTGTGAAGAAAAAGAACTTAACATCTCAGTTTTAAATTCTTCAAGTAAATTACCTATTTCAGCTCTTGTTGCTCCTCCACTGGCTGATTTTTGCACTCTTGAATAGGTGGAATCTCTATTACTTACTCTGTTCCTTGCAGCTCCCCTTGAACACCTCTTAGAAAGTTCAACAATCTCATCATATGATTCCTTAGATATATCTCCCTTGCCAAGCATGTTTAACATATCTAAACAATCATCCCTTAAACCTATAAGTAATATTGTTTTGCGAATTTCCTTACTTATATTCGGATGATCAGATCTCTGTATATTGTACTGCAGCCTTTCTACATAGTCCTCCAGATTCTCGTCCGGCTTTTGTGCCATATTGAATAGTTCATCCTTCTTTTCTCTCGTCCGACAGTAGTCTTGATATTTAAGCAGAAATTTTTGTTTCATCTGCTCCCAAGTTGTGATTACCTGACTCCCAAGGCTCATGAACCATCTTAGAGCATTTCCTTTTAAGGTTGCTGGAAACAGTTTCAACTTTTGAGCATTAGTAACGTAATCATAACTTCTGCATAATATATCAAATTCAAAAGGGAATTCATCCGGATCTTCAGAGGATAAACCATGAAAGTTAGGTAAAGCAGACAATGGAATGTTTTTCATAGGAGTTGTCCCTGCAGGGAGATCACTGATAGGAAATCCCAAGGTAGAGAGGGAATTTTCATCCCTTCCTTCTCCTTCGGGTTCTACACGTCCTCCACCAAAGAAATCGTCATTGTTTCCTTCCATTGTTGGCTCTCCTACTGCACTTGCTCGATCGTCAAGGTATTCTACTGGCTCTTCAATGTTTTCCACTGGTCGTCCAACACTCTCTATTATTTCCTCAACGTGCTCTGTTGATTTACTAATACTTCCTTCTGACTCTCCAGCACTGACTGCTGGTTCTTCAGTCACTGGCTCTTCTATATTTTCAGGACCCACAACTTCCTCTGTTTTGTAATCTGATTGAGGGGAGTACTGAAGTTTTGGTCTCCGAGAACTTAATCTCTATGATGATTCAGCCTTTGATACAATCTCGTCAATAAAAGTCTTTCTTCCTCCCCTTCCTTTACCTTTTCCACCTGTGGGGTTAGTTTTCTTCTGGTTTCCGCGTCCTCTCATACAATCTGCACATTTAAAAAGAAAAGATTAATGCTTTTGAAATCTATAATTGCCTTCCCCGGCAACGACGCCAAAATGTTGGTTGCTTTAATTGTTTCACAATTCAAGCTCCACATAAATTGTCAACCCAAGGAAGTCTGTTTATTCCAAAGACAATCACGCACTGGATATGCTCAAATTCAAAAGAAAAAACAATGTTGTAGTAAAAAGCCACACAATTATCATTAATACAAATCTAATTATTCACTCTTCATTTAGTCAAAGCTGAAGTCATTTAGGTTATAGCAGAAATATTTCCTATGTTGCAGTTTAGAGTCCAATTAAAGGGAAATCAATCTGCAGAAAAGGAAACCAATCAACCATAACAGGAACATGACCCTATTCCTTAATTAGGAACTTTAGCACCTGCTGCCTGACACTAATCACTCTGTAGAAAAGATCAGTCAAGAGAGCAGGACCCTATTCCCATGAACAGGAAGCTCCAGCACCTGTCTCCTGTTTCTAATCACACTGCAGGAAAAGAAAGGCAATTAATGGGAGCAGGACCCTATTCCTTTATACAGGAACCTTCAGCACCTGCTTCCCGGCATCACACATTCATTAATGAACAGAAATAGATTTCTCAACCTTTTAAGAATGAATGTATTAAACACATGCAGCGTTAAGGAAACAGAGTATTCAATGAACTACAGAACTGTATAACTGGTGTTTCAGCAAACAGAATTAAATGAAGTGCAAACAATATAAAGAAATTAAACAAACTACAGGGACAGAAGGGTGAATCTTGTGAGAAAGGCGGGCCCTTTCCCTCTCACAAGATTCCCCAGGGAAAGAATTAAATTGGAGCGCTCAAAAGAAGATTTTATTCATCTGTCAAAAGGAATGATACATTACAAATGGAGTCTAGCTCCAGTCTGTCAAATACAATGTTCTCCTGTAGTTTTCAAACTTGAACTCCCCTCTGATGATGATGTCTCCTCTTTTTAAAGAGGAAACATCTCCTATAATTACATGAGAGTAAATCTATGTTTATCCCTAATTCTGTTCTTCTTTCTTAAAACAAGACTATTCTGTTCTTCCATAAAAATCTATTGTTACAACAGATACAACAAGAATGCTATTTTCAGAATAATCCGTGTAACCATGTCTTCATGCTGTTGCCACTGTTCCGCAAAATACTCTTCCAGAATCGCAAATTACGAGTGACGGAATTTGCGTGCTTCTTTAAGGCCCAATTTAATTGTTTCGACAATAGGGTCATTATGGTGACAACGGTTTATTTGTTTCGATGCGGCCGATTGTTTCAGCACAACATATACTTATCTGCGATATTTTAGACTTATGTTAGCAACAATCCACTTCGATTAATGACAAAATATAAGAGTATTATGGAATTATATGTAAACAGATTAAACATATAATAAAGAAGAGGATTTTATGTACCTTGGGATAAAGTAAATGAAAATGATAATGGAATCATAGTTAAAAAGATAAGATGATGTCAAAGTATATAGTAAAAATGCTACATAGTGGAGTCCTAACACCCTCGAGAGAAGGGCGCCCACGTCCTTAACTACAAAAGAGATATTACATCAATCATGAATGCATTCAAGGCAAAGGTCAGAGATCAATAATCACAATTGTATGAGAGAAGGGTGTCCATACCTTGGAGTTCAAGAAAATAGGAAGGATTGAAACAATCATGAATGCATGAGAGGGAAAGGTCATAAATTAGTAATCATTATAACTGTACATTAGGTGGAAATAACCGAAGAAGGGGAGAAAAGTGGGATAGCAATTAATATGACAGGATTTCCTATTTTGATGGCGCAACATGATGGAAGCGTGACAGTAATTATGATTGGTGTTTCCATCCCTTAATTCAAACATGAAAATATAATTCATTCATTCATAGATAATTATGTGGGTAGATAGTGATAACACTTATTCAAGTAGTGTGTTTATCTTGGGAATGGATGAATAGGAAATAAGGCATATATAAAATTAATTGGCTATTGTTAGAAAAATACTTCCATCCCACAAGTAGAGCCACTGCTACCAGCAGGCCTTCATAGCCTCGACAGGGTTGCTATTTTAACCTAGAAATGAGCCAGAATCATCTATGTATAGGTAGACATTTTTCTTATTTAATGGAGAGATCACTGTGCTGGTGTTCTGACCAGATAATCAAAGTGCCACTCATTGGGGTTGTAACAAAGTGATCAGGACAGCTTGTGATGAGACCTCTTGTCCTTCAAGCAGTTTGAGTTGTCGAGAAGGTCACGACCCTGGTGTGTTGGCCATTGTGGGCATGTCACCTTTTAAACCCTTATGATGATGGTAGGTTGGCTCGTGATGAGACCCACTATTCTCTCTTAAAAAATTGCATATAGACATAATATATATATATTTTTTAAAGTAGGCATTTTGTTTGTTTTATGGAGATACCACTATGTTGGTGTTGTGGCCAAATGGTCACAGTTCCACTCACTGGGATTGTAACAAAGCGATCAGGTTGGCTCATGATGAGACCTCCTATCCTTCAAGAAGTTTGAGTTGTTGAGAAGGTCATTACCCTGGTGTGTTGTCCATTATGGGCATGTCACCTGTTAAACCCCTATGATCATGGTAGGCTGGCTCATGATGATATCCCACATTCTCTCTTAAAAATTTGCATATAAACATAATATTTTCTTGTTCTTTATACATGAAGGGAGGCTCATCAACTCCTTACGAGTTAGGGATGGTGTAAGAAGTAAAAAAAATGGCAATACAATTAATATTCTTTACTCCTATATCCTTATGTCAGGGAGAATTACTACTTGAGAGTGTAGAAAGATATATCCACATAAGACCATGAAAATGAATTGTGTGATAATATGTTTGAACAGGAGATGTTTATCCCTTCATTGCATAGATAAACCATGCCAGATTCTAGAGTAGAGACTTCTATCAAAGTTTTAAAGGATCACCATATTAGTAGTATCACTGCTTTTCTCCTCTCCAGGTGCCAATTCCTTTCCAAAAATGGATTTTATCGCAAGGGTGTGTGAAGAGGAGTGGATATTCAAAAAGAGATCATCAAAAAACATGCTTAGAGAAAATAAAAATAAAAATTGTTTCATTCAATTGAACAGAAAAAATAAATACACAAGGCATCGTCGTTCAACTGGATTGAACAACAACTGTTCAATTCAATTGAACAACAGTTGCACAATTGGATTGAACAACATTTGTTCAAATATTTTAACATGAAAAATAAACACATAAAGCATCGTCGTTCAATTGAATTTAAAAAAAAACTGTTCAATTTGGTTGAACAACAGTTGTTCAATTGGATTGAATAATAACTATTCAAAGGTTTGAACAACAAAAACAAACACACAAAAACACAGCCATTCAATTGAATTGAATAGCAAAAATAAACACATGAAAGAAAGGATAAAGGAAAAGAATGCAATTTTGGAATGTACAACAATGAGAAAAACTATAAATTTCAGGGGGCATATATACAATATTTATAAGAGGAAATAATAATTGTTCATGAACTTAAAGCTGCGGGGCCCTCGCCCCCTGTAGCTAAAATTTGGATGGTGGGATCATCACGCACCTGCTGGTAGAAATAATCCTTTGTAAGTGGTTTTTGATAGAGGTGCACTAGTTGTCCGTTGAATCGGAAGGTGGAACCATATCCGTCTATGGTAGTCAAGGTAATGGTAACATTTTTGTTTACTTCCTGGATTTTGTATGGGCTGAGCCACCTTGTTTGTAATTTACCCGGTAAGTCTTGGAATCTAGAGTCGTAGAGAAGTGCCCAATATCCTTTCTGGAATGTCTTATTTTTTATGAGGTTTTCATGCCACTTCGCTCATTGTTGTTGAATAATTGCAGTGCACTACAAAGCATGTAGCCATGTTTCATCCAATTCATTTATTTGCTGGAGTCTTCTAATCTAGGCCTTCGTCAAATCCAGCCCCACTTCCTAGGTTGTTCTTAGAGTCTTTACTTCGAATTCGATAGGAAAAATTGGTTCCCTTCCAAATAACATATGGAAAGGATAATATCCAGTGGTTTTTTTCCATGTTGTGCGGTAAGCCCACAAAGCCTCTGGTAGTCTAGTAGCCCAATCTCGGCAATGTGTTGAGACTGTTTTAGTGGGAATTGCCTCAAGGAATTTGTTGGTGCTTTCAACCTGCCCATTTGCGTGCAGGTGGTAGGGAGAGGTTACTATATGAGTAACATGGTGGTTCTTCAGAGTGGCCATAATTTTATTCCCCACAAACTGTGCCCCTCCATTATTTATCACTTCCTGAGGTAAGCCATATCGTACAAATAGCTCAAAAACAAAATTGATCACAGATTCTTTCATAGCTCTTGATAAAGCCATTGTTTCTACCCACTTCATCACATAATCTATGGCAACCAGTATGTAGGTATTTTGATTTGATGGTGGGTTGAATAGTCCAATGAAGTCTAGTGCACATTGTTCAAAAGGTTCCACTACTAGCTGTGGCTGTAATGGAATTTCGTTGGCTTGGCTCGGGCAGCCCATTCTCTAGAAACTATCGCAGGCTTGGACATATTTCTTGGCATCTTTAAAAATTTTAGGTCAATAATAGCCCATATGAAATACTCTGTGCCCCATCGTACGATCTAAAAAATGGCCACCACATGGTTCATCATGACAAGCCCGTAGGATGTCATAAATCTTGTCTTCTCGGATACATATGCATATATGCATATCAACTCCTCTACAAAAAATATATCCATTGATCCAGGAGAATCTAGCACTGTGCTGGAAAATTAGCTTCCGTTCCTTTGATGTCAATTATCTTGGCAGCTTTCCTACTGCCAAATAATTCACTACATCTGCATACCATGGTGTTTTTACTACTACAGTGAACAAATTATCATATGGGAACTGATCATCCACCGCTAGTGAGTCATCTGTCTTTGGAACTCTTGATAGGAAATCTAGAACTACGTTCTCCTTCCTTGGGCGGTCTTTGATAGTTATGTCAAACTCCTGTAAAAGCAACACCCAACGAGTTACTCTTCCATTTTTAATAGGTTTATTGGCTAAATATCTAATGACAGAGTGATCCATGTACATGAATACTTGATAGCCAGTTATATAATGTATAAATTTATTAATAGCATAAATGATAGCCAAGAACTCCTTTTTGGTCACTGTATAGTTTATTTCGGCAAGAGTGAGATTCTTACTGATATAATAAATAGCATAGGGCTTTTAATATTCTTCTTGATCGATAAATTCCCCAATCAATGTGTTGGATGCATCTGAGGAAATCTGAGAGGGCAGCTCCCAATTCGGCCCATGTAATATTGGTGTAGTCGAGACCAATTTTTTTAAATTTGAAAAAGCAATGTCACATTTATTGGACCAGTGGAATTCAACATTTCCACTTAGTGCATACAAGGACACAACAATTTGTGAGAAATTATTTATAAACCTATGATAGTACCTTGCATACCCAAGGAAACTATGTACCTCTATCTGCGTACAAGGCGTGGCTAATAAAGTGATTACCTCTATCTTTGCTGGATCTACCTGTATTCCAGTTGCAGAGATGTAGTGCCCTAGGATTACTCCTTCTTTCATCATCATGTGACATTTTTATTTGCTCAAACATAATATGGTAGCAATACATTGTTCCAATACTTTTTCTAGTGTTTCCAGTGCTTGATCAAGGTCATCTCCATATGGGGTAAAGTCGTCCATGTAAATTTTGAGTCCTTCATTTATTAAATCAGAAAAAATGTTGAGTATGGATCATTGAAATGTTACTAGGGCATTGCATAAGCTAAATGGTAGTACCCTATAGGAAAATTTACCCCATGGGTAGGTAAAGGTCGTTTTATCCTAGTCTTCAGAGGCTATTGGATTTTATTGTCACCACTGAACCCATCAAGGAAGGAGAAGAACCACTTTCCTGCCAATGTATGAAGGACCTTATCAATGAATGGGCCGGGGAGGTGGTATTTATGTGTTTCCTTGTTCAGTTATCTGTAATCCACATAGATTCACCATTTCCCATTCTTCTTAGGAATGACTACTATAGGAGAGACCCATTTTCTGCCCGAAATAGGATAGATGAAGTTTACATCGAGAAAATTTTACAATTCGTCTTTTAAAATTTCCTTTAGATGCGGGTTTAATATCCATTGAGGCTGTCGAATAGGTAGATAATAATTTTCAGTATAAATTTGATGTGTGCATACCTGAGGATATATACCCTTCATTTATGGGTAGTCCCAAGAAAATTCTCCCTTATATTTCTGTAAAACCTTAATGAGATTTTGTTGTTGGTTACTATCCATACTTCCATTGATATTTAAAACATTTACTGGTTCAATTTCAACTGGTATGCTATTTCAAATGGCAGCCATGGGTATGTGGTGATTATCCATGTCTACCAAGGGGTCTTCTTATGCTTCATTTTCAAGAAATTCCTTTAGCATTTGGCATTTTAAATTTTCAGAAGTAGATGGTTGATTCATGAAGTTATTGATTACATCATCTTCAATTTGATTTTTTAATGTGTGCTTCAACTATATTCAGTGGTGATCGGATGTTTTTTTCCCAGTATGTATGTGGCTGTTTGTGAATATTTATAGTGGGAAGACTTGGTTTGGGAGGTGGCTATATGACAATATGTTTTATGGCATCACCTCTAGCAATGGTCATGATGCCTGCCCGACAGGCTATGTAAGCATCGGATGTTGCTAACCAAGGTCGTCCTAGTATTAGAGGGTGCCCATATAACCTACTTTTTTGGGTTAATAACTAAAAATTCTGCCAGATATTCCCAAAAACCAGTATGTCCTGTAATATTCCTTCTGGTTTAATAACAAATCTATTAGCAAGTTCCAATAAGGTAGATGTGGGTTCTAACGTTGTTATGCCTAACTTCTCATAAGTTTTTTATGGTTAATATGTTGATGGCCGCCCCTAAGTCAACAAATGTGTTCGAAAAGGAGTGGCCAGTGATTTGTACCGTAAATATGGGGTTCCCTACATCCTCATATTTTATTGGTGCTTCTTTACCCAAGAGTAAGTCTGATAGTGCTCCTACCACATGAATAGTTGGTACAATTTTTTCTTTCCTCACCTGTTTCTTTCCACACATCTCTTTAATTGTCTCAGCATAGATACGAATGTCTTGGATAGCCTACAGAAGAGGAATTTTAATGCAAAGATTTTTTAATTACCCTAGGAGATCAAAATTTGAAGAGACTATTATTTTAGGCAATGTTAATCTCTAAGGAAATGGAGGGGAGGAAATAATAATGATTTCAGTGTCCCTTTGGTCAACTATGTCCCTCCCTTTCTTTACCTTCATTTTAGTCATAGGTGATTTTTTAGGAGCTATCGGAATTTCAGATTCAAGTTGTGGCAGGGTCATATCTTCTATAGGTAAAATAAAACGTCCTGATCTCAGCCTAAGTTCATTGAATTAATTTTGTTCAGTCTTAGGGTTTGGGTTTTCAAAAATCTGGATCAGCTGAACCAACCTACTATTGGGATTAGGATTGGGTTGAGCTATCAGTTGAGGACGCATGATAGGTTGAGGATTGTGTTGGATTGGGTATGGAGCTGGTAATGTAGGTTGGTTTTGAGCCCCTGTCCCCATCGGTAGATTGGTCATTCCCAGAGGTCGTTGCTAGTTTTCAGGCCAATTTGTGTTCTGTGAAGTGGAGGCAGGCCATAGGGACTGATAGGGATTGTTTTTCTAGTAAGGGTGAGAAAAATGAAAACTTGGCCAATTATTACCTAAAGAGGATTGTTTTTTCCAAGGAGACATAGAAAATGATTGGGATGGCCAGGTAGAAAAAGGTGATTGTATGTTGTTGCGGGGTTCTATTGATTAAATTGTGGATAAGAAAATAACTGAGGTAGGTCTTGTGGCATACCTGGTCGTGCTTGCCACTGTCGATGCTGATTCATTAGATCGTTTGGTTCTATCTCTTCTTCTACCTCTTTAAAAACCACTTTCAATCGCGAAAGTGCCAGGAAATGGTCAGTGGTGTGGTCCTTGGTACCAATTGCGCATGTCTGGACCATGTCTAGAGGATATTCCTATTGGTTGTGCTTCTTCCGACAGCGTGGAAAAAAAACAACCAAGTTTTGCTCTGCTATAGCATGTTTCTACTTGGCTTGTAGGACATCTAGCTACATTATCAAGGTGCCCAATATATCAGGTTTAAAAGCTTCTAAAATATTACCAAATACTACTCTAGTCACGTTGCCACCAGACTGTTTATAATTCCTTATTGCTTAATCTCGGCTGGTTGGCCTACTTTGTGTACTACCTCAAGAACACTTGATGCATAATGAAATGATGTCATCATATTCTTCTTGATAGATGTCCCCTTTTCCCATTATATTAAGTGTTTCGACCCATTCTTCTTTCATTCCTTTAATCATTGTTTCTTTTAAAATATCTTTAGATAGTGTAGTATATGGAGATATCTGCAAGTTATATTGAAATCTTGCAACGTATTCTTCTAGTGTCGCATTGTCCCTTTCAAACATATTGAATATTTCATCTTTTAATTCTTGATTCTGATAGTAGTATTGATATTTATTAAGAAAATATTTTTTCATCTAATCCCAACTATTAATGGTTCCACCATCGAGCCCCATAAACCAATTTAATGGTGTCCCTTTCAAAGTAGAGGGAAATTATTTCAATTTCTAAGGGTCAGTGGTGTATTCATATCCCCTACATAAGACATCAAATTCAAATAAGAATGCATCTGGATGTTCTGACGTCACCCCATTGAATGTGGGGATATTTTGTAATGGAATGGCTTTCATAGGGGCATTTGCGGTTGGATAAAAAATGGGATACTCCAGTGTTGATGTCTGCCTTCAGTTTTGGTTGTTTTCCATCTGATCAAAGATATGCCAATAATCTTTAGAGATTTCTTATTTTGGTGGAATAATTTGAGTGGAATTAGGGGGTGGATTTGGAGGCATCCTTACAACACTTCCCCGATCTGGGATACTGGGCGTCTCTGTCTCAGCCACTCTCTCAGGGAATTCAGGCTATGGAGTTCTTACTTGTACTACACTTCTAGTTCCTCCCCCTCCTTCTTGCAAATTGCAATAATTTCCCTCTCTTGAAGGGTCAGGACTTACGTGCTCAAAGCCTTCTGTTTCACTGTGAATCTCGGTGTGGGCTGCAGATGGTGAGGCTACTGCCTGGGGGAATATAGTAGGAATTTGAGTGGGAATGGTTCTGGGTCCTATGGATGCTTGAGATTCAGCCTTCCAAGGACCATCGATCCCTTGGGTTTTGCGGATTTAAGCAGGGGGGTTTTAATCTATATTTTTCTTCCTAGTCATAAAAAAGGACACCTATCCTACTAACTTCTATGCAACTGTTGAGAAGTGGGCTGGAGAGAAAGTGTTTTTCTTGCTAATATGTAGGTTCTTACCTCTTGTTTTCAATACCGATTTCTTCACAGAAAAAGGAAAAATAAATAAGGGACATCACTATTAAACACTCTCCCTAGAAATGACACCAAAATGTTGGGTCATAAAGGTGATTGTTTAAAGGTAACATCAATTCTCTTCATTAATTATCAACCCATGGCAAGTCTTGTTATTTCAAGAGTGTAGGCACAATATATGCAAGTGACATCGGTGGTAAACTACGCTAAATTACTATAAGGAAGATTGTTTAATTCTTGAAGTTCAATCAAACCAAATTGGGGGTGAATTATGAAATACTTCTGACTCTTCAAGGTAGCTAACTCTATTCTAATCCTATGCAGAAATAACTACTTAATTATGGAAATAATAAACTGCAATTCAATATCATGCTCTAATGAATTGAACAACAACTTTAACGCATTGAACAACAAGTCTAACAAAATTAAAAAATAATAAATTATTCTAGATTTTGCAATGGAATTCTCTTTTAATAAACTAATAACATCCTTTTGAATTAAATTTCAACCAAATGCTCACAATGATGATGAAAATATCAAATTTCAAACATACGCTAAATGGAACAGCAAGTGTGTTGGAACTAAACTAACAATTGTAAAATCATTAAATTGAGATAAAAGAACATGAATGGTAGACTAGTCTAGTAAAAAGGAAGATATAACATTTCATGCTCGTAATTATCCAATTCAATGATGTATTATAAAACACGATGGATAACTTGAAACAAAAATTTTGTAAATATAAGTAAAGCACAAAAGTAGCAGAAGAACCCTCAGGGTTGGGCCCAAAGCCACTAGAGGCCTACTTCTAAGGTATAGTCAGAATTTTTCTATTCAAAAAATTCCAAATTCTTCATTAATCCACCAAGAAATACATTAGTACAAGTCTTGGAATTGGAAAAAATCTCATTAAAACCCTTAAAAGTCTAACTCTACACTTTTCCTAGCCTTTTCCTGCGGGTTCGTAGATACTTTTTCTATAGCCTGCGACAAATCCCACACATTCTACTAATAAAACCTGCAGACCCCCATAAAATGTAAAATAAAGGAAAGAGTAAGTTCTAGAAGCCCAGTTGGTCAAATATTCTCCCAACTAAACACTTCTAGAGGTGTGATCATTTCGAGATTTATCCCTCCACTCATGGAGCTTATCCCTTGGTCCATGGAGCTCAAATACCTTCATGAGAGGAATCCATCCCCCTCTTCATGGAACTGAAACTACCTCCATTTCCCTATAAATTCAGCTCAAGTTTCAGTCTCAAGGGTAGATTGTAGCTTGTATATTGTACACATACATGTTATTTGCGGAAGAAATTATCAAGAGAGAATATTCTTTACAATAGTTTTTGTTGGCATGAAAATGATCACACCCTTATATCCATAACTCCATGTGGGTTCAAAGAGAGGAAGGCTTGTCAAATTGAAGGTGGAGCAATTGTTTAGGACCCCAGGACAAACTTGTACAACATCAAGGCATCAGGTTGTAAAGTTACTCTTTTCATTCAAGATAATACATATGGATCTCCTTTTCTCATTGATTTTTTCTTGTTCTTATTTGAATAATTCAATACTTAGACTACTTGATCACTAAGTTAGATTACTTTTTCTTAATGATTATATGTTGCAGGTGCTTTTAATTCTTTGTTCTGTCTTTGATTGCAGGTTATACTTATTAAATAAGCCTCTTTGGAGTGACTGGATAAAAGAATACACCGAACATTGGATTTCAAGGTAGGGGCATGCCCTCTTTCTTTGTTTATAATAATTCTGAATTGCAAATAATCTAGAGAAAATGATTTACAAATGGATGTTTGTTTCTAGCTATTTGTAGAATACTAAGGAGATCGTTCTTGTCCACAAGAGGGATTAATGCCCATAACATGTCTAAGTATGTTTATTACAGAAAGATTAAATTACAGGAACTATTTTCCTTGTTCATCCTTTGGCCTTTTATAGCCTAAAGGCGAATTTAGGAGTAGTAACAAATCTTTCTCATTATGGGAACCTACTGCTTCGTGGCTATTGATTGAGTACTCCAAGCATGGCTATAACTTTCCATCTTCTGCCAATTGATAAGAGTCGATATGATTCTATTTTCCTCCCTTGCCTGTTGGCTTTCGGTCAATCGTTCAGTAGTTTGGTTGTTTTTCTTCTTTTTCAATAAAGGTAGTGAAAAATAAGTTTTGATGTTATCAAAGAATCATTTTATCAATAATTTGTTCTGCCTCTCTTTCGCATAATTTTCCTTTACTTTATTTCTAAGATGAAGGGAAAATATCTAAAAGTGCATGACAAATCATGATAAGGATAGGGGTGAAACATACCTTTTTCTTGGCCCAAAAGTGGCCCCTGGATGAACCACGTGTCACCCTTTAGTTGTGCTATCCCAATCCATAAAAAAAAAAAAATTCAACCTTAGGAGAAAATTGTAAAAAAAATCACCTTCAAACTAATTCGGCGAATCCTATTGTGACACTTGTCATAGTGTCATTAGGAAAAAATGAAGAATAATCCCATAATATACCCTATATGCTGACTGGGTTGCCATTTCATCAACATGTCATTGTTCTGCAAATGTTTTAGCTATTTAGGAAAATGAACATCAGGCTCTATCTCCTTCATCCGGACACCCTTTTCGACAAAAAGAATTGCACCAAATTCCTGGAGATGAGCTCTTCGTTTTTGTTCAGTTTCCAATAAATTTTGAGAACTTTAATTTTTGATATTTTACATTGAGCACCTGATCAATCGTATACCTTTGGCCTATAGTTGGTATTTTGATAGGCCTCAACCTCAAATTTAGACAAGTATTCCTCCATAGAGATAAATTAGCTCAAATTTCAAACTTGTCACTGTTGAAATGACAAATTCAGTCATTAATTAACTCAATTCAAACTACTAGACTATATCCATAGAGATGATGTACTTCAAACTTCAATTCAACTTCTTGGATTAGATTAGAGAGGTTTCCGTTGGATTGATTTTGGCTTCTTATTACCACATTCGAACTTTGCCACAAGCTCAAATTAAATCTTACCCAGATCATCATCAAAGACCAATATCATAAATATGCAATTTGAACTTTTCCATGAATGCATAGGTTAAAACTTGATTACAATCCATAGAGGCTCAGACTAGTATACAAACTTCTTTCCCTTTCCACAGACCTTTACAAACCACAAACTTAGCTCAGGATAATGCACAAGGTTGTTATCTCTTTGCTTATAAATTTCATTATTATTTTTTATTTTCTCTAATCTGTCGTGATAGTTGTTTAACCATGTTCATGGGTTCTCATGTATTGTGTCTTATCTACTACTCAAAGAATAATATTATAGGTGGAAACAAAGTCTTAACATCACGTGTGAACATATATTTTCATTAATGTTTTTTTATTTTATCAACTCTATCGTGAGAGTTATTTAACCATGTTCTTAGGTTCTCATGCCTTTTGTCTTCTATATTACTTAAAGAATCATAGTATAGGTGGAAACAAAGTCTTAACACCGCGTGGGAACGCATATTTTCAAGGTAGAGTGAGGAAAAAGCGAAAATGCCATGGTAAGCATCAAAGAGAATGAAACTGGTAGTCGGGTCAATGTTGGAAGAGTTTCTACTAATTTTTTTTTTTTTGGTTTCATATATATTGTCGAACCTCAAAATTGTTCTTTCTCTAATATCCTTTCTCATCACCTCTCCCTACCTTTTCATAAATCCATAACCCCAAATAAATGATAAATGACACATTTCATCTTAGAGAATGCATTTGAATGGTCTCAATTTTATATTGTGATGTTTCTTGTTATTTGAATGAATTTTTGTAACTCAGCTACAGAACACATGCTATTCTGCAGCTAATTGTTGTTTCTACAGCTACTTTAATGGTTTGACAGGTTCAAAGGAGTGAATGAAGGAATGATTCACATGGGCATCTTTGGAATGATCCACACATGGATTTCATCCTATCCACCCATTTGAATTCGACAAAGAAAGGTGCCTATGCTTGTGGTCCAAGTCGGTTAAAGGATGTGATCCGAGAATGAAAAACTCTCAATTTGCTCTGACGTAGCAAATCGAGAGTTAGCTACTTAGATTTTGATTCTATGTTTAAGTTACAATTTCCATTTGTAGGCAGAAATACCTCAAGACAGTTACATTTAAATTTGTTTAAATACTGGTAGTGAATATTATTATTGTGATTGATGTATATGCTTTAAAATTTATTTTGATAATACAAAGACTATGTTCCTTTGTTCCATATCGTTCTTGATTCTTGCCTAGTTTTCTATAATTTCAACTCATTCTTGTTGCAGAGGGCCCCTGCACAGAAAGGAGGTTTCATTAGTTGTTCTTAATTTAATTTCTATTAGCTCTGTTTTGTCAATTAGTAGTTAGATTTACATTTCTTTACAGTTGATTCTTAGATTAAATTGCTTGCTGTTTCATAGATTAAATTCATGAATGCTTTCTTATAATTAGTTCTAGATTGACTGCGTAATATTTTGCTTATCAAAGCATCTCAAGAAAATAGTTCCTCTATTTTCCAAAATTAGATTGTGTTTGAAGCATTAGAGCATACAATTATCTTTGTTTTCCTTTACATGTTTTTTATAATGCTTTTCTAGATTAAATTCTCAATTAAATGTATAATCAAATGATTTCTAAATCATATCAAGAAGATGACTTTCTCATTCTTCTAAAATTAAATGGTATTTAAGTGCTTGTTCATACAGTAGTTGACTTTCCTTTACATGTTTTTATACTGCTTTCCTAGATTAAATTCTTAATTAAATTTATAATCAAATGCTTTCTAAATCATATCAAGGAGATGACTTTGTAATTCTTCCAAAATTTAATGGTATTTGAGTACTTGGTCATACAGTAGTTGAGTTTCCTTTAGATGGTTTTTAATTTCTTTCTTAGATTAAATCTTTAAATGAAATGTATATTCAGATGCTTTCTAAATCATATCAAGAATATGACTTTGTCGTTATTCCAAAATTGAATGATAGTTGAGTATTTGGTCATACAATAGTTGCCTTTCAATTTCTTTGAATTTTCTTTCCATTTAGATTAGCTTGTCATTTCAATTCTTAATCAGAGGATTTATGCTTTCAATCCATGGAGTAAGACTTAGATTAAAATATAATAGAGTTTATTTTTAATTCCACAATATCAAAGCCATTAGAATAAATGCTCTATTTTTATATCAGATTCTAACCATTTAAAGTTTGATTCATTTTCATGCAATTTAAAATATTTTAAGAACATTTCCTTTTATTCCTTATTTCAAAACTAGTTTTCAATAATAAAATTCATTAGATTTAAGTTGATCAATTTCGTGGTTTCATTTCTTAAGATTAATTCCCTTAGACATAAAGAAAAAAAACCCTCCAAAAACAATATAAAAATATACACAACGAAGTAAGAAGAAGGTTAACTAAGCATTTATAGTGCACCACACTTCATCAAATTATTAACCTCAGTTGATGATTTATGATAGAAATTTTATACATCAAATTGCCTAAACATTTTGGCACCATTGTCGGGGAAGTGTAATTAGGAAACCTTATTTTTTACATCTAAAAAAAATGACATGCATAGAGAAAGAGATTGTAGGGGTAGATGCATTGCTAGAGGAAGGCGTTTGATTTCAATAACACCACTCACCCCACTTAGACCATGTAGTGCTACACCACCATCTCAAAATCATATTCCATAATTCACTAGACATAGACTCCTTGAATCCTTAAGGACAAAAATCCAACCAGGAGGGTCTCCAACTTTATCCACTGAGGTAGTCTTAGAAGAATAACATCCTAGATCTCCAACAGAAGGAGTAACATTTTTCACATGAGAACACATTCTAGCTGAAGAGTTAAAAATTCCTAGTGAAGAAGAAGAAGAAACCTTCTTCAATATCCCATTGATAGAAGAACGAGAAGAAGAGAAATTAACTTTAAAATTAGAACCTTATATTAGCTCTAAGGAATCTACAATGGCAGGAGAATGAGAAGGAGAGATTATACAAGGGGGGAATCTAAGAATTGGAGGAAGAAGAGGTGGAGGAAGAGGTAGGGGAAACAGAGGAGGAGGTGAAGAAAAAATAACAAATAGGGAAGATGATAATTCTTTTGGATTTCTTAGAGTTGATGAGGATACACATGCCAATTTGAAAAATATTTCACCTTCCATTATTCCAAATTTCCATGGATTAAACAATGAAGATCCTGAAACCTTTTTGTTTGAATTTTAAGTTTTGTGTAGATCTTATGACTACTTACAAGACTCCCAAAAACTAAATCTATTTCCTGCAACACTTAAAGGAGCAGCTTTAAAATGGTTCATGGGTTTAATCATACAATCTATTAGGACATGGAATGATATGAAAAATATTTTTTTACAAATATATTTGGATTATTGCATACCCATTAATCGAAAGGATGAAGTATTCAAGATGATGAAAAAATAGGATGAGAACCTGGAAGATCTAATTGAAAGATTCAATTACAACATAAAAGGAGTTAGAATGGAAAACTTTGATCAAGATACTTTAAAAGCTCTCTTGTTAAAAGCCATTAGAGATGAATGGATAAACATTCTCAACATAATGGGGAGGGGAGACATCTCTCAACTCACATTACTTGAAATTGGTCAATTATGATTCATCTCTCAAGAGGAAAATCAAGAACCGAGAAAAATACAGGAGATCATATTCTCTCTAGAGTGAATAAATCTGCAACTGGAAAAATAAGTAGGGCATAAATTGGAAATATGCTTGATGAACTTAACACAGATATCTTAGGGATTCCTAGTGAACAGATAGACACCCTTAAATTAAAAAACAAGCAGAAAGCTAAAACTAATGCCTTAGTTCTTTTATATCCTAAACGGGGAAAGAAGCATTCCTTAAGAGAATGTTCTCGTGATATAAAAGTCATAGATACCTTTGTTATTTTTCTCATAAAATCATGAAACTAAGATTTTCCCTTGTATTCTAGGTCTCAAGGTTGTTTTTTGGGAAGAAGTAACTTCAAATCTAGTAGAACCTCTTTGCTTTGTCTCTAGAAAACCATGGCAGGGGCCACAAACTCAAGGTTTTAACAACCAAATGTATACTCATCCCCCACCAAACAATTGGAATTATTGGTAGAAACCTTGGTCCCAATCTCAACCTTGGGCATAAGGGATGAAAAATCCCTATGGTAGATATTCTCATTACCACCAATATCCTCCATCCTATCCAAACTATCCTCCTACACAATTTCCACAACAAAATCAACAACCCAAACTCCACAACCAAAACTCACAAATTTCATTGCCATTTACACAAATACTAAACCAAATACCTACCCAACCATTTCCAAACCAAAATAACAATAATTCTCAAAATTCTTACACCATAGAAGGACAACAATTTCCAACTTACATGATTATTCCACTAGATCTTAGTGATGTTCAACTTAGATCTGGTAGAATATTAGAAAGGAAAAAGCCTTCTATTGTTATTCAAAAACAAGATAATTTTGATGAAGAAATTTCTCTACAATAAAGTAAAATTTATGAAGAAGGGACATCTCTTCGACAAAACCAGAATTCTGAAAATGAAAAACAAGAGAAACCAATAAACTCAACTCCTATCGTAGAGAAACCATCAGTATCTATTTCTAACCCTCCTTTTCCTGAAAGATTACAGGTTGATAGAGGGGTAGAAAAACAAACAATTTTTCCTAATTATGATTTTCTAGAGGAATTGAAAAATGTCTGTATCAAAATTCCTTTGTTACAAGCCATTAAAGAGATTCAAATTCTAGCCAAAACAATAAGAAAGTTTTGAATGATTGCCACTCTAGAGCGTGTGGTGGTCACATGTCTGGGACTGAAAATAAATAAAGAGAACTAGGTTTTATTCCCTAGTGGAATCGCGCAATTCAGAATTATTATAAGAAAAGAGATAGTACATGCCCCTACCTTCAAATCCAACGTTCGATGCAGTCTGTTATCCCATCACTCAAAAAAGGCTTCTCTAGTAAGTAGAACCTACAATCAAAGACAAGACAAAAGAATCAAAGCATATGCAACATATAATAATCAAGAAAATATAACCCAACTTAATGATCAAGGAGTCTAAGTATTGATTTCATTCAATGAGCACAAGAACAACTCAATGAGAAAAATATATCCATATGTAATATCTTGAAGAAAAATAGTAATATTACAACTCGATGCCTTGATGTCGTACATATTTCTCTCGGGGTCCTGAACAATCGTTCCTCCTTCAGTTTGACAAGCCTTCCTCTCTAAATACCAGCATGGAGTTATGGACATAAGGGTGTGGTCATTCTCACGTCAACAACAATTTACTAGTGAATAAAGTATGCACTCTTGAGTATTTCTCTTCAGCTATTACATTCACAACCTTAACATCTACAATGTACCATTGAGACTGAAACTTGAGCTCAATTTATAGGGAAATGGACGTAGTTTCAGTTCCATGAAGAGGGGGATGGATTCCTCTCATGAAGGTATTTGAGCTCCATGGACCAAGGGATAAGCTTCATGTGTGGAGAGATAAATCTTGAACTAATCACGCCTCTAGAAGCTTCCAGTTGGTAGAATATTCGACCAAATAGGCTTCTAGAATTTACTTTTTCCTTTATTTGACTTTTTACGGGGGTCCGTAGGTTTCAGTAGTGGGGTTGCCGCAGTTTATAGACCAAGTATCCGCGAACTTGCAGGTAAAGGCTAGAAAAAGTGTGGAGGTATACTTTTAAGGGTTTTAAAGAGCTTTTCTGCAATTTCAAGACTTGGTTTAGGAACATTAGGGTTTTTGAATTCTAAGGGAGAAAAATATAGGTAGTGATAGATCTATATGGATAGTCAAATATCATGGTGATAAAATAACATGTAACAGAGCATGAAGAAATCACGGAGAAAAACAAAATAAATAAATAAAAATTAGTTGGTAGGAAAAATTGCAGACATTATGATGGGAAAATTTTTCATACAAAAATATTTAGATCGAGGAAGTCGAGTTGTAAAAAAACACATCAATGGTATTGAAATTAAAAATATATTGATTGATTTATGAGTAGCCATACACATCATGAGCAAACAAACCATCGAACAACTTAAGCTTCCAAATCTTCAGTATACACCTACATTACTGCAACTAGCAGACATATCAACAATCAAGCCAGATGGTGTATTAGAAGACATTTCAGTATCCTTATATTCTTCAGAGTATCTGGTTGAATTTATGATTTTAACCCCTAAGAACAATCTAGGAGGACATCAACTAATATTAGGAAGACCTTGGTTGGCTACAATTGATGCTTTCCTTAGTTGTAGATCTGATGACATGTATATTTCTGATGGCAATTCAACAAATAAATTCACCTTGTATCCTCCAGAAAGAATAATAATAGAAATATAATATGAAGAATGGATTGATGATGATAATGATATAAAAACTCTCTTTACCATTTCTGGTATTAGTGAAGATAGTCAAATGTTAAATTCAATAGAAAAATTTGAATCATCCTCAGAATATGAGCATGATAATTTTCAAGAACAATGCAATATTGAATACTTGTAATCTAGGAAGATGTCTTTATATTCTATGGAATAATTTTGTAACTCTATGTTTGAAATATTTCCAAGAAAATATTTGAACATAAACAAAAACTTGGAAGATTACAACAAGAAAAGTTAATCAAAACCTTACAACAACATTCTTCTGCATATGCATGGGAATACACTGACATGAAAGGAATTAGTCCTAAGATTTGTATACATCATATCTACATTGAGGAAAATTTTAAGCCTATCAGACAACCTCAAAGAAGGATGAATAGAAATCTTAGGGAAATTGTGAAAGAAGAATTGCAAAAATTGTTGAATGTAAACTTGATTTATCCAATTTCAGATAGTCAGTGGGTTTCTCCCTTGGTGATTGTACCTAAAAATAATGGTAAGTGGAGGGTATGCATTGATTATCAAGAATTGAATAAATCTACTCTAAAAGATCATTTTCCATTACCTTTCATAGATCAATTATTGGATACATTAGCAGGAAAGAAGTATTTCTCATTCTTGGATGGTTTTAGTGGTTACAATCAGATTCAGGCAGCACCTGAATACCAAGATAAAATCACATTCACCTGTCCATGGGGAATGCACCTGCAACATTCCAAAGTGCAATATTAGGAATTTTTTCTGATATAATACATGATTGTGTGGAAGTGTATATGGATGATTTTACAGTTCATGGGAATTCATTTGAAGAAGCTCTAGAAAACTTGGAAAATGTTATTAAAATATGTAGAGAAGAAAATATTTCATCAAGTCATGAAAAATGTTTTATGACGTTTACTGAAGAAATTATTTTAGGACACCACATTTCGGGAGATGGCATTAAAGTTGATTCATCTAAGGTTGAAGTCATCTCCAAATTATCAGTTCCAAGTTGTCAATAGGATGTTAGAAGTTTTCTAGGATTCACGGGGTATTATTTAAGATTAAAATTGCTTACCAAAGATTGTGAGTTCAGTTGGAATCCTGATTGCCAATTGGCATTTGAAATTTTAAAAACAAAAATTTCTGAAGCACCCATCTTAAGAGGTCCTAATTGGAAACTACCTTTTCACATTTCAATAGATGCTTCAGATATAGCTCTGGGAGCTCTATTAGGAAAAAAATATTTAATCCCCTATGTCATCTATTACACAAGCAAAAATTTGACTCCTACTGAGTTAAATTACACTTTAACTGAAAAATAATTTCTAGCTGTTGTTCATGCTATCAAAAAATTTAAACATTACATTATCGGCTATGAAATCTTTATTCATATAGATCATTCTACAATTAGATAGTTAATGAATAAATATATTACTAGTGGAATAATTACAAGATGGTTATTGTTGGTGTCCGGATATGAACAGAATTCAACCCTTTCTCCACATAAATTATCAACCCGAGGGCGTTAGTTATTTGAAGACTAACGGAAAAGTATATGCAGATACAAGCACAAGGTTCGCTGTAGATCACAGGTTTAATCTATAACACAAATACCACTGTAACATCAATGAAATGAAATACATAAATAAAAGGCATCCACATCAATTAACGCAACTGTAACAATAAATAAAGAATCACACCACACACAACGCTGTAATGAAAAGAAAGAAGAACGTAGCACCTGATCACAAAAGTGGGCCCAACTCTTGGATCAGGGTTGCGGAAACTAAAAGATTATAGGAGAAACAGTAAGCTACTGTACATTCAATTAATGATAAAAATATTGATTACAAATTCTGTATGTCCAAAAGCCTCCCCCTGATTCCCAGCCCATAGGCCTCCTTATAAAATTGTTCTGAAACCCCTGATTCTTCTCAACGACTCCATTGTTACAAAAATACATCTTGTTACAACTGCAACTAGGTTTCCCAGCAAGAAACTATAATAAGGCATAAGCTAGTGTTGATATACCCATGGTTGTCACGTTGTAGTAGCAAATAAGGAAGACGATGGAAATGATGGGTTGTGCCTTAACTCGCGGTCACAACACTCCTGTTGTACCCAGATTTGAAGAAATATCAAAGTTAATATGTGGAAAGGTAAAACCTCCATGAAAAATACATCATTAATCAAATATCCCATAAAATATAGGAATAAGGGTTGTACTTCATGCTTTAAAGATAAGTAATGGCACAAAGAGATAGAAAGATAGGGCAAAATGGGAGAGGAAAGTATACAAATCTGGTACCCAACATCTCCCCCCAAATGATCTATCTACATGTCCTCATGCAGCTCTTCGTCTCCTCGGATTTGGATTGGACTGACTATGATCGGAATGAAGCTATGTGAGGTCATATTCTGTAGCCATTTCTATTCGTGGTGGCTTATATCCTTCTGTCAAAACAACATCCTTCCACCAGTCAGGTTCAACGTTATACGCAGGAGTATACTACACAAATGGCAGACAGAAAAGGGGAAATTGAAATATTAATCCCATCCACCTAACCCCACAGGTATGAATGCGTGCCACATAATGCGTCATTCTCTCTAAGGCACATGAAAAGTTAGGTGCCCCAAATGGTTCTCTTTCCCTGACAACTGAAGAATACAACATCCATCTTTTTTGATAAATTTCCAATGCTTCCTTGCGAAATGTCATAATCTGGTTGACACAGAGGTCAGTACACCATTTCTGGGTTGCTAATATGTCTTCTTTACGGCCCTCAATCTGTATAAAGGTATAATGCTTGTTATAAATGTTTGAGGACTGACCATGCTCTCTTCTCACCATTAATGACTTTCTAGCTTGATTTTCTTCAAATGTATCCAAGGCCTTTCTCCAATTAATCTGATTGATAGTATAGGAGGTGAAAGCCATTAAGTGGATGTCCCCCACGAATGGAACGGAGTTAAGGGACTGATCATGATTTAAATAATACCCATGCATGTAGAGCTCGCACATTAAGTGTTGTCCTATAATATCATGAATTTTTAAAATACAGAGAAATTGAATGGGGTCCTCAATTTCGTACCAAATCTCCTTATATATACTTTCAAGATAAAAGAAAAGAAATTGTTCATGAAGGAATAATGCATAGCTATTTGCAGGAGGTCTGCAAGCCATTACCTGCTATGCTAGGGAGAACATCTTCTCCTTATCTATCTTTAGCAACTGAACTTGTTCTTCCAATTATTCTATCCTAGCCTTCTGTTTGGCCTGCTTCAACCATGCCTTGTATAACTGATCCATGTACCCCGTGATGACTCTAGAAGCCTATTCTTGAACCCTACTTGTTTATTTCTTATGGTCGCTTACCGCAGGCTGCCACTTTTGAATTTCAGCGGTCAATACAAATTCTCGACCTTCAAACAACTCTTTAATTGAGCCGATCTGGGTAGCTGCAGTGCAGACTTCAATCTTTAGCTTTATTGCCCTCCATTTGTAGATTTTTACCTTCCCTTTTAAACATGAAACTTGCTTCTTCAAATCCTGAACCTCCCTTTTCAGTCTCATGGTTTCAGTGAACTGGAGCTGATACCTCTTTTTGAGAGGTAACCTTCTTTTCTCACACTGTTCGACCCATTCCTGTTTAATGGTGAATTCAAGTTCTAGACCTACAAAAGGCTCAGAAGGTGGCGGAATGTTGTCGGCATCCTCTATATATTCTTTTGTCAAGCCCTTATAGCTAGGCCCTCTATCCATAGGGCCTTCTTCTTCTACATTTCTTCTGGGAACTCCTGCTGTTTGGTCGAAAATTTCATTCATCCCCCTGTGTTCCGATGTTTCTATAGGAACTCTGTCTTCCTTGTGAACCTCTAAGTGTTTTGGTTCAGTAGTGCCTGGGCCAATCTTGTTTGTTTCAACAAATTTTAGTACCGGGGGAACAGACACTTCTTCCATTAACCGTTTGGGCAAGCGAAATTTCCTCGCCCCTCTAGGAATCAGGGACTAGAACAGAGAATGGGGAATGGAACCATCATCTTCATTTCCAATTTGGACTAGGACTTCATGCATTACCACCTCAACCGGAGTTGATTCTGGTTCTTGTGGAGTAGCATCAATTCCGTGGCTCAATTCCCTTCTTTCCTCTTGCCCTTTGCTCACCATTTCTTCTTCATGGGTCGATACTGGTTCTTGTGGAATAGTATCGAACACCTGGTTCATTCCTTATTTACCCTCCTTTTCCTTAGGACTCACCTTTATTTTCACAGTTGGTACCGATTCTTGAGGTCCAATGTTGATTTCGTAGGCTGACTCCTCATGTTCTATCCACATTGGGGGTGGTTCTTGTGTAACACCCCCACCTGTATCAACATCCATATTTGTCTAGGAAGGTGATGATGTTTCTTGCGAAACAACATCACTTGCCATTCCTCTTTCCACAATTCCATTCCTTTTTTCTTCATTGACAAAGGTTACCGACTATACAATGATATCAATTTCATGCACGATGTCCATAATTCCTTCCTCTGTGGGTTCTTCAAGCGAGGCTAGTTCTTGTGTGGTAGCCTTGTCTGTGTTGCCGACTACTTCCTCCATACTCATCTCTTTTTTCTCGGGTTCCTCCTAATTAATTTCCATTTCCATCTCCTCGGGTTCCTCTTGATCAATTTTTGTTTCCATTTCCTCGGGTTCCTCTTGATCAATTTCTTCTGAATATTCTTCTTCCACCTGACTAGCTTGAGAGGCTGGTTCTTCTTCTCTAGCAGCAATCATAGTTGCTACCACTTCTTTTGAGGATCCACAGAGTTCCACCCAGGAAACCCGCAGCCTACCTATTGCATGCACTACAAATAATTGCACCAATCCGTGGTTAGAAAGTACTACCATCATCTGGCGAGAGCGCCGAGAAGACTATGCCATATGTTGCAGATGTTTCAATAGGAAAAATGGCATATTTAGGGCATGCACCTGATTCTGCGGAAATCAGAGGTGTGTTAGAATTTGAAAATGATACTTGAACAGAGCTGAGGCCTGGCCCTCACAGGTAATGTATTTTATTACGAAACCTGCAACTTCATTCCAAGGATACGACACAATTCTACGCTCGTATCCTCTGCCCAATTGAATAACACTTTCTCTTACCTGCAAGAATAATTCGGGAAATTTTGGGAGAGCAAATTTCTGAGCAAACCATTGTTTCCCCTACTGTCTCAACCCACTAACCTCTGCAATTACCTCCTCTATGATAGGAACTTCCAAACCTCTAACCAAATAATAATTCTCCTCTAAATTGAGTGTGAATTCCATTTTGATACCTCCATCAAATCCCTGTAATCTGTCAAAGTAGATATCCCACCCTGCGTCAACAAAGACTTGCCAAACCTCTAGATTTTTACAAACTGAAACTGTGTTTTCAGGCTCATGTCGCACAGCCAGCCCACCCATACTGTGGAGACTTGTAGCAGCACTTCCTATAGTAGCAGACCATTGGACAAGGTGGTGGGTACCAAATTTGGAGGAACAACATAGTGAAAATGGAAAGGTGGCAATGGTAAATACGGTTGGTAACTCTCGAAAACCGAGAAAAATCATGAAAGAATATGGTAAGTGTGGTAAAATAGAAATAATAATTGTTCGTACAGGGTGGACGAGACATCTTACGAATCCAAATATGATTTAAATGATGATACCACATGTTTATGGGTATCGTAGGGTGTACCATGAGCAGAATTTCATACTTAACTTATGAGGTAATTATTACACCGTCCTTGGCATGACGACGCCCCACCCCCCAAACTTAAATTTTTCACATCCATGACATTAAAATATTCACATGGGATATTTAATTAAATCAGTAAAAGTCACATGGAGGTGTACCTGATGACCTACCTGGATGATGTGATAGTTGGTAGGGTGACAGCACAGTAATGATGTGGATGGTTTAAAAGCATTGGTGTAACAGCAGCAGAGTAACATCATCGTAGTAACAGCATCCGGTGTAGCAGCATCGGTGTAACAACATTAGTGTAACAACATCGGAGTAACAGCATTGGTGTAACAACATCGGTGTAACAACATCGGAGTAACAAAATTGGAGTAAGAGCATCCGGTGTAACAGCATCGGTGTAACAACATCGGAGTAACAACATCATTGTAACAACATCGGTGTAACAGCATTGGTGTAACAACATCGGAGTAACAGCATCCGTGTAACAACATCGGAGTAACAGAATTGGAGTAACAATATCTGGTGTAATAGCATCGGAGTAACAACATCCAGTGTAACATCATCAGAGTAACAACATCCAGTGTAACAACATCGGAGTAGCAGCAACTAACTAACAACAACATTAGTAGCAGAAACCGAGTAACAAAAACATGAGTAGCAGCAACTGAGTAACAGTAACCTAAGTAGCAGCAACATGAGTAGCAGCAACTGAGTAGCAGCGTCCGATTAACAATAATGCAAGTAACAATATCCAGTGTAGAAGCATTGATCAAGGAGTAACAACATCTAGTAACAACACTTGGTGTAACAGCATCACGAGTAGCAGCATCCAAGTAATAGTAACATGAGTAGCAGCCACTGAGGAACAATTTCATGAATAATAGCACCATGAGTAGCAGCAACAAGAAAATTCCTTGATTTTCACTCCGTAGTTTTAGCTCCTGCAAAAGACAAGAAAATAGAAAAAAATTCTTTATTTATTATATATATATATATATATAGATATATATATATATATAGATATATATATATATATATATATATATAGATATATATATATATAGATGTATATATATATATATATATATTACATCTAGGGTGCAGAGGAAGGATTCTCTGTGCTGATAACCTTCAACCCATATTTCTCAGAGAGTTGTTTAATAAAATCATCCTTATAGGCCGGCTTGTGGTATAGTCTCAAGCGATGTCCATTGACTATAAAGGTAGTACGTGTATCGTCAATTTTGACTAGCCTGAATATTCCATTATCAAATACAATGTCCACCTCATAAGGTCCCATCCAATGAGTGCAAATATTTCCCTTAAAATCCTTAAAATGAGAGTCATAAAGTAGTGCCCAATCTTCACTTTGAAACACCTTATTTTTAATAGAATTATCATGCCATTTTTTTCTCTGTTGCTGGATATCAGTAGTTCGCTGGATAGCCATTGAACGTATTTCATCAAGTTCATTAACTAGAGCCAATTAGTGTTTCTGGGCATTTGATAGATCTAAACCAACTTCTAGAGCTATTTTGAGTGTGCTTATTTCAAATTCTATTGGAAACAACGGGGATTTCCCATAAACCAACTCGAATGGTGAAAACCCGGTTGTATTCCTCCATGTTGTTATGTATTCCCAGAGAGCCTCTGGAAGTTTTTGAGCCCAATCCCGATGATGGTATGCCACAATTTTTGTCAAAATGTTTTCTAATGTCTTATTTGTTCTTTCCACTTGTCCATTCGCCTAGGGATGGTATGGAGATGTCACTTTGTGCTTGACCCCATATTTTTGCATGAGCTTTGCTATCTTGTGTGAGCTCCTCCATATGAAACAACCTCTCTTAGAGTACAATAATGAGAAAAAATTTCTTTAAATAGAAAATCTGAGACTACTTGCTCTGTTTCTTTCGCAACAGCTTTGGCATCCACAAACTTAGTCACGTAATCAGTACAGACCAAGATGTGTACTTTCTACTAGGAGGGTGGGTTAAAGGGTCCAACAAAGTCCATAGCCCATTTCTCAAAAGGCTCGAGGACTACCTATGCCCGCAAAGGCATTTCATCAGTTTTACTGGGCTTCCCCATACGTTGGCAACTATCACACCTCCTAACATAATTCTGAGCATCACGAAAAATGAAAGGCCAGTAATATCCCATTTGTAGCACCTTATGGATTGTTCTTTTATCCATAAAATGCCCTCCACAAAGGCCATCATGGGTAGCTTTTAATAATTCATAAATACCATCTTCAGGCACACAGAGCTAGATCTACTTATCTGGTCCTGTATGAAAAAGGTACCCTGCCATCCAAGATTATCGGGCACTATGATGAATAATCTTTCACTGTTCCCTATATGAAAAATGAGGAGGCACTTTCCCTGTAGCAATATAGTTAGCAATATCTACATACAGCGGAGGTTTAGTTGAGACTGCAAAAAGATGTTCATCGGAAAAACTGTCTTCTATTGGTGTGCATTCATCATTGTAATCCATTCTAGATAGGAAATAAACTACTACATTATCTTTTCCTGGCTTATCTACTATTGTAATATCAAATTCTTGAAGCAATAGTAACCATATCGTAATACGGCTAGGAGTAATAGGTTTATTCATCAAATATCTGATTGTTGTGTGATCAGTATGGACAATAGTAGAGTACCTAGTGATGTAGTGCTGGAACTTATTGATAGCGTAAATGATAGGTAAGAATTCTTTTTCTATCACCGTATATTTTAGTTCAGTAGGAATTAAATTCTTGCTGACGTAATAAATTGCATACGGTGTTTTTTCTACCTGTTTTCCTAAAATATCCCCTACTACTGTCTGAGAAGCATTAGTATGTATGTGAAATGGTAATGCCCAATCAGGTCCTCGGAGGATTGGGGCCGTGCACAGCAGCCCCTTAATTTTCATGAAGGTTGTCTCACAATCTTCAGTCCACAAAAAATTTGCATCTTTTGTTAGCAATTGAAATAGTGGGTGTGTTATTTTAGCAAAATTTTCTATAAAGCGCCTGTAATAGCTAGCACAACCAATAAATCTACGTAGCTTTGTGGGTGTTTTGGGTACCAGGAAATGTAATATTACCTCTACTTTATCTAGATCAACTTGACTTCCAGCAGCTGAGAGAAAATGTCCCAATACTACTCCTCCTTCCCTCATCATGTGGAATTTGACTGTACTCAATGATACATGGGTCTATTTACATATTTTGATTACCTTCTCCAAATTTTCCAATCCTTCCTCAAATGAGTTCCCATATGGAATAAAATCATCCATATAGATTTCGACACTATCATCGACCAAATCAGAAAAAATTCCCAAGATTTCCCTCTAGAAGGTAGCAGGAGCATTACACAGGCCAAACGGAAGGACCCTATACAAAGAGGTTCCCCACAGGCATGTGAAAGTTTTCTTGTACACTGAATCTGTCTAGGAAGGAAAAAAACTTATTTCCAGCCAAGGTGTCCAGGACTTGGTTAATGAATGGAAAAGGAAAATGGTATTTTTGTGTTGCCTTATTTAATTCCTTGTAATCTACATAGATCTGCCATTTAACATTCTTTTTGGGAATTATAACTAGTGGGGATACCCATTGGCTATCTAAGATGGGATAAATGAATCCTACATCCAACAATTTTTGTAATTCTTCTTTAACAATGTTTTTGAGAGCAGGATTCATCCTCCATTGAGGTTTTCTTACACGGCGGCAATCTTCCTTAATGTAAATATGATGAGTGCATAGGCTGGCAGGGATACCCTTCATGTCAATATAATCCCAGGAAAAATCTTCCTAATGATCTTGAAGGACTTTCAAAAGCTGTTTGGTTTGAGATTTAGATATGTTTGGTGTAATATCCCTTTTTCAGAAATTTCTGCAATATGGTCCAAAGGGATGTTGTATAAGGAAGAAAATGCAAAAATAAGGTGAAAGGGGACTTGGATCCCTTATTTAACACATCATACATTACACTTGCAGAATTTGAGCTCAAATAAATCCCTAAAGGTGGGTTAAATAGATCTCCCACACCTCGGTATCTCATAAAAGTGCTCAAAGAGTGAGCTACAGCAATATATGAACATAATCATTAAACTATGCAAATTTGAACATGTAAATAAAGGGGATATAATGCAGCCATAATTTTCATTAATATATAAGCAACAATATAAATAAATATCTTGAGGGAAAAGCCATTCAAGCAATGGGAATCAATCTCCAATGATTAAAACAATAAAAACATGAGATACTACAACAGTGTAAAATGCTGGAGAGAAGTGACTACGCAGTGTATGTTAGAGTAGCTACTGCTATAAGTGCATATACATGAAATATGGCTGAAATATACAAATAAAGCCCCAATAATAGAGGAATGGGCTCCAATACAAGATTTCTAGCCAATCTAGGAGAGATTTCTAGGAATGCCAGAGAATGTACAATGTGACAATTAACTCGTCACTGCAACTGAATTAAAATATGAAATGAGGCTGTAGAAGATCTAAAATAATTATTCCCTCCTCTGATGGTGTCTCTAAGCAAAAGGCTGATCCCTTTACTCAGAAACAACCCCTCCTGATGAGCTCAAATGACCCTCCCAGCAACTGCGTGCAAAAATAACGCAGATCTAGCTAGAAACTGCGCTGTGAGGGAAGATGGATGGTTGGCCATATGCCAATGATATGAAAATATGCCCAGGAGTCCTCCTCACTGATCCTCCAATAGATATCCAAGCCCTCCACTAAGAAACAAGCCAAGGAATGACTCAAATAGATCCTTCGTTGCTACACCCTACAACACAAAGTTATCCTGCTTCAGGAATAACGCTGTGACTGAAGGAGGTAGCTTTGGCCAAAATCCGGAATGAGGAAATGTAGCTCTAGAACCTCTTCTTCCCTGAGGATTAGGAAGGGATTCCCGATCGGGAACACCCTTGTGCTATGCAGCACTGCACCCTTGGTAAACAACAAGAGGAGCGTAGTCTCAACAAACCCAAGCAAATAATAATCAAGCATGAATAAAAATGGCTCTCCTCCTCTTCATATATAGCAAGTGCTCCTCTCCACCATGGGTCCCATCTACATGTGAATCCCAACTCATGCAAGTGATCCTCATCTAAAACTGCGAAGTCCATCAAGGAGATGCATTGTATCTAGACAGTGCATGTGGGCTTGGTCAAAATGACTAGATCAAACATGATCCAATCCTGTTCACACCATGTGGTGCTCAAATCAGCTGCTTTATTCTTCCTCCTTTCACATGAGGAGTGTTATTCTTCCTTCTTACCCCTTTATTTACCTATCTAGGATAAAATCAACTATAATATTCAATTTAGATAAAAATCTAAATTTTGGGAATATTACATTTGGATTGATATTAAGTGTTTTCCTTAGTTCAATCTCGATTGGAGTACTATCCTGGAATGGGGTTACAGGAATGTTCTCAATTTCATCTTCTGGTTCAATTTTTTCCTGTGTCTGACAGCTCATAGCAAATTCTAGAATATATCGAGTTTGATTGGGAATAGAACTGGAATCATTAATGAAGGTGTTAATGGAATCATCTTCAGTTTCTGTTTTGAATTGAAGGGCCTAGTCAATAGTGAGAACTGGTCTAACATCTTCATTTCCAGGTTTAGGCTCTTCTGCAGGTAGAGGTTTCTAGTTGGGTAATGATTTTTCAGATGGGCTTGCTTCCGCGGGAGAATACAGCTTGAGATTATTCGTAATTGTCCCATTTGAGATGATCATGTGTCCAGACCGACATCCTATGTAGGCATCTATAGTTTCCAACCAAGGTCTTCCTAGGATCAATGGGTGGCCACCTACTGAAGATTGATTCTGAAAGATAAGGAGGTCCACAGGGTAATGCCATGAGTCTACTGAAATGATCACATCCTCTAATTTCCCCATTGGTTTAATTTTGGATCTGTCTGCAAGTTCCAGGATAGTAGGGGTTGGTTTAATGTTTCCAAGTCCTAATGTGTTCATTGTTTCAGCAGTGATAATGTTAATGGCCACTCCCAAATCCACCAGTACATTTGGGATTTCAATATCATTAATTTTTACTGTTAGAATCGGGTTCCCAGGGTCTCTGTATTTTACAGGCATGATCTTTCTTAACATGATATAAGATAGTCTGACCATTACATGAATAGTTAATGGATCCTTAGGTTTCCTACCTATTTTCTTTGAGCAGTATTATTTCAAAATTTTTACATAAATAGGTACATCCCTCATAGCTTGTAAAAGGGGTATTTTAACAAAAATATTCTGCAGTTCCCCTAGGAAGTCAAATTTTGCTTGATGGTTTTGTTTGCTCAAGGTCAATCTTTTGAGATATGGAGGAGATATTAAATGACCTTGATTGGGAACAACTTGGGGAGGTGTCTGATTTATTATGTTTTGATATGAATTCTTCCTCAATGTTCTTTGTTCTGGTTCTATATCTTCACCATCAAATTGTTCTATAATAATGGGTGAAGTAGATGCATTTACTACCCAGCCAGACCGTAGGTTTATCTCATTGAGTTCTGCGATAGAAATGTTGTAGGATGGAAGGTTCAGAGTGTCTGTTTGTTGAACCCCTTTATTATTCGGATTTGGGTTGGGCTAGATAGGAAGCTGGGGCATAATGGCTGGGTTTCCTGGGGGCACATTGGAAGGCAACTGAAGTTGTTGTTGAGGCATAGGCTGAGGAAGCTGTCCAGTGGGCGGGGGTCCATGCCAAGTCCAATAATTTTGTCTGGCTTAAGGAACCCATTGTTGCCAAGGGGGATACTGATATTGAGGCCACATGGCTGAAAATGGTGCAGATTGGATACCCATACTAAAATTATGAAAGTACTGGGATGGGTCCTGAAACATACCTGGATTCACCGCCAGTGGTTGAGGTTTCCATGGCGTCTTTTGCCCCATAAACTATAGCTGGTCTACCGTTCTTTCCTTTCTTGCTCCTTGGAAAACCACTTTCAGCCCGGGCAAGGAAGGACATGCACTAGTTGCATGAGTCTGTTCACAGATCACGTAGGCTTCCATCGTGTTCAGCGGACATTCCTTCAAAGGGTGTTTCTTTCTGCACTGAGGGCAGAATATGGCCATGGTTTTTTCCAACTCCATCTACTTTCTTTTTTTCCCGTAGAGTGTCCATTTGGGCTGATAGCATGCTCAGGATATCGGTCCTTAGATTATCCAGTAGATTTCCAATCTCTGCTTTTGTGCCTCTCCACCGGAGGTCTTCGATGACCGAATACCCTATCCACTTCTTGCAGCCCCCTGTGAACATTTGATACAGTAATCACAAATAGTTTCGAAGTTTGCTTTCAAAATATCCCCTTTTCCCACTATATCAGGAGTTGCAGAGAGTCTTCCCTGAGTACTCTGAGAAGAATGATCTTTATAATGTCCTTATCCAGTTCACTATGTCTAGACCTTTGCAATATGTATTTAAATCGTTCTACACAGTCCTCCATATTTTCATCCTCCTTTGGTGCAAATCTAAATATTTCCTCCTTAATGTCACAGGACTTACAGTAATATTGGTACTTTTCCAAGAATTTTTTTTTCATTTCTTGCCATGAGGTAATCATGCTTCCACCTAAAATTTTGAACCATCTCAGGGCTATCCCTTTAAAGGTAGCAAGAAATATTTTTCATTTTTGAGCATCAGTCATATAGTCATATCCCCGACAAACAATATTAAATTTGAAGAGGAACATATCAGGGTCTTCAGAAGAGAGCCCATGAAAACTAGGCAAGGCTATTAAAGGGATGGGTCTCGTTGATGCATCACCTATAACATTACCAATAGGAAAATCAATAGAGGAACTTACAAGTGCCATAAATATCCTCCAATCCTCACTTAGAATTTCGACTGGTTCCGCAGCTGGTATCTGGAGTGATTCAACCGAAGATGGTCGGACCGCACTACCATGGTCCCTTCATGAATCAAAGTCCTTCAAAATTTCCTTTACTAGATCAGAATCACTGAACTCAACAATGGAAATTTTTACAGCGCTGCCCTGGTCTCTTGGGGACGAAAACCCTTTCTGAGGTTCTTCTTCCTAGTTAGAGTTTTTCAATTCTTCTCATCCCTTACTTGCTACTTCTTCCACCTCTGTTGTAGAAATAACACCTTCTGGTACGATGGATGGCACTGGTTATTCCACAGACTGCCCTTCGTACTTCGTTTGAACCCTAACCCTAACAACAACACAGGATGATGCCTCAGATCTAGATTTTTCAATAATCTCCTGAATATACGTATTCCTTCCAAGATCCTTCCCTTTATTTGGGGGTCTTCTTCTACCCCTCTTGTTTGGATATTTGTTCAAACAAATTGTGAAGAGGGTTCATCAAATAAAATCAATCCATTGCTCAGGATCCGAAGTAGTACAAATAACTTCCTCCCCGGGATGAGAGAAAATATTCACAGAAAATGAAACAAAAGGAAAAGGAAAAATTGAAGTTCAGGACCTGGAGCAGAGTAATAACATACCCTCCCCAGGACGATAAATTGGCCCCAAGAAGACAACAACAGGGAAAAAAAAACAGAAAAACTGGACTATGCCCAGGACTTAGGGAAAGGTTTTACAAAACACCTTCCCCAAGATGAGGGTTTAACTCTACAGAAAACAAAATAATAAAATAAAAAGGAAAGAAAGAAAGAAAAAAGAAAACACAAGGCACTTACGCTCAATACTTGAAGCTGGGCAATAGATTCCCACCTCAAGATAAGAGATTGAATATGAGATCTGTTGTAGATCCTCTTCTTGCACCTGTTAGTCTTCCCCGACAACGATGCCAAAATTTTGGTGTCTAGATATGAACATAATTCAACCCTTTTTCCACATAAATTATTAACCCGAGGGCGTTATTTATTTCAAGACTAACGGAAAAGTATATGTAGATACAAGCACAAGGTCTATTGTAAATCAAAGGTTTAATCTATAACACAAATACCATTGTAACATCAATGAAATGAACTGCAGAAATAAAAGGCATCCACAGAAATTAACGCGACTGTAACAAAAAATAAAGAATCACACCACACAAAACACTATAAGGAAAATAAAGAAGAACGCAACACTTGATCACAAGAGTGGGCCCAACTCTTGGATCAGGGCTACGGAAACTCAAAGATTACAGGAGAAATAGAAATATGCTATACATTCAATTAATGATAAAAATATTTATTACAAAGTCTGTATGTCCAAAATCCTCCCCCCGATTAACATCCCATAGGCCTCTTTATACAATTGTTCTGAAACCCCGATTCCTCTCAACGACTCCCTTGTTACAAAAATACATCTTGTTACAACCGCAAATGGGTTGCGCAGTAAGAAACCTTAAGAAGGCCTAAGATAGTGCTGATATACCCATCACTGTCACGATGTAGCAGAAAATAAGGAAGACGCTAGAAATGATGGGTTGTGCCTTGACTCGCAACCACAACGCTTCTGTTGTAGCCAGATCTGATGAAATATCGGAGTTAATACGTGGAAAGGTAAAACCTCCATGACAAATACATCATTAATCAAATATCCCATAAAATATAGGAAGACAAGTTTTACCTCATGCTTTTAAGATAAATAATCTCACAAAGAGATAGAAAGATAGGGTAAAATGGGAGAGGAAAGTATAAAATTCCGGTAACCAACAATTATTACTCCTGCAAGAATTCAATATCACCATTCTAGACCGACCTAGAAAAAAAAACACAGTTGCTGATTTCTTGTCTAGAATTGAAAATTTTAAAACTGACACTCGAGTAGAAGATAATTTTCTTGATGATTATATCTTTGCAATATCTATTAAATATCCTTGGTTTGCATATATTGTTAATTATTTAGCTACAGGAAAGTTACCTGCATACTTGTTTCCGAGAGAGAAAAGAAAAATTAATCAAACAAGTGCATTATACTCATGGGTTAATGATGAAATATATAAAATAGGTCTGGAACTCCACATCAGAAGGTGTGTTCGAGAAGATGAAATGCCTGATATTCTCAAGGCATGTCATGATGAACCTTGTGGTGGACACTTTGCTGATAAGAGGATTTCCTATAAAATCCTTCATTTAGGATATTATTGGCCATCCATCTTTAAATATGCCAAGAAGTATGTCAAAAGGTGTGGCAGCCATAAAAGAATGGGGAAACCTGTTCCTATAGATGAAATGCCCTTAGAACCTCAGATACTCATCGAACCATTTGAAAAATTGGCCCTTGATTTTTTTGGACCAATCAATCCACCATCTAATCAAAAAAAATATATTATGGTATGTACTGATTATGTCACTAAATGGGTAGAGGCTAAAGCACTTTTTGTATAAAATGAAAATTTTGTAGTTAATTTTCTCTTTGAGGATATTTTCACTCGTTTTGGTGTCGCAAGAGAAATTGTGACAAATAAGGGAACCTAGTTTACATCCAAGTTGGTGCAGAAGCTTGTGGAGGCATTAGGGGAATTTTCAGGTCTAAAATGGGCCTCCTATGAAAAATGTACAATAAAAATAAACTTTATAATAAAAAATAGGATTCAAGATGATGATGTCAACCATGGGGGATGATTCACCATTTTTGGAGTAAAACAGTAAAAATATTAAAAAATAAAAAAATAATAAAACTACTTTTTCAACTCATATTTTCAACTTATCTCTCTAATTGTTTACTCAAATTTTGAGCGGGAGAACTCATTGGATGCAAAATTTAATTCCTCATCCAAGGAGTACCCATGTTGCATGCTTTCGATGCACCCTACTACACAAAAAATAAGAAATACATGAAAAAACATGTTTACAATCACATTTTTCATGTATTTCTCATTTTTGATGTAGCAGTGTCCATCAAATGTATGCAGCATGGATAGTCCTTGGATGGGAAATCAAATTCTACATCCAACGAGTGTTTCTGCTTGAAATTTGAGTAAAGCGATAGGGAGATATGTTGAAAATACGAGTTGAAAAAAATAATTTTTCCTTTTTTTCCCTCTAAAATTTGATGATGTAATCAATGTTGGGTGTGGAGCCTGATTATCTTGTTTATTTTGTATCACAGCATTGGACCCCCTGTACCTTAAAAGGGGTGGCAATGCCGCCCATAATTAATCGCTGCCGTGGGGGGTCCAGGGGGGGGCGCCAGCGCTTTTCGGAGCCCCCCCTGGTGGGGGCTTTCGGGGGCAGCGCCCCCGAAGCTAAAAACAGATGTAAAATTGCCTTGTAAAAGTATAGTAATTTCTAGTCAATCTGGGCCATTCATAGGAAAATGATCTGACGGTAGAAGTTGTGTTTAGATTAGGGTTTCTTGCCCTAGAAGGCAACCCCTCGTTTTTATGAGGGTATTGTATTGCGGCTGTGTATTGTATGTGCATTCTCGGAGCGAGAAACAGAGAGGGAGACTGTGAGAGAACAAAGGATATTACAGCGGATCTGCTATAGGTTGTGTCTCTTCATTTTTCTGGATAATAGAAAGGAAGGACTGGATGTTCGGGGTGGACGTAGCCCAAACTGGATGAACTACGTATATCTGTGTCTCTTTGGTTTTATGTGTTTTGTGTGCTTGTATTTTCCGCATATTTTATGTATTGCATTGCTCTGTAATATGTAATTTTCTAACAACTAGTATCGGAGCCGAAGGTATATTTGGCTGATAGACTCGCAGGAAAGAAGGGTTCTTGGTTCGAGTGGGAGCAATGGCGGAAGATGGTAAGTTTAGGGTCGAGAAATTTAACGGCCAAAACTTCCCGCCATGGAAGATGCAGATGGAAGATTATCTGTATCAGAAAGATCTATACCTACCATTGAGTGGAAAAACAAAGATGTCGACGACCATGACAGATGAGGAATGGAACATTCTCGATAGAAAGGCACTCGGAACAATACGGTTGTGCCTTGCGGTGTAAGTTGCCTTCAATATTTCGAAGGAAACAACAACAGAGGGTTTGATGCAGACGTTGGCGAAACTATATGAAAAACCCTCGGCATCAAACAAGGTATTTCTTATGAAACGACTATTTAATATGAAGATGTCGGAAGTTGGATCTGTTGCAGACCATTTAAATGAATTTAATACAGTTACCAGTCAGTTAAGTTCTGTAGGGGTAAAATTTTATGATGAAGTTAGAGCTCTGTTATTCTTATGGTCATTACCAGAAAGCTGGAATGGTTTGGTTATGGCCATTAGTAACTCTGTCTCCAGATCTATTACTTTAAAGTTTGATGATGTTGTCGGTGCTATCCTTAGCGAGGAAATGCGACGGAAAAGCTCCGGTGAGACATCGGGTAATGCTTTGAGTGCAGAGTCTAGGGGAAGAAGAATGGAAAGAGGAAAGAGCTCAGGATATCAAAGTAAATCAAGGAAAGGCATATCCAAGTCCAAATCGGAGTTAGTGTGCTGGAAATGCGAAAAGAAAGGACACCTAAAGAAAGACTGTAGATCTCGGAAGGGAAAAGAAGGAGACACGCAGCAAGAAAACAATCATGAAGCAAATGTGACAGGTGATGTGTTACAAGATGCTTTGATTCTTTCTTTCGAAAATGTTACTGATTCTTGGGTTGTAGATTCAGGGGCTTCATTCCATGCCACACTTGATAAGAAATATTTTCATGACTATGTTCAAGGAGATTTTGGACAAGTTCATTTGGGTGATGATAAACCCTGTAAAATTGTTGGAATGGGTAAAGTTCTTGTAAAACAACAGAATGGAAACCAATGGCTACTAAAGGAGGTAAGGCATGTTCCGGATCTGAAGAAAAATCTGATTTCAACAGGGCAGTTAGGCAGTGAAGGTTGTGTGACAACTTTCACAGATAAAACTTGGAAGGTCACCAAAGGAGCCCTGGTAATAGAAAAAGGCGAAAAGGTTGGTACATTGTATTTATGCAATGGTATTTCTAACTCTGTTAATGCTTTAACTTCCAAAGGAGCAGATGCAACATTATGGCATCATAGGCTCAGACACATGAGTGAGAAGGGGATGAAGATTCTTCACTCAAGAAATTTGTTGCCGAGTTTGAAGAATGTTGATTTGGATTTATGTGAGAATTGCATTTATGGAAAATAGAAGAGAGTTAGATTTCTCAGAGTTGGGAAAGAAAAGAAGAGCGAAAAATTAGAGCTTGTGCATACAGATGTATGGGGACCTGCTCAGGTATCATCTCTTGGTGGCTCTCGTTATTATGTTACTTTTATTGATGATGCAACTAGAAAAACTTGGATTTGTTGTATTCAAAATAAAATTGATGTATTTGATACTTTCAAGAAATGGAAAGCTTTGGTTGAGATTGAGACAGGAAAGAAGTTGAAGTGTCTCAGATCAGACAATGGAGGTGAATATTGCAGCAAAGAGTTTGATAGGTACTGTTTAGAGCATGGAATTCTTAGAGAGAAGACAGTTCCAAGAACACCACAAGAAAATGGTGTGTCAGAAAGGATGAACAGAACAATCATGGAGCGTGTAAGGTGCATGAGATTGCATGCGGGATTGCCTTTACAATTTTGGGCAGATGCTGTAGATACTGTTGTTTATCTAATAAACAGAGGGCCTTCAAGTTCCTTGGATGGTGGTATTCCAGAGGAAGCATGGACAGGTAAAAAGGTAAACTACTCTTTTTTAAAGCCTTTTGGTTGTGAGGCCTTTGTCCATATTAATAAAGAAAACAGAACAAAGCTTGAGGCAAAATCAAAGAAATGTGCCTTTATTGGATATGGTGCTAATGATTTTGGTTATCGCTTATATGATTATGAAAATCACAAAATCATTAGGAGTAGAGATGTAATATTCAATGAAAAGGTCTTGTATAAGAATCAGTTGCAGGAAAAGAAACAGGAAAAAGAAAGCAAGGAATACGTGGTTCTTGATGAGATAACTGAAAAAGTAAAGGTGCCTGAAAATAATAATAATCAACAACCACAGCAGCAACAACCACCACAACAACAACAGGCACCTCAAACACCTGAAAGTGGTGTTAGAAGATCTACCAGGATAAGTAGACCCCCTGAACGATACTCTCCTTCATTATATTATTTATTGCTGACTGATTCTGGTGAACCTGAATGTTATGAAGAAGCAATGCAGGTTGAAAGCAGGAAGAAGTGGGAGATAGCCATGGAAGAAGAGATGGACTCCTTGATGCATAACCAGACTTAGGACTTAGTCAGGTTGCCTGCAGGAAAAACTATATTGCAGAATAAATGGGTTTATAGGCTGAAGGAAGAAGATGGAGGAAAACATAGGTACAAAGCTAGACTTGTGGTGAAGGGGTTTGCACAGAAGAAAGGTATTGATTTTGATGAAATATTTTCTCCTGTTGTTAAGATGAATTCAATCAGAACTATCTTAAGTCTTGTAGCAGTGGAAGATTTACATCTTGAACAGTTAGATGTAAAGATAGCATTTCTCCATGGAGATTTGGAGGAAGAGATATACATGCAGCAACCAGAAGGATATGAGGTAAAAGGGAAAGAAAAATTGGTGTGCATGTTAAAGAAGAGCTTGTATGGCTTAAAACAGGCTCCAAGGCAATGGTATCTAAAATTTGACAAGTTTATGTCTGAACAAGGTTATATTAGATGTCACTCTGATCATTGTGTTTATCTAAAAAGGCAAATTGATGGCAGCTATATTATATTGTTATTGTATGTAGATGACATGCTTGTTGCAGGATCTAACATGCAGGAAATAAATGTGCTCAAAAGAAAATTGGCAAATTCATTTGCAATGAAGGATTTGGGAGCTGCAAAACAAATCCTTGGTATGAGGATAACTAGAGACAGGAAAAATCACAATTTAACACTGCCTCATTATGAGTACATAGAAAAGGTGTTGAAAAGATTTAATATGCACAATGCAAAACCAGTTAGTACCCCTTTTGCTATCCATTTCAAACTTAGTAAGGAAATGTGCCCAAAGACCCAAGAAGACATGGATTATATGTCTAAAGTTCCATATGCATCAACAGTTGGAAGCTTAATGTATGCAATGGTCTGCACAAGGCCTGATATTGCACATGCAGTGGGAGTTGTAAGCAGGTACATGAATAATCCGGGAAAAGAACATTGGATGGCAGTAAAATGGATTCTCAGATATTTGAGAGGTACCACAAATCAAGCATTATGCTTTGGTGGTTCAAACATTGCTCTACAGGGATATGTTGATGCAGATATGGCAGGTGATAGAGATAACGGGAGGAGCACTACAGGATATGTATTTACTGTAGGTGGAACAGCTGTCAGTTGGGTTTCAAAAATCCAAAGTGTTGTTGCACTTTCAACAACAGAAGCCGAGTATGTTGCTGCTACAGAGGCTAGTAAAAAAATGATTTGGTTACAAAGGTTTATGGATGAATTGGGTAAGAAGCATGATATGGGCACACTATACAGTGATAGCCAAAGTGCTATTCATCTTGCAAAGAACTCAACATTTCATTCTAGGACTAAACACATACATCTCAAGTACCATTTCATACGGTCAGTATTGGAAGATGGAGAGTTGAAGTTGGAAAAGATACACACTAGCCAAAATCCTGCAGATATGCTAACAAAAGTTGTAACCAGGGAGAAACTGAGAATGTGCTCAGTTTCAATTGGTCTTCAAGGATGACGATGAAGATGAGGAATAGCCAGGTCCAAAGAGGAGTCATTGTCCAGCAAATGAAGCAGCGGTGGAGTTTCTACAATCAGTCTCCAAGTGGGAGATTGTTGGGTGTGGAGCCTGATTATCTTATTTATTTTGTATCACAGTATTGGACCCCATGTACCTTAAAAGGGGCGGCAATGCCGCCCGTAATTAATCGCTGCCGTGGGGGGTCTCGGAGCCCCCCCCTGGCGGGGGCTTTCGGGGGCAGCGCCCCCGAAGCTAAAAGCAAATGTAAAATTGCCTTGTAAAAGTATAGTAATTTCTAGTCAATCTGGGCCGTTCATAGGCAAATGATCTGACGATAGAAGTTATGTTTAGATTAGGGTTTCTTGCCCTAGAAGCAACCCCTCGTTTTTATGAGGGTATTGTATTGTGGCTGTGTATTGTATGTGCATTCTCGGAGCGAGAAACAGAGAGGGAGACTGTGAGAGAACAAAGGATATTACATCGGATATGATGTAGGTTGTGTCTCTTCATTTTTCTGGATAATAGAAAGGAAGGACTGGCTGTTTGGGATGGACGTAGCCCAAACTGGGTGAACCACGTATATCTATGTCTCTCTGGTTTTATGTGTTTTGTGTGCTTGTATTTTCCGCATATTTTATGTATTGCATTGCTCTGTAATATATAATTTTCTAACAATCAAATCTTATTTTATTATTTCCACTATACTTTTATATTTTCCTTAGGAGGCCCATTTTAGGCCTCAAAATTACCCTAATGGATTACAATTTCAAACATAGAAATTCCACTCCATATCAGCCACAAGCAAATGGTCAAGTGGAGTCTACCAATAAGGTGATCAAAGGAATTCTCACCAAGATTGTACATCTACATAGGAAGGATTGGGCAGATAGGCTTCCTCAAGCCTTATGGACATACTAGACTACATGGAGGAATACAACAAGACATACTCCCTAGGAACTTGTTTATGGGAAGCAAGTCATATTTCCTATATTAGAATTTCAGATCAAAACCTTCAAGATGGCAGTCCAATTGGGGCTTGACTTATCAAAAGCCTAGAAGCACAGACTGGAGCAAATTAATGAGCTTGATGAGATCAAGCAAGGTGCAATTCAAAGAACTAGTCTAGTCCAACAGCAAAGGTCCAAACGACATGATAAACATATAAAGGAGAAAAAGTTTCAAGCAAGGGATTGGGCACTTTTGTTAGATTCAAAGTTAAAATACTTTCATGGAAAGTTTCAGACTCATTGGATTGGGCCTTATGAGATTGAAAAAGGCTTTGACAGTGGAGTAGTAAGGATAAGGAAAATTGGTGAAGAAAATGTACTTCTTCTTGTGAATTGACATCGATTAAAAGTATTAAACCAATTACAAAAGAGGAGTTTATAAAAATTTTCCAAGAGAATACTGATATGTAGTTAGTGAAGGAGAATCCTTCTTCTTCCCCAACTTAGTCTTCTTTTTATTTTTTCATATCTAAACACACACACACACACACACACACACACATATATATGTTATTTATTTATTCACACACACATATATATATAATTCAAAAAAAAATGTAGAAGTATGAAAACCAATCAATGATTGGCATCCTTATATAGAAAATATAGGATGAAAATCAGAACTCTAACATCTTATATTTTCTATCCCATTCTAAAAATCCCAAAAATATTTGTTCCCCTTCTTTTTCTAAGAAATAAAAGAAGTACCTACAGAACTACTTCCATTCTGCAGCTATCATTTCATTCTGCAGTTGACATTCCATTCTGCAGTTGATACTGCATATTACAGCTTTGTTACATTTTCTTACAGTCTACTGAAGCAAGAATACTAAGCACAAGAAATTAAGAACTCCATTTGAAGATCATCATACTGAAGGATACTTGAAGAATCAACATCAAGGAAATAGAAAAAAGGTTAGTTCTAAAGGAATTATATATATATATTTTTAAATAACAAGATCAAAAAATTAGCATATATAATATAGATGATCACATGTTGCCTCAATATGTCATTATTTGATTTGATTTGGACTCATATCATGTCATAATTTGACCACGTAATTCACATCATATCTCATAACGATCCCTAACGGATTTTCCCATTTATGATTAAATGGTCATATCCTACCTTTGTAAACCATTCATCCGCATTTATTAAACCCCCATCAAGTATTCATTTCACTCGTATTTCCATAAAAATCCTCAACATCCTTAAATATATCAGCAACCCAATTCATCTCACACAGAGAAGAACAATTATGAAGGCATTGAGACTCTTCACGACAAAATACATGGGTTTGATAGTCAGGATTGAACCAGTGGGAGCTAAATTTATGGAGGGTTATCCTCAGATCAAAGAGATGCTACAAAAGTTTAAGTGGCTCAAATTTATAGAAAAAATTGACGGGTTTCAGAAGGAGATCACTAAGCCTTTTGCGAGGTCTTTCGACAAAACAGAGGTAGAAATAGGAGACATAAAATTTTCAGTAACTGAGGCATTCATAGTTGAAGCTACATATATCCTGAGAGTTGGTAAGAGATGGTTTAAAAACAAATAATTTCACAGTGAAGCATGGAGAGTTTTTCTCAAGAATCGAGGTATGGATACTTGTGTCTACAAGAAATGTATTCCTAGCTCAACACTCAAGAAAAAATGGAGAAATATGATTTTAATTTTACAGAAGTTTATCATTTGTGAAGGCAGATTTGGCTTCATGTTTCTTTATCATATTTGGTTGTTGATGAAATTTTTGGAGGATGGACAAATAAACCTCCCTTTCTTTCTACTGAATAGCTTAAAAACAATGTCCACAAATGTACAGAAAATAATTCAGTTCATAGACAACAATATGCACCATCATGGGTTGGTAAAAATACTTCTTAAATTTTATTTTAAAGTATAGAAGACTCTTGGGATAGTTTCCTAATAAAAAACCTTTTCCAAGATGAGCCAGAGGAGCCTGAGGAAGACAAGACTAGAAAAAGTAGAAGAAGGAAGGTTGATTCAAGCACTGAGCACAAACCTTCACCTCCACTATAGAAATATGAAGAGGAACTCACTCTTGTGGAGTTGATGAAAAATAAGAAATAGGATGGATTCAAGACAAGAGGTAAAACAGACAAGAAGAGCAAGGTTATAAGTGAAGAAAAATTAAACCCTCCACATCCAAGGAGAAGCTCTAGGCTCCGAAAATTCATGAAGAAGACACCATCACAAGAAACAAAGTTTGTGAACTTATATTAGGAACATCAAGTGCCATCACCCATCAATGTCTCTCCTCCACATATTCCTACACATTCTCCTATACATAATTTTGAAGGCAATCCAAGAAGAAAATCCCTAGGAATTGACCCAGTACAACAAGAGATATATCAATATATTGAATTATTAGAGAAAATAAATGCAACAGTGAATCCAGGTATGTAAGAAAAACCTATCATTCCACAAGAACCTCTAGTACTTAACACCCTCAAGCAAGAAATCTATAAGCTAAAGTTACTGAATAGGCACATTAAATAGGAAAATGAAGCTATAAAAGAACAGAACCAATTTGAGAAAGTCATCAGTGATAACACCATCTTGCATTTGGGACTATGGTACAAAAAGAACAAAAAGCTAAAAAGAAAGAACAAATCTCTAAACAGGAGAGTCATCAATCTCAAATACAAAATCCTTATGAGGAAGCCCAGGATGGCAGTCACCTCAAGGAAAACCAAGAAGAGAAAATTGGATGTATTAGCAGAAGTGTCTGAACAAATGAAATAGGAGAGGGAAGTTCAATTTTTTTATAATTGCATGAGGAAATGCAATGGCTTCTTAGTGGGGGTATGTTGAACTTCAAAAAATTTCTTTCTCTAACATCCTTTCTCATCACCTCTCCCTACCTTTTCATAAATCCATAACCCCAAATAAATGATAAATGACACATTTCATATCATAGAATGCATTTGAATGGTATCTATTTTATATTTTACGCTTCTTGTTATTTGAATGAATTTTTGTAACTCAGTTGCATAATAGATTCTATTCAGTAGCTAATTGTTGTTTCTGTGGCTGCTTTAATGGTTTGAAAGGTTTATAGGAGTGAATGAAGGAATGAGTCACATGGGCATCTTTGGAATGATCCACACATGGATCCCATCCTATCCACCAGTTTTAATTTGACAAAAAAAGGTGCATATGCTCGTGGTAAAAGTTCGGTCAAAGGACGTGATTCGAGAACAAAAGACTCTCGATTTTCTCTGACATAGAAAATCGAGAGTTAGCTACTTAGATTTTGCTTCTATGTTTCAGTTGTAATTTACATTTGTAGGCAGAAATACCTCAAGACAGTTACAGTTAAATTTGTTTAAATACCGGTTGTTTTGAAACCGCGAAGACAATCTTATTATTGTTATTGTTGTGTATGCTTTAAAATTTGTTTTGGTAGTACAAAGACAATGTTCATTTGTTCCATATTGTTCTTGACGCATGCATAGTTTGCTAGAATTTCAACTTTCTCTATTGTAGAGGGCCCCTACACAGAAAGGAGGTTTCATTAGTTTTTCTTAGTTTAATTTTTATTAGCTATGTTTTTTTTAATTCGTAGTTAGATTTACATTTCTTTACAGTTAATTCTTAGATTAAATTTCTTACTGTTTCATAGATTAAATTCATGAATTATTTCTTAGAATTAGTTTTAGATTGACTGTGTGATCTTCTGCTTATCAAATCATCTCAAGAAAGTATTCCTCTACTTTCCAAAATTGGATTGTTTTTGAAGCATTAGAGCATACGGTTATCTTAGTTTTCCTTTACATGTTTTTTATAATTCTTTTCTAGATTAAACTATCAATTAAATGTATAATCAAATGCTTTCTAAATCATATCAAGAAGATGAATTTGTCATTATTCCAAAATTGAATGGTATTTAAGTACTTGGTCATACAATAGTTGAGTTTCCTTTATATATATTTTATACTACTTTCCTAGATTAAATTCTCAATGAAATGTATAATCAAATGCTTTCTAAATCATATCAAGAAGATGACTTTGTCATTCTTCCAAAATTGAATGATATTTGAGTACTTGGTCATATAGTAGTTGAGTTTCCTTTACATGCTTTTTAATTTCTTTCTTAGATTAAATCTTTAAATAAAATATATAATCAGATGCTTTCTAAATCATATCAAGAAGATGACTTTGTCATTCTTCCAAAATTGAATGATATTTGAGTATTTGGTCATACAATAGTTGCCTTTCAATTGCTTTGAATTTGCTTTCCATATAGATTATCATTGTCATTTCAATTCTTAATCATAGGATTTGTACTTTCAATCCATGGAGTAAGACTTAGATTAAAATAGAATATAATTAGTTTTAATTCCAAAAGATCAAAGTCATTAGAATAAATGCTCTATTTTTAGATCAGATTCTAACCATTTAAAGTTTGATTCATTTTTATGCAATTTAAAATAGTTTAAGAACATTTCATTTTATTCCTTATTTCAAAACTAGTTTTCAACATTAAAATTCATTATATTTAAGTTGATCAATTTCATGGTTTCATTTCTTAATATCAATTCCCTTAGACATAAAGAAACAAAACCGCCCAAAAATAATACAAAAATATACACAACGAAGTAAGAAGAAGGTTAAATAAGCATATATAGTGCACCACACTTCATCAGATTACTAACCTGGGTTGATGATTTATGATAGAAATTTGAGACGTCAAATTGACTAAACATATATCAACAAGAAGAATTGAAAACATTGCTTCTATGAAACTAAGATTTTTTCTTTCTTGTACATACCCTTATCTTGTTTTATATAACACGGGAGTTGAAAACTAATGCATAAACATGATGCAAACTATAATGGGTCACATGTTTTATTTATATTTGTGAGTGAGAGACAATTTTCTGAATTAATGTGAGTTAAAATTTAAAACACTATTTAAATCGTTTCTAGAGGAATTTTTCTTGCTGCATATCCATCTACAACTGATTCAACAATCAAAATATTTTCATATCCATACTTGCATTGGTAAAATCCTGTGAAATCTAATCCAATTATATAAATTAACAATGCTGCAAATACAAAATCATATCCTGACGAAATATATTAAAACTACTTCAGAAAATCACGGAAAGAGCTTAAAGGATGTGGTTACAAGAGTAAATGGATGGCAATGTGATAACATGTTATGAGTAACTGTTGCCAAGACAATATTAAAATAAAATTTGTCACTAATCATCCTATAAATCAGTGATAAAAAATGAAAGGGTTTGGCTATTTTTCTTTTTCAAGAACTTGATTTTATAGGTTAAAAATACTTCCCTTCTACTATAATTTATAACAAAGCATAGTATTTCTCACAATTAAAAATTTGAAAATGAAAATTAAATTATTAAATCATCCCAAGTTTATTCTTGTTAACCATTTATTACTAGCTAACAAATTCATATACATTTCACAAGCTTCCCTTCATCACAGGGACAGAATAGGCTTTAGGACATGGACATGTAAGTTCCTGATTCTAAGCTCAGGTAAGGTCCTGCCTCAGTCTACAAGCAAAATTTCTTACCTAAGCGCCATTGTAATTGCCATGATTTTGGGATCACCTCCATTCTTTCTATAAGATCAATCATAGTAGCATAAAGTAAGTCTGAAGACCTATGGAAACTTACTCTGTCCATTGATGAGAGGAAGTTTGTAAGTATATATGATTTGATTTGTTAGAGGAATTTCAATGTTTTTGGCATCCCATCGAGCATGAAGGTTTTTCCCAATCAGTAGTGGAGCTTTTCACCTTAGTAGTCTGAGTGTTGGATGTGCAAGTGGAGGTATTCAATTCTATTGTATTATGATTTATTTTCCTAGGGAGGTGCTAGTATGCTGCTAAGTTACAACTATTCTAGTCTAATAGCATAAGCAACTTTATTGATGCCATTCCATTCTTGCAGAATCTAGGGTCCCTACTTTAAGAGGAAATGTCTATCTAGGTCCAACACTAGGGTTTTCTTCACAACCCCTATGTTTTTATTATTTTTCTAATCAATTTAGGGTTTACTTATCCTAGATTTACAATACTTATTTTATCCCTTCAAACTTTGAAACTTAAATCTAGAATGCTATGCACAAAAACATTCTATGGTTTGATAACTTGAATTTTGCCTTGATAGACTTAATACTTCATAAATTTTTTTGGGTTTCCTTTCAACATTTGGAGAGGAGCTCAGCCTGTCACTGCTCTCTTCATATCATAAGATATCATTTATGTTGTGATCTTTCGCATCATATTCTATGCATCACCCTTAATACCTAGATATGTAATCTTAGTACTTCATACATTGTGACTGAATACACTATAATTGTCAGCATGTCATTCTTTTGCATCCTAGACTTGGTTTTTTTTTATAGAGAAATGATTATAGGCCTTTGCATAAATCAAGGCAATATTTTTCACACAACATTTGATCAATTTTCTACATATTTGGGTGCAATTACAGAGTATATAGACTCAGATATTTGGCTATACCATAGGGAATTATAAGCTTCAAAGGTTTAACATTGACCATAGAGGTTTAGTGTAGACTTCGTCCTTCAAGAGAATACTAAAGGAAGGTATATATAATGATCTAGATTCTAAATGCTTCAGAATTCAACCTGTTTTACTTCGCCCTTATTTGCTTCAAGACAAAGATAATCAAGGTTACATATTTCATATACTTTTGTTCTTTCATGGATTAGTGCCATGGATTTTGTGTATGCTACAAAGATTGGATTGTTTCAGATAGATGATCTTAGATGTCATCATAGACCCTTGGCCTATACTCAGTATTTTTCATAGGCCTCAACCTCAAATTTATACTAGTCTTCTTCCACAGAGATATATTAGCTCGGATTTCAAACTTGTCATTGTTGAAATGGAAAATTATGTCTTTAATTAACTCAATTATTACTACTGGACTAGATCCATAGAGATGATGTACTTTAGAATTCATTTCAACTACTTGTATTAGATTACAGAGGTTTCCATATGGATTTCTTTGGGCTTATTATTGCCAAATTCGAACTATGCCACAAGTTCAAATTAAACCTTACCCAGATAATCATAAAATACCAATATCATAGAGATGTAATTTAAGTTTTTCCATGAATGCAATAGGTTAAAACTTGATTACAATCCACAGAGCCTCGGATTATTATACAAACTTCTTTCCCTTTCCACAAACCTTTATAGACCACAGACTTAGCTGAGGATCATGCACAAGGTTGTTATCTCTTTGCCTATAATTTTCATTATTGTTTTTTATTTTCTCTAATATGTCATGATAGTTTTTTAGTCATTTTCTTGGATTCAGAGAAGAGGTGCAGAGGAATGCCACAGAGGTGAGATGACTGATGAAGTCCGAGAAAGAGAAATTGCAGTAATGAAGGTACAATTGCAGGTACTAGAAGAATGGCTGCAAGAGCAGGAAAATCAGAAAGGAGGATGGATCTTTCCACTGAAGGGAAAGAGAGTGATTTGGCAACCATTGCAGAAGAAGTTGAGGAAAAGTGTGATTGCCTTATTGAAGAAAGAACTTTGAGTTCTTGAGCCAGAGATGGAATTTGAAGATTCCTCACGTAGATCTGTTCAAAGAGAAGTGCTTGAGGAAGCAGTCAAGACTGAAAAGTCTTGCGGTTTTAAAACTAATGAGTTTTGTATGTTTGCAAGTACAGTATAGGGAGATGAGCAAGCTTTAGAGGTTGTTCAAGAAGAGTTGAATCTGAAGTCTGTTCAGATCGATGCTGAGATAGCAAGATCTCAGGAGGAAATGAAGACGAAGGAGTCTAATCAGAATATTGGTGCAGAGAGAGAAGGACCAGTTGATGATTGGTTAAAAGCTGGTGAAGGTATGGAAAATTGTGTGAAGTTTCCAAGTTCTACTCCTAATGAAATTGTTGAATTGTATAGGAAAATAGATCTTCAGAGAAGAGAATTGGAGAGAAAGAGGACTTATGTACAGGTTAATTTGCTGAGGAAGCAAGATAAGAAAGTTTTCATGAGTGACAGTCATGGAGCAGAGGATGGTAAGAAGGAGAGACTAGCTGACAGTCTCATGGTGAATGCAAATCAGCATATTGATGTGCTGACAAAAGAGTTGGAAGAAAAATCGGAGCAGCATACTGAAGTGTTCCCAGAGGAAACTGAGGAGAAAGCCAGTGAATATTTTTTGAGTCCTGAAGAAGACTTGGAACTGCAGAGAGGAAACTTGGTGATTGAATCAACAAGTGAGATCATTGGGTCTTGTGATTTTGAAGCTGACAATTTGATTGTGTTTACAGGTGATATAGAGGACAGTCCATCACTTGGAATTGTCTTGGAAGAAGAAGAACTGTTGCAGAACGGAAATGAGACAATCATGTCTCATAAGCAAAGGCTTGTTTCCATGGGTGACAAGGAAGAATTGGCTTGTCTGTATAGCCAAGAGAAGACTGGAGGACAAATTTTTGAAATTGCTACAGTAATACAGGATGAGGCTACAGTATTTGCAGAACTTGATTTGATTGCCAGAATCAATCAAGATGATGATGGACAATTACTGAAGATTGTCGAAGGGGAAGAAGGAGGTTATGCTGGAGTTAATTTGCAGCATGTTGATGAAATGCTTAAGGAGGAATGGCTGAAAAGGGAGGGCCTGTGGAGACATTAACATTGAACCTAGGAGAAGAAGTTGCGGATGAAATTGCGGTGAGCAAAAGAATGTTGCGGAGAGGGACGGGGAAGTTTGGGGAGGCGGCAAAATTTATGATGGCGGCTAAAGCAACATCTATGGTGACCATGAGACAACATTAGCGACGACGATGGGTTGGACAGAGAGATTGAGAGCATCGAGAAGACTAATGATGAAGGCTGTCACAGGAGAGCGTGACAGAAACAACAGAAGGGTGCAGCAGCAGAAAGACAGCAAAATATTGCGAGAGCACAGCCAGTGGGGCAATGCAGCATAAAGTGTGGAAACCTGGAGAAGAACAATAGACAGAAGCAGCGACAAGTGGAAAGTTACAGCACAAGATATGGGATCCGGGAATACACAGATCCGAATACATGATCAGGCGATCATGATTAATTTTCAACTTTGGGAGTCTGATGCAGGAGCATCAAGGCCATTTTTCATTTGTAAATATGTAATAAATGGGGGTATGACATTTTTATTATTTTATTAATTAATTTGCCATTTTTAATAAAATAAGAGATAAAGTGAGGATTTTGTAAATATTATTTTATTAATTAAAAGGATATGAGAGAAATAGACTAGAAGCAAAATTTGGGATTAGGAATTCTATGTATGGGACTTTGTTGAGTCCACACCTAAAATATAGGTTTAGTTGAGGATTAGGTGGAGAGATTTTTGGAGTGAATAAATGCATTATTTATGTATAAATATGAGTGGTTTTTGTGAGGAAAATATACTTAGATATTTGAAGTTGAGTGAGAGTTATTGAGGCTTCGGGGGTTTGAACAGCCAAAGGAAATTTATAAGCCTACGGGTAGATTGTAAGGGCCATAAATACTGAATATGCTCGGCCGGGAAGAAAATTTGTAAGTATTTTCATTATTAATATGATAAGTGTGTTTTAAGAGCTTTATTGAGTGGATTAGAAATTGAATTGTTTAATTTTAATAATTGGGATTCTGAATCGAAGTTCGGTGCAAATTGATGTTTTTTATTACCCGATTTGAAAGAAATTAATTTCATTGTGTAGGTATTCACATTAAATTTAATTGTGAAACTAGGTAAATCGATCACAAATTTGGATTGATTCTATACAAGAAGAAATTGGATGTAAATTGAATTTTGTAATCATTGGTTGAAAGAGGCGCAATTCTTGTTTTTAACTCTGGAAATATATATGCTATGGAAATCATTACATAAAGGGTTATGGAAATTCGATTTGAAGAAATCAATATTGAATCTGGTTTTTACACGAATTACTGATGTCTGAGGGACGCAGTAAGCTAATTTATGAACTTTGAAGATGTACTGAATTATATGTTGCTGGAATCGATTCCTTTAGTGGCATCGATTGAGGAATTTTGTTCGATTACAAATGCTGTCGATGAATTAATTCAATTAAAGTCGATTTCAGAAGAGAAAGAGCCAGAGAGCGGCAATGAAGATGATCCAAAGGTCGATTTCCAAGAGGGCGCAAAATTATGGAGTTAGAGTAATCGAATTATGAATGAAGTATTGTATGCGGCTAATCTGTATTAGTCGAAGTCTAAATGAATGTTGTGATCGGTTGATTTGAAACATGTTGATTCCATGTTGAATGCGAAGTGCATTTCGGATCGATCTTTGAGATAGCAAGATCTCAGGAGGAAATGAAGACGAAGGAGTCTAATCAGAATATTGGTGCAGAGAGAGAAGGACCAGTTGATGATTGGTTAAAAGCTGGTGAAGGTATGGAAAATTGTGTGAAGTTTCCAAGTTCTACTCCTAATGAAATTGTTGAATTGTATAGGAAAATAGATCTTCAGAGAAGAGAATTGGAGAGAAAGAGGACTTATGTACAGGTTAATTTGCTGAGGAAGCAAGATAAGAAAGTTTTCATGAGTGACAGTCATGGAGCAGAGGATGGTAAGAAGGAGAGACTAGCTGACAGTCTCATGGTGAATGCAAATCAGCATATTGATGTGCTGACAAAAGAGTTGGAAGAAAAATCGGAGCAGCATACTGAAGTGTTCCCAGAGGAAACTGAGGAGAAAGCCAGTGAATATTTTTTGAGTCCTGAAGAAGACTTGGAACTGCAGAGAGGAAACTTGGTGATTGAATCAACAAGTGAGATCATTGGGTCTTGTGATTTTGAAGCTGACAATTTGATTGTGTTTACAGGTGATATAGAAGACGGTTCATCACTTGGAATTGTCTTGGAAGGAGGAGAACTGTTGCAGAAAGAAGATGAGACAATCATGTCTCATAAGCAGAGGCTTGTTTCCTTGGGTGACAAGAAAGAATTGGCTTGTCTGTATAGCCAAGAGAATACTGGAGGACAAATTTTTGAAACTACTATAATAATACAGGATGAGGCTACAGTATTTGCAGAACTTGATTTGATTTCCAGAATCAATCAAGATGATGATGGACAATTACTGAATATTGTCGAAGGGGAATATGGAGGTTATGCTGGAGTTAATTTGCAGCATGTTGATGAAATGCTTGAGGAGGAATGGCTGAAATTTTTGCTGGAGACATTTGAACCAGAGAAAGAAGTTGCAGATGAAATTGCAGGTGATGAGCAAAAGAATGTTGCAGAGGGACAGGAAGTTTGGGAGGCAGCAAAATTTATGATGGCAGCTAAAGCAACATCTATGGTGACAACTGAGACAACATTAGCGACAACAGTAGGTTGGACAGAGAGATTGAGAGCATCAGAAGACTAATGATGAAGGTGTCTCAGAGGCAGCAGACAACAACAAGAAAGCAGAAGAATTTAAGCAAGAGAAATACAACAAAATATTGCGAGAGCACAGTCAGTGGGGAAATGCAGCAGAAAGTGTGGAGACCTAGAGAAGAACAACAGATAGAAGCAGCGACAAGTGGAAAGTTACAGCACAAGATATGGGGTCTAGACATACACAGATCCGAACACATGATTAGGTGATCATGATTAATTTTAACGTTGGGAGTCTGATGCAGGAGCATCAAGGCCATTTTTCATTTGTAAATATGTAATAAAAGGGGGTGTGACATTTTTATTATTTTATTAATTAATTTTTTATTTTTAAATAAAATAGGAGATAATTTGGAAAAGTGAGGATTTTGTAAATATTATTTTATTAATTAAAAGGATATGAGAGAAAATAGAATTAAGTAGCAAAATTAGGGAGTGGGAATGCTATGTACGGGACTTAGTTGAGTCCACATCTAAAATGTATTTAAATTAGATTTAGTTGAGGATTAGGTGGAGAGATTTTTGGAGTGAATTAAATTCGTTATTTATGTATAAATAAGAGTGGTTTTTGTGAGGAAAATACACTTGAATAGTTGAGATCAGAGTGAGAGTTATTGAGGAGCAGGGTTTGAACAGCCAAGGCTATAAGCCTCTGGGCAGATTGTAAGGGCCATAAATGCTGAATATATGGCCAGGAAGAAAATTTTGTAAGTATTTTCATTATTAATATGATAAGTGTGTGTTTTAGAGCTTTATTGGTGGATTAGAAATTGGGTGTTTAATTTCTGTAATTGGGATTGAATCGAAGTTCGGTGCAAATTGATGTTTTAATACCCGATTTGAAGAAGTCAATTTCACTATGTAAGATGGTGCATTCAATTTAATTATGAAACTAGGTAAATCGATCACAAATTTGGATCGATTCTATATAAGAAAAATTGGATGTAAATCGAGTTTGGTGATCACTAGTTGAAAGAGGCACAATTCTTGTTTTTAACTCTGGAAATATATATGTTATGGAAATCGTTGCATAAAGGGTTATTGAAATTCGATTTGAAGAAATCAATATTGAATCTGGGTTTTACACAAATTACTGATATCTGAGGGACGCAGTAAGCTAATTTCTGAACTCTGAAGATGTACTGAATTATATGTTGCTGGAATCGATTCCTTTAGTGGCATCGATTGAGAAATTCTGTTCGATTACAAATGATATTGATGAATTAATACAATTAAATTCGATTTCAGGATAGAGTACGATGTGTTTGAAGTCGATTTCAGCAGAGAAAGAGCCAGAGAGCGGCAATGAAGATGATCCAAAGGTCGATTTCCAAGAGGGTGCAGTAAAATTATGGAGTTAGAGTAATCGAATTATGAATGAAGTATTGTATGCGGCTAATCTGCATTTGTCAAAGTCTAAATGAATGTTGTGATCAGTTGATTTCAAACAGGTTGATTCCATGTTCAAGGCAATTGTATGTATAATTGTTTAATTGAAGTTCTATCGTCGGATCGATGAGGCGTTCATGGAGTGAAGCGATCGACTTTGGAGGTGTGTATGAAGAGTAAGCTATGGAAAGATCGATGTATGGCGCAGAAAAAAACTCTGTTACTGGAATTATGAAACTGAATTACTGGATTTATTGTGAAAGGAGAATCGATTTAAGTAATATTGATTCATGTTTTGATTCGAACGGAGTATACATTTGTTGAGAAGAACACAAAAGGGATTGAGCAGCGTGGAGGAGGTTTGAACCATGGTTCAATCCAAATTGGTATTTTATGTTGGGTTTTGAAAGTCGATTTCCAGAAAGGCGTTAAAAAAAAATGCGGAATTGACCAGCAACTGAAGCAGATCCAAATTTGTCAGATGAGGTCGATGGGGTCGATTATTTCCAACGAAGAAACTGACAATTACAGTCATGAACTATATGAAGAGGTTTTGGTATAAATTCAATTATTTAATTGAATCGAATTTTGTTGTATTGCAGAGATAAGAAATTGACCATGTAATGGAGAATGAAGATCATTAGTTGGGCGACGGAAATCAAATGCTGAAGGAGAAATTAGAGGCAGGAACTTCAAGTTAAGAAGTATTTCCTGATTGGAGAAGATCGAAGTTTGAAGGAGAGATCGATTTGTATAAATCGATATTGGTTTTGTATCTCCACACATGAAGCAAAGAGCAGTTTATGAAGTAAACTCCATACAGTCTAGTTGAAGGCGTAGATATCACAAGGTATGTCAATTGAAATGGAAATCTGGGCGTTTTAATTTAATAGAGATTAAAGAAAGCTTCCATGTTATTATGAGTTGCCTAGATGGGAAATTTTAATGGAGTATAAATGTGAGTGGGATTCAATTACAAATTGAAAGTTCATGAAGTAGAAATGACAATGGTTTATTTTAACCATTGTTTTATTTGTAAAGAAGCTTCTGCATGAGTTAAATTTGCTAGAAATTGGACTTTATTGACATGAAACTGGAATTGCTTTTGTATGCATGGTACTGGTAGAGATTCTGGGTATTGCAGGGGTTCCCCTACATCATTTTTGGTATCAAAGAAGGAAGGCTCTGTTGAAGATGTTTGTTTTTTCTGAATGAATGCAAGAAGGTTTTGTTGAAGTGTGTTTTCTTTGAATAGGTGATGAAGGCTGAAAGGAAGATCAGATTCTAAATCTGATATGCAAGCTACACATTTGCAGTGAACAAGATTGCATAAGTGAATGGAGGACAAGATCATGCAGGATCTTAAAGGTGAGATGATTTTCTGATTTGAAATTTGTGATTAAAGTTCATGGTTGCAGAGAAGATGATGGCAGTGAACCTGACATTCAGCTAAAGGCTGGATATGAAGGAAAATTGCAGTGTCCTGAAGAGAAGGTGAGTTGAAGAGATAGCCTAGAGAAATCAAAGGAGAGTGCTCAAGAGGTTCCAGAGGTAGTGAACCAGTACTTACCAAAATACCAGATCTAGTAAAGTGGATTGGTGAGGTAAGGGGCAGCAGGAGAGATTGCCGTTGCAAAAGCTAGTGCAACTCATGGTGAGTGAGAAACTCATGGAGGAGATGATCATGGAGCATCAAAGAAGAGGTTTAGAGGAATGCCACAGAGGTGAGATGACTGATGAAGTCCGAGAAAGAGAAATTGCAGTAATGAAGGTACAATTGCAGGTACTAGAAGAATGGCTGCAAGAGCAGGAAAATAAGAAAGGAGGATGGATCTTTCCACTGAAGGGAAAGAGAGTGATTTGGCAACCATTGCAGAAGAAGTTGAGGAAAAGTGTGATTGCCTTATTGAAGAAAGAACTTTGAGTTCTTGAGCCAGAGATGGAATTTGAAGATTCCTCACGTAGATCTGTTCAAAGAGAAGTGCTTGAGGAAGCAGTCGAGACTGAAAAGTCTTGCGGTTTTAAAACTAATGAGTTTTGTATGTTTGCAAGTATAGTATAGGGAGATGAGCAAGCTTTAGAGGTTGTTCAAGAAGAGTTGAATCTGAAGTCTGTTCAGATCGATGCTGAGATAGCAAGATCTCAGGAGGAAATGAAGACGAAGGAGTCTAATCAGAATATTGGTGCAGAGAGAGAAGGACCAGTTGATGATTGGTTAAAAGCTGGTGAAGGTATGGAAAATTGTGTGAAGTTTCCAAGTTCTACTCCTAATGAAATTGTTGAATTGTATATGAAACTAGATCTTCATAGAAGAGAATTGGAGAGACAGAGGACTTATGTACAGGTTAATTTTCTAAGGAATCAAGATAAGAAAGTTTTCATGAATGACAGTCATGGAGCAGAGGATGGGAAGAAGGAGAGACTAGCTGACAGTCTCATGGTAAATGCAAATCAGCATACTGATGTGCTGATAAAGGAGTTGGAAGAAAACTCAGAGTAGCATACTGAAGTGTTGCCAGAGGAAACTAAGGAGAAAGCCAGTGAATATTTTCTGAGTCCTGAAGAAGACTTGAAACTGCAGAGAGGAAACTTGGTGATTGAATCAACCAGTGAGACCATTAGGTCTTGTGATTTTGAAGCTGACAATTTGATTGTGTTTACAGGTGATATAGAAGACAGTTCATCACTTGGAATTGTCTTGGAAGGAGGTGAACTGTTGCAGAAAGAAGATGAGACAATCATGTCTCATAAGCAGAGGCTTGTTTCCATGGGTGACAAGGAAGAATTGGCTTGTCTGTATAGCCAAGAGAAGACTAGAGGACAAATTTTTGAAACTGCTACAGTAATACAGGATGAGGCTACAGTATTTGCAGAACTTGATTTGATTGCCAGAATCAATCAAGATGATGATGGAAAATTACTGAAGATTGTCGAAGGGGAAGATGGAGGTTATGCTGGAGTTAATTTGCAGCATGTTGATGAAATTCTTGAGGAGGAATAGCTGAAATGTTTGCTGGAGACATTTGAACCAGAGAAAGAAGTTGCAGATGAAATTGCAGGTGATGAGCAAAAGAATGATGCAGAGGGATAGGATGTTTGGGAGGCAGCAACATTTATGGTGGCAGCTGAAGCAACATCTATGGTGACAGCTGAGACAACATTAGCGGCAGCAACAGGAAGTGAAAGCAACAGCAGTAGGTTGGACAGAGATATTGAAAGCATCAGAAGACTAATGATGAAGGTGTCTCAGAGGCAGCAGACAACAACAAGAAAGCAGAAGAATTTAAGCAAGAGAAAGACAACAAAAGATTGCGAGAGCACAGTCAGTGGGGCAATGCAGCATAAAGTGTGGAGACATGGAGAAGAACAACAGATAGAAGCAGCGACAAGTGGAAATTTACAGCACAAGATATGGGATCCAAGCATACACAGATCTGAACACGTGATCAGGTGATCATGATTAATTTTAACGTTGGGAGTCTGATGCAGGAGCATCAAGGCCATTTTTCATTTGTAAATATGTAATAAAAGGGGGTGTGAAATTTTTATTATTTTATTAATTAATTTTTTATTTTTAAATAAAATAGGAGATAATTTGGAAAAGTGAGGATTTTGTAAATATTCTTTTATTAATTAAAAGGATATGAGAGAAAATAGAATTAAGTAGCAAAATTAGGGAGTAGGAATGCTATGTACGAGACTTAGTTGAGTCCACATCTAAAATGTATTTAAATTAGATTTAGTTGAGGATTAGGTGGAGAGATTTTTGGAGTGAATTAAATTCATTATTTATGTATAAATAAGAGTGGTTTTTGTGAGGGAAATACACTTGAATAGTTGAGATCAGAGTGAGAGTGATTGAGAGCAGGGTTTGAACAGCCAAGGCTGTAAGCCTCTAGGAAAATTGTAAGGGCCATAAATATTGAATATCTATCCAGGAAGAAAATTTTGTAAGTATTTTCATTATTAATATGATAAGTGTGTGTTTTAGAGCTTTATTGGTGGATTAGAAATTGGGTGTTTAATTTTTGTAAATGGGATTGAAACGAAGTTCGGTGCAAATTGATATTTTAATACCTGCTTTGAAGAAGTCGATTTCACTATGTAAGATGGTGCATTCAATTTAATTGTGAAACTAGGTAAATCGATCACAAATTTGGATCGGTTCTATATAAGAAAGATTGGATGTAAATCGACTTTGGTGATCACCAGTTGAAAGAGGCGCAATTCTTGTTTTTAACTCTGGAAATATATATGTTATGGAAATCGTTGCATAAAGGGTTATTGAAATTCGATTTGAAGAAATCAATATTGAATTTGGGTTTTACACGAATTACTGATATCTGAGGGACGCAGTAAGCTAATTTTTGAACTCTGAAGATGTACTGAATTATATGTTACTGGAATCGATTCCTTTAGTGGCATCGATTGAGAAATTCTTTTCGATTACAAATGCTGTTGATGAATTAATACAATTAAAGTCGATTTCAGCATAGAGGACGATGTGTTTGAAGTCGATTTCAGCAGAGAAAGAGCTAGAGAGCGGCAATGAAGATGATCCAAAGGTCGATTTCCAAGAGGGTGTAGTAAAATTATGGAGTTAGAGTAATCGAATTATGAATGAAGTATTGTATGCGGCTAATCTGCATTAGTTGAAGTTTAAATGAATGTTGTGATCAGTTGATTTGAAACAGGTTGATTCCATGTTCAAGGCAATTGTATGCATAATTGTTTAATTGCAGATATTTCAGTTGCAAAGAAGTTCTATTGTCAGATCGATGAGGCGTTCATGGAGTGAAGGGATCGACTGTGGTGGTGCGTATGAAGGGTAAGCTATGGAAAGATCGATGTATGGCGCAGAAAAAAACTCTGTTATTGGAATTATGAAACTGAATTAATGGATTTATTGTGAAAGGAGAATCGATTTAAGTAATATCGATTCATGTTTTGATTCGAACGGAGTCTACATTTGTTGAGAAGAACACAAAAGGGATTGAGCAGCATGGAGGAGGTTTGAACCATGGTTCAATCCAAATTGGTATTTTATGTTGGGTTTTGAAAGTCGATTTCCAGAAAGGCATTAAAAAAAAAAGGAGGAATTGACCAGCAACTGAAGCAGATCCAAATTTGTCAGATGAGTTTGATGTGGTCGATTATTTCCAACGAAGAAACCGACAGTTACAGTCATGAACTATACGCAGAGGTTTTGGTAATAAATTCAGTTATTTAATTGAATCGAATTTTGTTGTATTGTAGAGATAAGAAATGTACCATGTAATGGAGAATGAAGATCATGTGTTGGGCGACGGTAATCAAATGCTGAAGGAGAAATTAGAGGCAGGAACTTCAAGTTAAGAAGTATTTCCTGATTGGAGAAGATCGAAGTTTGAAGGAGAGATCAATTTGTATAAATCGATATTGGTTTTGTATCCCCACATATGAAGTAAAGAGCAGTTTATGAAGTAAACTCCATACAGTCTAGTTGAAGGCGCAGAGATCACAAGGTATGTCAATTGAAATGGAAATCTGGGCGTTTGAATTTAATAGAGATTAAAGAAATCTTCCATGTTATTATGAGTTGTCTAGATGGGAAATTTTAATGGTGTATAAATGTGAGGGGGATTCAATTACAAATTGAAAGTTCATGAAGTAGAAATGACAATGGTTTATTTTAACCATTGTTTTATTTGTAAAGAAGCTTCTGCGTGAGTTAAATTTGCCAAAAATTGGACTTTATTGACATGAAACCAGAATTTATTTTGTATGCATGGTACTGGTAGAGATTCTGGGTATTGCAGGGGTTCCCCTGCATCATTTTTGGTATCAAAGTAGGAAGGCTCTGTTGAAGATGTTTGTTTTTTCTGAATTAATGCAGGAAGATTTTGTTGAAGTGTGTTTTATTTGAATGTGTGATGAAGGCTGAAAGGAAGATCAGATTCTAAATCTGATATGCAAGCTACACAATTGCAGTGAACAGGATTGCAGAAGTGAATGGAGGACAAGATCATGCAGGATCTTAAAGGTCAGATGATTTTCTGATTTGAAATTTGTGATTAAAGTTCATGGTTGCAGAGAAGATGATGGAAGTGAACCTAACATTCAGCGAAAGGCTGGATATGAAGGAAAATTGCAGCGTCCTGAAGAGAAGATGAGTTGAAGAGATAGCCTATAGAGAGAAGAGGAGAGTGCTCAAGAGGTTCCGGAGGCAGTGAACCAGTACTTACCAAAAGACCAGATCCAGTAAAGTGGATTGGTGAGGTAAGGGGTAGCAGGAGAGATTGTTGTTGCAGAGGCTAGTGCAACTCATGGTGAGTGAGAAACTCATGGAGGAGATGATCATGGAGGATCAGAGAAGAGGTTCAGAGGAATGCCACAGAGGTGAGATGACTGATGAAGTCCGAGAAAGATAAATTGCAGTAATGAAGGTACAATTGTAGGTACTAGAAGAATGGCTGCAAGAGTAGGAAAATCAGAAAGGAGGACGGATGTTTCCACTGAAGGGAAAGAGAGTGATTTGGAAACCATTGAAGAAGAAGTTGAGGCAAAGTGTGATTGCCTTATTGAAGAAACAACTTAGATTTCTTGAGCCAGAGATGGAATTTGAAGATTCCACACGCAGATCTGTTCAAAGAGAAGTGCTTGAGGAAGCAGTCGAGACTGAAAAGTCTTGCGGTGTTAAAACTAATGAGTTGTGTATGTTTGCAGGTACAGTACAGGGAGATGAGCAAGCTTTAGAGGTTGTTCAAGAAGAGTTGAATCTGAAGTCTGTTCAGATCAATGCTGAGATAGAAAGATCTCAGGAGGAAATGAAGACAAAGGAATTTAATCAGAATATTGGTGCAGAGAGAGAAGGACCAGTTGATGATTGGTTAAAAGCTAGTGAAGGAATGGAAAATTGCGTGAAGTTTCCAAGTTCTACTCCTAATGAAATTGTTGAATTGTATAGGAAAATGGATCTTCAGAGAAGAGAATTGGAGAGACAGAGGACTTATGTACAGGTTAATTTGCTGAGGAAGCAAGATAAGAAAGTTTTCATGAATGACAGTCATGGAGCAGAGGATTGTTAGAAGGAGAGACTAGCTGACAGTCTCATGGTGAATGAAAATCAGCATACTGATGTGCTAATAAAGTATTTGGAAGAAAACTCAAAGCAGCATACAGAAGTGTTGCCAGAGGAAACTGAGGAGAAATCCAGTGAAGATTTTCTAATTCCTGAAGAAGACTTGGAACTGCAGAGAGGAAACTTGGTGATTGAATCAACAAGTGAGACCATTGGGTCTTGTGATTTTGAAGCTGACAATTTGATTGTGTTTACAAGTGATATAGAAGACAATTCATCACTTGGAATTGTCTTGGAAGGATGAGAACTGTTGCAGAAAGAAGATGAGACAATCATGTCTCATAAGCAGAGGCTTGTTTCGATGGACGACAAGGAAGAATTGGCTTGTCTGTATAGCCAAGAGAATACTGGAGGACAAATTTTTGAAACTTCTACAGTAATACAGGATGAGGCTACAATATTTGTAGAACTTGATTTGATTGCGAGAATCAATCAAGATGATGATGGAAAATTACTGAAGATTGTCGAAGGGGAAGATGGAGGTTATGCTGGAGTTAATTTGCAGCATGTTGATGAAATGCTTGAGGAGGAATGGCTGGAATGTTTGCTGGAGACATTTGAACCAGAGAAAGAAGTTGTAGATGAAATTGCAGGTGATGAGAAAAATAATGTTGCAGAGGGACAGGAAGTTTGGGAGGCAGCAACATTTATGATGGCAGCTGAAGCAGCATCTATGGTGACAGCTGAGACAACATTAGCGGCAGAAACAGGAAGTGAAAGCAGCAGCAATAGGTTGGACAGAGAGATTGAAAGCATCAGAAGACTAATGATGAAGGTGTCTCAGAGGCAGCAGACAACAACAAGAAAGCAAAAGAATTTAAGCAAGAGAAAGACAACAAAAGATTGCGAGAGCACAGTCAGTGGGGAAATGCAGCATAAAGTGTGGAGACCTGGAGAAGAACAACAGATAGAAGCAGCGACAAGTGGAAAGTTACAACACAAGATATGGGATCCAGGCATAGACAGATCTGAACACATGATCAGGCGATCATGATTAATTTTAACGTTGGGAGTCTGATGCAGGAGCATCAAGGCCATTTTTCATTTGTAAATATGTAATAAAAGGGGCTGTGACATTTTTATTATTTTATTAATTAATTTGTTATTTTTAAATAAAATAGGAGATAATTTGGAAAAGTGAGGATTTTGTAAATATTCTTTTATTAATTAAAAGGATATGAGAGAAAATAGAATTAAGTAGCAAAATTATGGAGTAGGAATGTTTTGTACGGGACTTAGTTGAGTCCACATCTAAAATGTATTTAAATTATATTTAGTTGAGGATTAGGTGGAGAGATTTTTGGAGTGAATTAAATTCATTATTTATGTATAAATATGAGTGGTTTTTGTGAGGAAAATACACTTGAATAGTTGAGATTCGAGTGAGAGTGATTGAGAGCAGGGTTTGAATAGCCAAGGCTGTAAGCCTCTGGGCAAATTTTAAGGGCCATAAATGTTGAATATCTGGCCAGGAAGAAAATTTTGTAAGTATTTTCATTATTAATATGATAAGTGTGTGTTTTAGAGCTTTATTGATGGATTAGAAATTGGGTGTTTAATTTTTGTAATTGGGATTGAATCGAAGTTCGGTGCAAATTGATATTTTAATACCCGCTTTGAAGAAGTCGATTTCACTCTGTAAGATGGTGCATTCAATTTAATTGTGAAACTAGGTAAATCGATCACAAATTTGGACCGATTCTATATAAGAAAAATTGGATGTAAATCGAGTTTGGTGATCACTAGTTGAAAGAGGCGCAATTCTTGTTTTTAACTCTGAAAATATATATGTTATGGAAATCGTTGCATAAAGGGTTATTGAAATTCGATTTGAAGAAATCAATATTGAATCTAGGTTTTACACGAATTACTGATATCTGAGGGACGCAGTAAGCTAATTTATGAACTTTGAAGATGTACTGAATTATATGTTGCTGGAATCGATTCCTTTAGTGGCATCGATTGAGAAATTATGTTCGATTACAAATGCTTTTGATGAATTAATATAATTAATGTCGATTTCAGCATAGAGGACGATGTGTTTGAAGTCGATTTCAGCAGAGAAAGAGCCAGAGACTGGCAATGAAGATGATCCAAAGGTCGATTTCCAAGAGGGTGCAGTAAAATTATGGAGTTAGAGTAATCGAATTATGAATGAAGTATTGTATGTGGCTAATCTGCATTAGTCGAAGTCTAAATGAATGTTGTGATCAGTTGATTTCAAACAGGTTGATTCCATGTTCAAGGCAATTGTATGTATAATTGTTTAATTGCAGAGATTTCAGTTGCAAAGAATTTCTATCGTCGGATCGATGAGGCATTCATGGAGTGAAGCGATCGACTGTGGAGGTGAGTATGAAGGGTAAGCTATGGAAAGATCGATGTATGACGCAGAAAAAAACTCTGTTACTGGAATTATGAAACTGAATTAATGGATTTATTGTGAAAGTAGAATCGATTTAAGTAATATCGATTCATGTTTTGATTCGAACGGAGTCTACGTTTGTTGAGAAGAACACAAAAGGGATTGAGCAGCGTGGAGGAGGTTTGAACCATGGTTCAATCCAAATTGGTATTTTATGTTGGGTTTTGAAAGTCGATTTCCAGAAAAGCGTTGAAAAAAAAGGCGGAATTGAGTAGCAACTGAAGCCGATCCAAATTTGTCAGATGAGTTCAATGGGGTCGATTATTTCCATCGAAGAAACCGGCAATTACAGTCATGAACTATACGTAGAGGTTTTGGTAATAAATTTGGTTATTTAATTGAATCAAATTTTGTTGTATTGCAGAGATAGGAAATTGACCATGTAATGGAGAATGAAGATCATGATTTGGGTGACGGCAATCAAATGCTGAAGGAGAAATTAGAGGCAGGAACTTCAAGTTAAGAAGTATTTCCTGATTGGAGAAGATCGAAGTTTGAAGGAGAGATCGATTTGTATAAATCGATATTGGTTTTGTATCTCCACACATGAAGTAAAGAGCAGTTTATGAAGTAAACTCCATATAGTCTAGTTGAAGGCGCAGAGATCACAAGGTATGTCAATTGAAATGGAAATCTGGGCGTTGGAATTTAATAGAGATTAAAGAAAGCTTCCATGTTATTATGAGTTGCCTAGATGGGAAATTTTAATGGAGTATAAATGTGAGTGGGATTCAATAACAAATTGAAAGTTCATGAAGTAGAAATGACAATGGTTTATTTTAACCATTGTTTTATTTGTAAAGAAGCTTCTACATGAGTTAAATTTTCCATAAATTGGACTTTATTGACCTGAAACCGGAATTTCTTTTGTATGCATGGTACTGGTAGAGATTCTGGGTATTGCAGGGGTTCCCCTGCATCATCAATCCTCTCCACTTAGAATCTTTTGGACCAGAAAAACTTGATTTTAAGCGAAATTAAGTGAGGATATAGCTCCCTCACTTTTCGGATCTCCATCCATTTTGCCTTACTCGGATTCATTCCCTTGAGTCCCACTCGAAGATATTCCACATCTCGTCATATGGAAGTACAAACTTTTCTATCCAATATGGTATCTTCCTGCAACTCTGTCATGTACTAAGGTGATAAGTCATCAATCAAAGGAATCTGTGTATCATCCTCAGGATCAATAATCATTGGAGGTTCATACAATTTTAGATTTTCAACATTCACAACTGAGTAAATATGCATGTAAGGCGATAAATATGATTGGAATGAATTATTTCCAATCTTCTTAGTAATTTTAAAGGGACCATACCTAATAGAATTTAGTTTATTACCTTCCCCTTTTAACGTGTCTTTGTTGATATACAACCATACCCGATCTCTAATCTGAAAATGATGATCGACTCGATGCTTGTCATGACGCAATTTGTATTTGGCTTGACTCTTCTCCAACTGATCCTATACTACCTCAAGTATTTGTTGTATCTGCTGAATGAACTTGACTGCCTTGCTTGAATAATCTCATCCATCCACTATATCTTCTTCACCGAAAACAAAGTCCATTGGTGAATTTGGTAGATACCCCAAGCATGTTTCGAATGGTGATATTTGAGTTGAAGAATGTAGAGCACGGTTGTAAGCATGCTGCACATAAGGTAGTGATTCATCCCACAACTTAGGATGTTTACTGCAATAACACCGGAGAATATGTATTACAGTTTTGTTCACCACTTCGGGTTGTTTGTCGGTTTGCAGATGAAAGGTTGTACTCTTCTTCAGCTTGGTATCCATGAGTCCCCATAAAGTAGACCAAAATTCTCCTACAAAGCGAGTATCTTAGTCAGAGATAATAGAAGTAGGTAACCCAAAATGAAACCATACCTGTTGGAAGAACATTTGTGTTGTTTGTTCTGCAGTTACTTTCTTTTTGCATGGAACAAGAATGCACATTTTGCTGAATCTATCAACCAAGACATACATATAATCATGTCCTTTTCTGGACATAGGTATTCCTCCAACAAAATCCATGGAAATTCTTTCCCATGGTCACAAAGGAACTGTAAGTGGCATGTACAAACCAATATTTCGATTACTTGGCTTTCTTGTTGAACACATTACACATCCTTTAATGTACTTTGATACTATTTCATACATACAATGCCAATAAAAATACCTTTTAATTTGTGCCATAGTTTTACTTATTCCAAAATTCCCTACTATTCAAGAAGAATGAGCTTCCCAAATGACTTGTGCCATTTTTGTGTGTGGAACGCATAACCTACCCAGATGATATAATAACCTGTCATGAATATGATAATTGATTTCTTCTATTTGATTACCATGAGTTAGTGATTCATATATTTCTTTGAAATCTTCAACAGTACTATACTGTTCTACATAACTTTCCTGTGTCAATGAGCTATTTTGCAGTATTACTGAAACATTCAAAGATGGTCTAGATAGCATACAAGCTACTTTGGTAACTGTTCCTTTCTTATATTTGATTACTAAGTGAAACTGCTGAAGAAATCCCATCCATCTGTAGTGGCGAGATTGTTGCAACTTATTTTGTGATTGAAGGTATTGAAGTGGCTGATGATCTGTATGAATCACTGTTTCCTTACCCATAATGTAATGTTCCCATTTCTTTACACTTTATACTAAAGAAAATATTTTCTTATCATATGTTGGATAATTAATTACTGCCTTAGAAAAAGTTTTAGAATGAAAACAAATTGGCTCTTTATTTTTGAGTAGGACTGCTCCCATTGCATATCCACTTGCATCTATTTCTATTTCAAATAGTTGTTGAAGATCAGGTAATGCTAAGACTAGCGCTGTAACTAATTTCTGTTTAAGTGTATCAAAATATTTTTGTTTTTTACTTCCCCATTGAAAAATGACTTTAGATCCTATTAGAGCATGTAATGGTGATGCAATCAAAGAAAACTAAGAAATAAATTTTCTCCAATACTAAACTGCCCCTAGAAAAATTCTGACTTCAGTCACATTTTGTGGCCTTGGCCACTTAAGGATTACATCTATCTTAGCTGGATCTGTCTTTAAATGACCACATCCAACTATGTTTCCGAGATAAACTAATGAATCTTTCCAAAATTCACATTTCGACAGTTTAATGTATATTTTTTGTTGTGCAATATTTCAAAAACCTGCTTAACCTGCTTAACATGTTCCTCCTTACTTGAAATGAAGATTAAGATATCATATAAATAAAAAATGAAAAAATTGTCGATATATGGTAAAAAAATATCAGTTATGACTCTCATAAAAGTTGTTGGCACATTGTATAAACCAAAAGGCATTACTAACCACTCAAATATTCCTTGCCTAGTTTTAAATGTTGTTTTCCATTTATCATTTTTTGATATCCTTATTTTATGATATCCACTACGTATGTCCAACTTAGTAAAGTAAATATCATTCTTCAATTGATCGAGCAAATCATCAATCCTAGGAAGAGGGTACCTATTTTTTATTGTGATTTTATTTAAAGCTCTAAAATCAACACACATTCTCCATGTTCCATCTTTCTTAGGAACTAGAATGATAGGTGAACCACATGGAGATGTACTTGGTCGAACTAAACCTTTTTCTACCAATTCTTGGATTTGTCTTTTAATTTCTTCATTCTCTATTATTGACATTTGATACGTACCAATATTAGGAAGAGGGGCATCCGACACTAACTGAATCTCATGTTGTATTTCTCTTTTTGGAGGAAGATGTTTAGGTTCTTTGAATAGATTCTGAAATGATTCTACTAATTTAACCAAAATGTCTTTAAAATAAACTTCACAACATGTAAATGCATCTTGAAAATATTTATGTTGTTCCTTAAAAACCATGAGAATGTATCTTTTACTTGAACTAATTAAGTGCTTCATCTGATTAGCATTGATTAAGTCTAAGTGATTTTTAGTTTTATGTGCCCTTACAATATATTCAATTCCATCTTTCTTAAGATGATACTTATGTTCCTTCCTATAGAATACTGCATCACGGTCATAGAGATAAGGGCTTCCTAAGAAAATTCCACAAATGTCTAACAGTATCACATCTAGATCCACTTCATCGACATAGTTAGCTGTGATTGCAAATTTTAAATGACACTGTTTGGTAACATGAATTTGAGTTTGATATTTTAACCAACCTAAAGGATATTGTTTTGGATGATTATGTGTTTTCAAACCCAATTGTTCAACCAATGACTCTGAAATCAAATTTGTTTGTGATCCTGTATCGAACAATGTATCTATCTCAGTATGCTTTGAAGTTACCCTTATATGAAATAACTCGATTATTTTTTCTTCATTCAACTGCGTGATATTTGAAGAGGCGCAAGTACTAGCTTCAAATATTTTACATATTGTAACCATAGCAATGATTTTTCCTTTATCACCTGAATCGGATCCCAAGTCCCGCTGAACTGCTATCGTAGCCTTCCTATCACCCTTCTTCTTTTGGAACTTTTTTGGCTTAAGTTCCGGATGGAGTTTCCAACACCTAGCTTCAGTATGACCGATCCTTTGGTAATGTGTATAGGTAGGTATTTCATCTTCCTTCTGAGTGGTGGTAGTCTTCCTTCCCTTTGATTTTCCCTTCTTCTTGCTATCTTTGGTTTCCCCTTACTTAGATGCCTTTGGTGTAAACTTGAATGGTCTACCACCTGATTCGACATGAATAGCTTGGACAATGACTTCATCAAAATCATTTGGATTGAACATTAATAATGTATGATGAAAATATGAATGAAAATTTCGAATATACTTCAACAAAGTTTCTTTTGTGTCTAAAGAAATACTGAGTGCTAATGCCTTCTTTCTGAATTCCTGTGTGAATTCTTGAACACTCTGTCCCTTACCTTGTCGCAAGTGCTGCCAATCAATTACAGCATGTTCTGTGTGACCCAACAGATAGAATTTTTTCTTTAGAGCTTTAATAAACTTAGTCCATGAGGTGATAACTTTTCCTTTACGCTTTAAATCTATATGTGTCTTACTTTCCCACCAGATCAAAGCAGTACCCCCCATTCTAGGAGTAGCTAATTGGATCTTTGCCTTGTCATCAGTAATATCTTGAATACGATAATAGAATTCTAACTATTTTACCCAATTATCTAGTTTCTCAGGGTTTATTTCACCATCATACACAGGTAATTCAAACTTAACATCAAGTTGAAATAATGGAATCTTATGTTTCTTTTCTTTTTCTGATTTAGAACTAGAAATAGAGGAAGAAGAAGATGATGATGGAGATGACGGAGGAGAAGGAGATTTATCTGCCTTGCCTTTACCCTTTTCCTTCTTTGATGCCTTTGAAGATGAGGTTGCATCCCTTGTATTCTTGTCTTCATATAATTTTGCCAACATTTGCTACATGTTTAGAAACATCTGCTGGATTTGATTCTCATCCATGGGTTTCTTTTCAGTAGCTTCAGGAGTCTCAACGGTCTCAGTCCCTGTCATCATTGATTGATGATCGAATTTCCTCCTTCCGGTCTTTGGATAAAATTCCTCAAGCTTGCCTTTTCCATGTTGCAATCCCAACCTGGTTAATGTCCACTGACAAACAAACTACAAGCACAACCGGATTTGATACCAAAATGATCTGTAACTCATCGAATAAAGTGATTAAACAATTTTATTACTTCATCCTTTAGATTGAATATTAACTGAATTATGCTTTAATGAAAAATGACATAAAATAGCAGCATAAATGAATTAAGTAACAAAAATAATCAGAGAGAAGTAGAGGCAAAAAATTTGATGACGGAGTTCGTCCCTCCTAGACTACATCTACGGGTCCGATTTTAAGTGGGCGTCCATTTTTATTAGGATTGATCTTGAAGAATATTTACACTGAAATGGAACAAAAAGACTGTGCTCACAGGCACTTCTGAACCCTGTAAACAAAAATTACTCTTCCTCTCCTCTTTGATGCCTGTCTCCGTGCTCAATTCCAACCACTGACGGCTGAGCAATGCTGTAAACAAATTCACCTCTTTCCTTCTCAAAATGCACAATGTCCTCCAAAAACCAAAGATTAATTCCAAAGAAGAAATTTTATGGTTTTAATAGGCTGCATAGGACCTCCATTTTCTCCAATTAGCAATTGGTTGAGATAAATTGTGATGAGGGTCTCGAATTAATCTTCATTCATGGACCTTAAGGATATTTTTCCAAAACCTTAGGCATTGAATTAATTGTTAATAACCCAAAATAAAACTTTGGATAGGAATAAACCCTTGGTGGTTAGCAAACCGGGCACATCCGAGGAGTTGTTGCATGTGATCAGGTGGGTTTATCTGATGGTTATGGCTTATCCCGACAGTTAGGGTCCGATGGTCACGGTTACTTCCGACGGTTTCGGCGTGACCTTGTCACATGCTATCTAATGCAGTCCCTATGTGATTTTACAGTTGGTGGTTAAGACATCTGTCAAAAAAATTCCGCCGTAGTTAACACATTGTTACATGTGTTTTCACCTCCGACATGGTCTTGAAACCATGTGGTTAGCGCTGTGGTTTATTTTAATTTGGTTTAATATAAAGTTCGAATGTGGGTTTTTCAATTTATTTTTATGTTTATCACCATGTATAAGTTTTACAACCTATCGCTTAGGTATTTTAGGGTTGTGCATAGGACTTATATCAATGTGAATAGGGTTTTAATGATTAGGGTCTTAATGATTAGGGTTTTAAATTTAGGAATTTTTACATAATATTTAGATCCTTAGTGCTAGAATTAGACCTTAGGATTAGGTCTTAGCACTTAGAAGAATTACATCACCATTTTAACCCAAAATTCACCTTCTCATCCACATGACGACCATGAAAAAACTAACGAAACTGTGTGCATGAAGACTGAACTGATCATTAAACTGCTGAAGTTGACTAGACCTTTTTGTTGAACTATACTAATCAAGATCCTCCTTGATCACCTAGGCTCAGAGAGGGATCTCTATTTTAGATTTAGCTTTGTTTTATGAATATGATATTAGGCTAGTTAGAAATAGTGAAAATTTATTTTTGATTGATTGTGTGGTTGGATTGGTAGATTTTATTAAACTAATTCCATTGCGCTATGGAGTCATAAAACGTTGGGTTGTTGCATCAAATTTTCAAGAGCATTTACAAGGCAAGGTAACTACACTTACATGATCTTTAAAACATAATGAATCATGAGATGAAAGAAAAGTGATTTCAGTAGTGGTTAGAAATAAATTAAGCATTTCTTAACTAGACTTCGGAAGAAAAACATTTATATTATAAACACAGGCAGAATTAAGGTGATATAGCATCAAATCTCATTCTTCATATTTATGTTTCGCAATTAGAATTAAATGATGCACTGAAAGAAATAACAATGGAAAACATTAAACATAGCAAAGAAATAACATCACCAAATAAATATAGTTCATGAATCTTGCAAAAGGTCTTTTATTATTGATGGTCCAACTCCAAAAATACAATGCTCCAATAGAAAAATTTTACAATCTAGGGTCCAACCCGTGATACTGAGAAGAAATGTAGTATTTAACTAACTCTATAGTGATTACCATATCTACATGGGAAATATGTTATTAATTACAATAATAATTAAAATTTGACTATTGTGACCTCGAAGTGGACACGATGGAATAATTTTGACATCTGGCCCTATCATCCAAAAGGTCGTTGCTGCTTGATTTGATATGGTATGTGCTAGTAGATTTAGATGATTTGATGTTGATTTGTTGAGTTGGTTGATACGTTGGCTATGTTGACTTTCTGATGCATTGGCTTTCACCCTTCTTAGTAGTCACACAATTTTCCCACTGTTGTTCATTTGGGATCTTGATCGCGATCAACTTTCTGTATATCTCATCCGTCTCTGTAAATTTCACAAAAGTCGGTCTTAATAGAAAAATGTGTTTAATATCATGCTGTGATAAATCATTATCCATGACTTCAAGGAAATCTCTTATATTCATTGATACTTTAATCCCTGCAAACTTGGTTGTGTATTTGGAAATCCATTTCAACTTATTCACATAATATTGCCTAGGAATAAGCTTATAATTTATTACAAACAATTAGGGTAACCATATTTTGGTTATTGGCTCGATTCTGTTAAAGAATATACTAACAAACACTTCTAAATTATGGAAATTTTCCTCTAACTATGTCACCAAGTGTCTCTTGTTGAGAACCTTCATAACTTCTACAATGGTTTGTTGAACCCTTAGTTAAACTGAAAGCGGGGGGGGGGGTGAATCAGTTTAACTCATTCATGGACTTTTAAAAAATTTCCTTTAAACTTGTTTACACCTTCATTTCAAGATTAACTTTACTATGTGGGAAATCTTAATTTGTGAGCAGCAAGTATTAAGAAGATTAGTTAATGTAACAGTAGTCTCAATATGTGAGCAAAAAGTATTAAGCATATAAGATATATCAAATCAACACATAGACATCATGTACATAGACAACAGATATAAGTGGAAACCCATAAGGGAGAAAACCACATATTATTATTGTTGTGATGCAAAGGCAAGCTCCAACTCCCTCTCACCACTAATTTTCTGTAGGCACTAACCTACAAGAGGCTCCTACCTTAATTTTGCAAGCTACAACTTGCAAAGAAGCTCCAACTTCCACAATTTTCTGCAGGAACCAACCTATAGGAGGCTCCAACCTCAGCCAGCTACAACTGACATCAATCAAGATACAACTTGATATGGAAGCACCAACTCCCATCTATTTTCTATAGGCTACAACCTATAGGAGGCTCCTACCTCAGTCAACTACAATTGACATCTATCAAGCTACAAATTGATAGGGAAGCTCCAACTTCCTCACTCTTTCAAAAGAAAACACTTGTTGATTTACCTGGATATCAGCTCTATTATGTTCCTTCTTTACTACTGTCCTCCAGTCTTCATATCTGTCCTATATCATCTCTAACTCTTCACAGCATCTCTATCTGCTCCTCCTTCTTCTTATTTTCTCTGCTTCAATTCTGCATTCTCTAACATCTCTTTGCATATCTATGAGATATCATTTATAGAGTTCCCCTCTTGACTGTTTGTATTCTACAGAGAATTTGGAGTGAACAACCATGGCTCTTTGACTTATGCCTTCTCATTCCTTTGTCCAACTCATTCAGAAAAAATATAACAATATATAAAAATTTCAATATTATAGTGGGATATTTCTTTTCCTTCGGAGACTTTCGTTTGCATCACAAACAATATAAAAACAATTAAAACATTTACATTTTCAGTTACAATAATAATTTCAGTTCAATCCATTCATTTTTTGGCTCTCTGTGAGTTTGTCTTTTTTGCTACTATAGTGTAATTGTTCTGCATACCTCTGCTTACTGCAACTCTGTGCACCTGTGCATGTGCACCTGTCAAACCCACATTTTTATTCCTGTGCATATTCACCTGTTCACTGCAAATGTGTATCTGTTGTATATATAACTGCTTTACCAGTTTAGTCCCAAATAAATCTCAAAGTATTGTGCATATGAAAATGCCTCTCCATTCATTTTCCCTGTGCTGGCAATTAAATAAATGTATGCGGAGGCTTTTCTTTTCACTTCTAATGGTTATCAAAACCATTCAACCCCGTTGCACTCTCTGATCTAGGAAAGTATTAATAATGATATGCGGAAGCTACCTTTCTGTTCTTAGTACTATGGTCAGAGCCCAACAATCAAATAACATAGGTCTTCATATACGGAAGCTGATTTTAATACTCTATGTAATTCGAATACTATTCGGACCCACATTTCCTTAAGGTTTATATAAACTACATTCAAATTCAAAAGTAAATCTTCACCAAGACATACATTAATGTATATGCCAATACTCCCTACTCATCATACGTGCTCACCAATCCGCATGCTAGCTGGGCCAATTCACTTCGATTCCCTCACTTATAATGTATATATATATATATATATATATATATATATATATATATATATAAATATATATATATATATATATATATATATATATATACATTTCATTCTTTAATTTGAACCGCACAACATGTATTAACTAACAAAAAGGAATCTTTAATCCGCTTAACTCATACCAAGTTCAACCTTGGTTAACCCACAGTAATTGCATATATATGTTAACAATTAATTGAATGTTTGGGTCCCACAGCGTATTAACATACCTTCATTGGTTGACATTGTTAGCCACCTATAATATTTTGTTATACCAAAAGGTGGCTAAGATCTTTTTTGAGCCTCCAAGGAACAAATTTTATTATTAAAAGTTGTTGGCTCTTGAAGACTCCTTGAAGGTCTCATGCCTCTGTCCAAAATCCTCATTACTGTTCCTATTAATTCTGTTGATTTCATGAAAGAAACTGCTGAAGAAACCATCATTTTTTCCCCTTTCTCTCACTCATAACTAACCTTCATTTGCTCCCCTTTTTCTCCATATTATTTCCCTACTTTTCATAAGTCCTCTTCTTCCATTTATGAAAAATTCCCCTTTCCATAGTTAAAAACTCACTTTTTAACTATTTCGAAACCCTCATTTCCATTGAAAAACCATGAAAAACTCATAAAAAATACAAGTCTTTACGATGGACTTAAGCCCTTTTGGCTAAGTCCTAAACCACTTCCCCTCCACGTGTCCATGTGTTAGAACCAAACTCCAAAGCCTTTCGGCACTAATCGCATCGTACACATTCAAACGGCGCAAGTCTTTTGCCATAGACCAAAAGTTCTGATTGCGATTAGGCCATTCTGATTAAAACCTCGATCATATTATTTCCATATAAACTTGAGCCTGCCCTCGGCACTTAGACCTTGTGAATATTTCATTCCCAAACCCATTTTTCTTTATAAAACCCAAAACCCGCTTATCCAAAGTTTCAACTTAAAAACTTGGAGTCACGTGTTTAATATGTTAAATGGGTTGATTGAAAGACCGATCATACTAATCGCATCGTAACTTTCTCCGACTGCGCAATCGCATGCTCCTACCTACCACCTCCGATTGCGATTCCTCCGATCCGCTCCCCCATGAATTGATGGGCTGGGATCTCGCAGTCCTGTCCATACGAGGCAGAGTTTCAATCGCATCCCCTTTTCAGCGCTCCCCGATTGCGATGGCTCCGATTTAATCCCGTCCGTCCATTTCCTGCCAATCCAACGGTCATCGCTTAATCGCACAAGTCTCCCCGATCGCGCAATCGCATCGGCATTTTCCAATCGCGCCCTTTGTTTCTCCCCTCCGATTGCAATCATCCGATTAGATCTGGACCGTCCACATGTCCAGATCGAACGGTCCAAAACCACCCCGCCTTATTTCTTCTCCCAGCTCTCCTTTGCCTATTTTGCACTGATCTCCATCGTTAGATATTTTTATCCAATGGCTATGCTCCTCCCCCACCATCTGAAGCAGTTTAAACCTATTTCCGCAGGATTTCTTAATTGTTTTGTGTTTTGCAGGTATTTAATGGTTTTCCATTTTATGAAGAAAAGCTGAGGGCTGGAAAGACGTTTCCTGCTCCTTTGATTTATCAATAGGAACCATTCCGCCGGGCTCTATTTCCATTATTTACCGTTGCTCTATGAGCATTGATACCTTTAAAAGCCCAGCGTGGCTCTACACATTAACAAGACACTGTTTCATTCTGAGCAGTTAAAGAGTATCAATTTTTGAAGACAGCACACAGGAGATTGAAGATTGAAGACAAATTTGGGGATCACGGCTAAGATTGAACATCAAAAGCCTAATCCCCCAAATTAAAACAGAATTAATAGAAAATCAAAAAGATCTGTCAGGCAGAAAAGACTTCCACCGCTGCATTTAAGGCAAATTGATTCCTCAGCTACCACAGGAGCCACCTATTGCCTCAAAGCATTCAAACAGAGGCCGAACTTATTGAAGAAAATCAGATATTCACCTCTAGCATAGCCAAGGAGTTAATTCTGCAAGAGAATAAATGCAAAAATATCTGTAGAGTTACTCCACACAGTGTACAGAGCCTCAAAGTCAAATAAAGCTCCCACCGAGCTTTGATATTTATTGTAAAATAGTTAATACTGTGATCCACCTGTAAAATTCTCCATCAAGCCCCTCAGAAGGCCGAGGAGTCATCACTCTCTATTAATTGTCCTTAATATCTTTTGTTAGATCTCACTTCCTCATCCTTCTATAAATACTTCAGTAGAAGATGAGAAATTGTTGGTTGCAGAACTTTGAAATACACTTGAGCTCGAGACTTATATTTGTACATAGTGTTCACTGGCCCTTGAAGCTCTATTTGTGATAGAGTAGTTAGGCTGAATAGTGAAGATGATTTCTGAACTGAAACATTGGACTTGAAGACTGTAATTGGTTTGACATCAATAACAAGCTTTTTCTTGGGATCCTGGTCTATATTACTGGTGAAGTGCCTCTTTCTTTGTTAATTGTTTTTCCTTATATGTATTCCATATTGTTCATATTCTGCTGTAAAGAACAGTATAAACAGGGTTAGGATCTACTGTATATCAGTAACCTTCTCTGGCTGAGAAATATTTATCTTAACGTTTTCCTCAAGCTTGTTTATTTAAGAATGATTCAATACTGTTTAAACAGTTAGGAATGTTGGCGTTCCTTCGTCCTTCTGTTTGCTTAAACATTGTTCTTGAATTTGATTTCCATTATTTGCTATTAAAGTTAGACTAGAGAAGATATGATTTGCCCTGATTCCTAGATTCTTTTCTCCAAAGGCAGATTCTGAAAGTTTCCCTTGGTGTTGACTGAAAGTAGACTGGGTTTAAAAGTACTTTATCTGATCTTAAGTTACACTTTGTTTCTCTTATATGTTTTCATACTTTCTGAAGGTAATTATGTGGATTACTGGATTGTTTGTCAATTAAGCTGCTTTAATAAGAAATTTCCCAAGAAGTCTATGGTTAGCCCTGTCCTTGGTTGGTTTAAAATAGTTACTTAAGAGGCTTTTCTTTTTTGGACTGACTATAAATCCTTTGAGAAATTATTATCAGTTTCCACCCCTCCAACACTTTATTGTTTCCATTCCATCATTTAAACTCAACAATCTTGTGGTATAGATGACTTGCCCCTTGGATCACTCTTGATGTTATTGCTCAATTAAAGCCCAGATATGACTCCATAGCCCAATGGACTAAAAACCAGCGTTATATCTATCTATCTACCAAAACTGTTCTATTTTCTTGCAACTTCTCACTTTTGAAACTTTTTGCACTTAGAACTTTCCTCTCAAGTAACATTCATGCTCAACCATCCAAAAACGAAACAAACCCTTGGCCTTCATAACTAGCCTAATATTATTACCCAAAACTTCAAAGAAAAATCCATCTTTGTACATATTGGAGAGATCCCTCTCCGGATTCACGAGGGCTAGATCCTAGAATCCCAAAGTTGGTTGAAACGATGTTGTTTCTATAATTGGACTCTGCCAATCTTCTAATAAATTACGGAGACCTAACAGACATCGTTAAACCCAAAGTAACTATATAATCCGATGCACATAGATGTCTGGCCCATTGGGTTAATAAACTCATCTTTCCATTCTATATGATTTACAATCACATTTATACTTTGGGCAACGAACCAAATAACGACCAAACAATTGTATTGTTACATTGCTACAGATTTATCGACCCATATCATATGCGCTCACCTCTTATATATATATACATATGGGCAGTTAACATTAGAACTTTCAACCATTGACGAATACATAACACATATGTATTATGTCAAACGCACCTCCATATATGGCCCACAACGTTAAAACAAAAACATCGCATCAATTTATAATGCATCCGGGCCCCAGCAGTTAACGTACCGCTCGCATCTAATGGCGCATAACTTATCGCGCCCCAAGCCCAAATCTGACGGATCTTGCGCAATATCACACAATTTAGGTGCACGAGAGTTAATCCTCTGAAATCGCGTGATATAAATGGCTTTTCCAAACCACTTATGGACACGCGTCAATCGATTTGTGATATCGTGTTTTTTTAGTGAATCCACTTACCGCTTAAGAAAAGTGTGAAAACCACAGTTGGTTTTATAACCTGCTCTCACTCTTCATCACATGGTTCCACGCCTTCAACACAAGGTTCCACAATTTCTTCAACTCGCAATTCTTCTTCTCTCCAGTTTCATTCTGCACAACCATGATTTATTCGGTTCCATTCCGCCTCGTGGTTCCTTACTCTCTGTCTCGAACAATCTTGTTCTGCCCACAGAAGTTTCAATACCAATTGAATACATATTAACGCCCGATACAAGGGTTTTGTTCTCATCTTTCACAACAAACCTCACCAATTCCTATTAATACCTTCACATAGATTAAAGTGCCTTCAATTCATAATGTGGATCAAATGTGTTAATATAACGTGGCAGATATAACCGAATTAAAATCTTCGAAGGTAAGAAGACCTTCTCTGCCACTGTAACCCAACAATTATAATTCGAAACTACTCGAATTCCATCGAGGAAGTTGGATTCAGTTATCATGAAATTTTATGGAGAATTAATATAAACAGAGGTTCCTATTGCTATTCTCAATTAACAGAGTGATTCTCTTCGACCTCCTGTGGAATTTTGATACAGAAAATGATTCAATTAACTTATCCACAACATATACAATCCTTTATCGCATTTAAGTCAAAACATAAAATCGACCTTGATTGACATCGATTCTTCCTTCAATTGCAGGGCTTCATCTCAGAACCTATTTCAGAGGTTACCATACATCTATTGAATTCAAGCATATTCACAGAGGACAAGTTTTGACAATGCACATCTGGTTCAGGAATGAACTCTTATGTATATATATATACATATATATATATATATATATATATATATATATATATATATATATATATATATATATATATATATATATATATATATATATATATATATATATATAGATATATATACATATATATATACATATATATATATAGGGAAAGAGAGCTGCGAGGAAGGTGTTGTTCTGAAAAGCCTCGAACAAAATTGTTAGAAAAGCCATCTATTGAAGACCGAACGAGAGCAGAGATGAATGTAAGTGTTTCCATATATATATATATATATATATATATATATATATATATATATATATATATATATATATATATATATATATATATATATATATATATATATATATATATATATATATATATATAGATGGAAACGCACATTCATCTGCAACTACAATCAACGCTCTAACAATTTTGTTCGAGGCTTTTCAGAACAACACCCTCTGCAGCTCTTCACTATTGCTCCAGAGTATAATTGACAAGCTTCAACTAATTTTAAAAATTCCACTAATACACCATAACTCAGGAACTAAACCTTTGTATTAAAAAAATATTTACTCTATATTGATCAGTGGCCTTTCTATCCTCATTACTCTGTCTCTCTAGATCTGATATCAAGTAGCCCTTCTACAACAGCCTCTGCTTCATGTCTGTCTCCTTTGTGCTCCTTTTATGATTTCTTACTATTGCCTCTTTGTTACTTTGCTTCTCTCTTTGCTGCCTCTTCTACCTCTCTACTTCTTTGCTGCCTCTGCTTCTTTTCTTCTACTTTGCCTTATTGCTGGTTCAGGTGCTGCTCCTTTGTGCTCCTTTGCCATCAATGACAACATTTCCAACAGTCTCCCCATTTGGCATTGATGGAAATACACTTCCTTTGCTTGCCTTTTAGAAGAGCTTTTTGATTTTCCTCCCCCTTTGACATCAATGGCAAAGCGTTGCACATTTCTCGGTGTAGATTCTATCTTTGCATTTCTTCTCTCTAAGTTGAGTTTAGGCCCTCTTCTTCTGACTTTGTACCATGCTGCTCCATACTGGTGTACAATAGTTGTTGAGAGAACACTTTTTAGGATTATTGAACTTGAATATATAGTAGGTGATGATAGAACAACCATATATAATTAGACTTATATAATCAGAGATACATCATTGGATAAAAACTAAAAAACTGGGAATGCTTCAAATATACTTCTGTCTCTAGTATGATCTTCATCAGAAATACATATCTGTTGAGGAAGATTGTAGATGGAATCTGTCTTCTTCTGCAATACTCATTTGCAGTACAACATCTGTTCAATTAAGACGATGCCACTATATCTTTTATAGTTGTAGTTCACCTTTCCTGCCTATTGGTGGTGATATGAGCTAGGACGCTGACAAGTATATTACACTCTATGGCTGAAAGATCCTTGTTACTAATGTGAACAATGAATCAACCAGAATTTGATCTAAGAGATCAAATGACTTTGCTGCTTGTACAATGTACTTTCAAAACAAACTCTTGAGGCTAGATACATTCAATGTATTAGTCAGTCTCACTTATCAATCATGCAATTTCCTTTATGACATAAGGGGTTATGTATGTCAATGATCAACTTCTTTTCAATGATCAACTAGTCCTTCATACTTCAGATATTTTAACTATTCTATCATGATGATCTTCCACAAAAAAACATATTCAAGATGTTTAGTATAAATCTCAGTAAAGAGACTTCACACAGTGTTATGAATGATCTCAAGGGAGAGGCCTTGAAGATATATATGTATTGACTTCAGGCAGGCATGAAATTATATATAGAAAAAGATATTGCTTCAATGCTCAATATAATGCTTTAAGTGTAAACAAAATAATGATCCTTTAGCACTTTTATTGACCTTTTCATGCTTGAATGATGCAGATAGTGCTAGGTATACTACCTTGATGTACTTTTTCCATAATCCTTTGATCCTGATGACCTATATCATACCACTGCTACATGATAACACTTGATATTATGTTGATAGGCATGATTCTTGTACCAAGTACCAATTGATACTACCTTGATAAATTATGCAGAGATTTCACTTTAGCTTGCACATGAACCCATAGTTTCTACTATTGATCTTTCCACTATTCACACCAAAAATCATCAATATACTAAATTTGATCTTGGAATCATTAACCATTTTCTTATTCTGTCATTCTGGTTTAAAATAATGTCACTGCATTTTCCTTTCTAGGGTTGTTCCAGAATCATTGCTACTTTATATACATAATTCAACTGTTCTAACATAAATATCTTTGGGAAGACATCATCAATTTCTATACTAAGAATATTCATGGGCAGATTTTTCACTTAATTTAACTTCATTCCTCTAAGGGGACTTTTCATAGATGAATGATGTAATGACATAAATATGATAGGCTCTTCTCTTACTCATCCTCGTCAATGTGATAATGTGATCATCACTTAATGTGCTGATGTCTTTTTTCTTACATGTCCATGGTTGAAGTTCCCTCTACCATTATGGCTTCTTGCTGCTTTCTCTCCTTCCATCAACCTGTTGGCTATTGTGTGCTTCAGGTGTTATTCTTCCTCTATAGTTCTCTATTGGAGAAAATTTCCTTTCCCTTCCTGTCCTTATAGTTGTCTTCATTTCAAGGAACTATTCTTATACTAATTTTGTGGGGAATATTTATGAACTGCTCTCCCCCTGGGATGTTGCTTCATATTTATCACTTGGTTGGATATTTTCTTTGCTTCCTAGAGAAGCTCCCCCTGAGACTATGATGGATTCATTATGTTATTGAGGTAACAGACTCCCCCTTTCTCTTTTCCTTCCATACTTTATTCGGGTTCTTCATAATGTCTTCTCTTCTTTTTTATTCAGAGTTTTGTTCCATCATCTGTCTAGAGTTCTTCAAAGTATAAGGCAGTTTACAGTCTTTTGCTTTGTGACCAAGCTTGAGGCATACATAACATCTTATTTTACCAAGGTACCTTTGAGATGATGTATAATAATTTCTTCCTCCTTTTTAATACATTTTACGTTCAACAGATTTATGTCCAAAATTATTGCATGCATAACATTAGCCATGGAAATGATTTGTGTACCTGGTGAAAGATTGTCTTTTCCATTTGCTTGCTTGAGGTAGTCTTCTCATTTGCTGCATCTTTTGCTGGTTGAAGTGGATTTTCTTTGTTACAATATGCTGCAATATGTTATGGTTTATGACAAGAGAAACATGTGTTATTTTTCATAGGAGGGAAGAACCTCCTTTGACATCTTCCAAATTTGTTCAATTCATCCTCATGAGTGTATGAGCCTTTTTCAACTGACTATTTCATCCTCTCATTCTCTGTCCTTTCATGTTGTTGCTTGATTCTATTTGTTTTTTCACAAATCCTGTTCTTGCTGGCTTCTACTTCTACAGGAATCTTCTGAGCTTCTTCATTATCCTTTACAGCTTTTACAACAATAATGTTTCTGTTATCTTCTACCTTGGACTTACTTGTTTCTCCTTCATAGCCTATCCCAGTCTTTATGAGGGGTGACCTTTGAGGATTTAGAATCTTTTCCAACTGTTCAGATCTTTTCATTTGAGGAGTATTCATTAATAATTCTCTTTGGGCCTTTTCTAATTTCTTTCTCAGGCTTACTACTTCTTCTTCCAATCTCCCACATTCTTGACTTTTATCTCTCATTTTTTGCAGCAGAATGTCTTCTATTTTCCTTGCTTCTTCAAGTTGAGTCTTCAGGCCAACAATCTCTTTCTTATCTTCATACTCTTTCTCATCACATATTTGCACCAGTGTCTTAAGGTCTTTGTTTTAATTCTTCAATCTTTCTATTTCAGTCAGGGCTGTGTCAAGTTTGGATTTTTCCTCAGTTGCAATTTCTTCATGATTCTTACTTCCATTCACACTAGCAGGTACCTCACTTGATTGAACATTTTCCTTTTGACATGAATTTTTCTTCTTCTTAATTCTCTTCTCCATATTGACAATGCACTCCTTAATGTCTACTCCATGCATGAAATGCAATCTATCACAGATTTCTTTTGCAGAGGTTAGATCCATTATTAAATCAAGATCCTTGTTATGAATATTTTTATATATCACACAATTTTCATTGGCATTCTGTTTTTTCTCTTGCAAAGAGGGAGAGTCTGTGTAGTAACCATCACATACAAGTTTCCATACCTTAGGTTCATAAGTCAATAATTCTATTTTAACAGTATCTCTTCATTCAGGAAAGTTTGTTGTATTTAGCACAGGCACATTTTGATAGTCCATGACTTAGCCAGATCTCCTTCAAGCTATTAATATTACGCCAAAGGAACTGGCACTGATACCAATTTTTGAACCCTTAGTTAAACTGAGAGGGGGGGTGAATCAATTTAACTCAACCATGGACTTTTAAAAACTTTCCTTTAAACTTGTTTACACCTTCATTTCAAGATCAACTTTACTATGTGGGAAATCTTAATTTGTGAGCAGCAAGTATTAAGCAGATTAGTTAATGTAATAGCAGTCTCAATATGTGAGCAACAATTATTAAGTAGATAAGATATATCAAATCAACACATAGACATCATGCACATAGAAAACAGATATAAGTGGAAACCCATAAGGGAGAAAACCACATCTTATTATTGTTGTGATGCAAAGGCAAGCTCCAAATCCCTCTCACCACTGATTTTCTTTAGGCACCAACCTCCAGGAGGCTCCTACCTCAATTCTGCAAGCTACAACTTGCAAGGAAGCTCCAACTCCCATCAATTTTCTGCAGGCACCAACCTACAAGAGGCTCCAACCTCAGCTAGCTACAACTGACATCAATCAAGCTACAAATTGATATGGAAGCACCAACTCCCATATATTTTCTACAGGCTACAACCTACAGGAGGCTCCTACCTCAGTCAGCTACAACTGACATCTATCAAGCTACAACTTGATAGGGAAACTCCAACTTCCTCATTCTTTCAAAAGAAAACACTTGCTGATTTACCTGGATATCAGCTCTGTTCTGTTCCTTCTTTACTGTTGTCCTCCAGTCTTCATATCTATCTTATATCATCTCTGACTCTTCACAACATCTCTATCTTCTCCTCCTTATTCTTATTTTATCTGCTTCAATTCTGCATTCTCTAACCTCTCTATGCATATCTATGAGATATCATTTATAGAGTTCCCCTCTTGACTGTTTGTATTCTATAGAGAATTTGGAGTGAATAGCCATGACTCTTTGACTTTTTCCTTCTCATTCCTTTGTCCAACTCATTCAGAAAAAATATAACAATACGTACAGATTTCAATATTACAATGGGATATTTCTTTTCCTATGGAGACTTTCCTTTGCATCACAAACAATATAAAAACAATTAAAACATTTACATTTTCAGTTACAATAATAATTTCAGTTCAATCCATTCAATTTTTGGCTCTCTGTGAGTTTGTATTTTCTGCTGCTGTCGTGTAACTGTTCTGCATACCTCTGTTTACTGCAACTTTGTGCACCCGTGCATGTACACCTGTCAAACCCACATTTTCATTCCTGTGCATTTTCACCTATTCACTATAATTATGTATCTGTTGTATATATAACTGCTTTACCAGTTTAGTCCCAAATAAATCTCAATGTCTTGTGCATATTAAAATGCCTCTCCATTCATTTTCCCTGTGCTGGAAATTAAATAAATGTATGCGGAGGCTTTTCTTTTCACATCTGATGGTTATCAAAACCATTCAACCCCATTGCACTCTCTGATCTGGGCAAGTATTAATAATGATATGCGAAAGCTACCTTTCTGTTCTTAGCACTATGGTCAGAACCCAACAATCAAATAACAGAGGTCCTCATATACGGAAGTTGATTTTAATACTCTATGTGTAGGTTTTAACCCTGAACAGAAATTATCTACACACGAATCTTATAACAGAAAGTAAAAAATAGCGAGAGCATAAAACATAAAACAGATAAACACAGAGATTTTCCCCTGGATCCCAATTCGGGATGACCAGCTTGATTTTTCATTATATTCCTTTTAGTGTTACAACACATATATATACATGTCGAAGCATACATAAACCCCAATCCATAAACCCTGGATTAGGACATAACTGTAGTTCCCTTGACCGGATCTACAAAATACCAAGGGCCGAAAACCATCGTACTCCAAAACCATGTGCAAAACCATGCACAAAACCATGGATGCAGACTACCCACTGGAAATTAAGGACCAAAAATTTCCGTGCTTAGTCGTGGAAAGAATATAACACATACCCAAAACTATGTAATCCGAATACTATTCAGACCCACATTTCCTTAAGGTGTATATAAACTGCATTCAAATTCCAAAGTAAATCTTCACCAAGACATACATTAATGTATATGCCAATACTTCCTACTCATCATACGTGCTCACCAATCTGCATGTATATTGGGCCCACAATTCATTCGACTCACATCAACATAATGTATATATCGCCATATATATATATATATATATATATATTCCCCATTTCATTCTTTAATTTGAACCGCATAGCATGTATTAACTAACACAAAGGAATATTTAATCCACTTAACTCATACCAAGTTCAACCTTGGTTAACCCACAGCAAGTGCATATATATGTTAACAATTAATTGAACATTCAGGTCCCACAGCGTAATAACATACCTTCATTGGTTGACATCATTAAACCCAAAGTAACTATATAATTCGATGCACATAGATGTCTGGCCCATTGGGTTAATAAACTCATCTTTCCATTCTATATGATCTACAATCACATTTATACATTGGGCAACAAACCAAAGCACGACCAAACAATTATATTGTTACATCGCTGCAGATTTATCGACCCATATCATATGCGCTCACCTCTTATATATATATATATATATATATATATATATATATATATATATATATGGGTAGTTAACATTAAAACTTTCAACTGCTGACGAATACATAACATATATGTATTATGTCAAACGCACCTCCATATATGGCCCACAACATTGAAACAAAAAAATCGCATCAATTTATAATGCAGCGGGGCCCCAGCAGTTAACGTACCGCTCGCATCTGATGGCGCATAACTTAACGTGCCTCAAGCCCAAATCCAACGGATCTTGCGCAATATCGCGCAATTTAGGTGCACGAGAGTTAATCCTCTGAAATCGTGTGATATAAATGGTTTTTTCAAACCACTTATGGACACGCGTCAATCAGTTTGTGATATCACGTTTTTTTGAGTGAATTAACTTAATGCTTAAAAAAAGTGCAAAAACCACAGTTGGTTTTAAAACCCGCTCTCACTGTTCATCACACGGTTCCGCACCTTCAACACAAGGTTCCAGCATTTCTTCAACTCACAATTCCGCTTCGCTCTAGTTCCATTCCGAACAACCATTATTTATTCGGTTCAATTCCGCCTCGTGGTTCCTTACTATCTGTCTTGAAAAATCTCGTTCCACCCACAAAAGTTTCAATACCAATTCAATACATATTAATTCCCGATACAGGGGTTTTTTTTGCGTCTTTCACAACAAACCTCACTGATTCCTATTAATACCTTCACACAGATTAAAGTGCCTTCAATTCATAATGTGGATCAAATGTGTTAATTCAACGTGGCAGATATAACCCAATTAAAATCTTCGAAGGTAAGAAGAACTTCTCTGCCACTGTAACCCAACAATTATAATTCGAAACTACTCGAATTCCATCGAGGAAGCTGGATTCAGTTATCATGAAATTTTATGCAGAATTAATATAAACAAAGGTTCCTATTGCTATTCTCAATTAGCAGAGTGATTCTCTTTGGCCTCCCGTGGAATTTCGATACATAAAATAATTCAATTAACTTCTCCACATCATATACAAGCCTTTATTACATTTAATTCAAAACATAAAATCAACCTTAATTGACATTGATTCTTCCTTCAATTGCAGGGCTTCATCTCAGAGCCTATTTCAGAGGTTACCATACATCTATTGAATTCAAGCATATTCACACAAGACTAGTTTCGACAATGCACATCTGGTTTAGGAATGAACTCTTATATATATATATATATATATATATATATATATATATATATATATATATATATATATATATATATATATAGATGGAATCACTTACATTCATCTCTGGCCTAGTCTTCAATAGATGGCCTTTCTAACAATTTTGTCTGAGGATTTTCAGAAAAACACCCTCTGCAGCTCTTCCCTATGGCTCCAGAGTACAATTGACAAACTTCAACCGATTTTAACAATTTCATTAATACACCATAACTCAGGAACTAAACCTCTGTATTAAAAAAATATTTACTCTTTATTGATCAGTGGCCTTTCTATACTCTGTATTGATCAGTGGCCTTTCTATCCTCATTACTCTATCTCTCTAGATCTGCTATCAAGTAGCCCTTCTACAACAGCCTCTTATTCATGTCTATCTCCTTTGTGCTCCTTTTATGCTTTCTTACTACTGCCTCTCTGCTACTTTGCTTCTCTCTTTGCTTCCTCTTCTACCTCTCTGCTTCTTTGCTGCCTCTGCTTCTTGTCTTCTACTTTGCCTTATTACTGGTTCAGGTGATTCTCCTTTGTGCTCCTTTGCCATCAGTGACAACATTTCCAACATGGTTGTTGTTCTGTTCTTAACTCCAAGTGCTTCCAATTCAAACATGTTCTTGGAATTCAAAAATTTGATAATTTTATTTGTTGTCTCAGGCATCCCTGCAAGATCCTTGGTTTATTTCTCTATGGCATCACTTACATATTCAGTCAGCTCTTTTTGTTCAAATATGATTTCATTAGAAGGCCATATTTCATTCATGGTATCTATTATGTTTTTCCAAATAATATCTTTAGCCTGGCCAATGCTCTGACCAATGGAAGCTTCACTCTCTGCCTTTATCAGTTTTTCAATTTTCTTTTGAGCTCTCTGTATTTATATTTCATGTGCGTTGTCAGACTTTATCTTCAGATGCTTCAAGGCATTGATCTCTGCTTCTAGCTTTTTGATCTCATGTGATTGTATAGTCATATTCTCCATGGATTTAGCCAGTTGTTCAACACCACCTAATGTGCATGTAGTTGTTGGTGTAGCTGTAAGGATGATTGCAATAGGAACATCATCCAATGGAATAATCACCATCTCTACTGATTTTTCATTTTCCTTAACCAATTTTTCCAACTCTATCTCTATTTTCTTTAGCTGTGCTGACTGCACCATTATCAGCTTCAACATTTTTTTTCTTTGGGACTTGATCCTAAATTGAGACTTATTTTTGGTAGATACAAAGTGTACCTCATCTGCATTGATCATCTACCTTATGTACTCCAGGGAGAAGATCCCAATGGGGAGGAACTTTGGCAGCTTGTAAGGGGCCAACTCACACCTATAAATTCTGAGCTCTGTGTAGTTCTGGTACAAGTACCAGTATCCAGATCTTACTTGGTCTAATAGCTGCATGATATTTTTAATATATTAATTAATCCTTGGTTCCATTGTACTATTGAGTATGCTCACTCCTGGATGCAAAAAGGCTTCAACACATCTTTTGTAGGTGTAGTCCTTATGTTCCTTCATTAGCATGGTTGTCCAATAAATGATGGATTAAGGTTGGGAGTCATCATTAAATTTCCTCATTGTAAACTGGAACCTACTGGATTTAAAGTATACAAACATGTAAAACAAGAATGAAGTGTATTTAAAAATTTCCTATGTGTGAAACTTTACAAATTGGTCATGAATGGCATCAGCTAGGAATTGAGTAAAGTTAAACATAATGGAAGGCATGGAATTTTATGAAAGTATGGACAGGAAACCTTTCATTGCTTCATATATCCACTTATCTGAATGATACCCTAACAAGTATGAAAGGACAGTGAGAATGTGTTGGGTCCTATCGAGGAAAGTAGATGATAGATATGAAGGATTATTTTTGGGTAATGGAGTGTCTATAGCCATGAATAACTCCAGTGTTTTGGCCCTGCTGACAAAATCCAATTTTTGGTATAGTTCTCTGAGGGCTTCATAGGAAGATGTTATTGTTTCTTCAATAGTGGGTGCTTGCATCATTTTCATGATGGATTGGGCACTAATGGTAAAAATGACTTCTATTGTGAGGGCTATAGCTTCTCTCTGGTTTATATCATAGTAGGCATGACATTTTCTAACAAACTTAGGGAAATTGTGGGTTTTTGGAAATATATAATAGGTTAATTTAGTTTCCCACAACCCTATATCATCGACTTCATCGACGATCTTATCTTCTAGCCAACATTATACATCAAAAAGGTTGAACTCAGAGTCAGTCTCATGTATCTTGAAGTATCTGTTAGCTAGAGCCACATGATCCAAGTCCACCTGAGGGTAAACCATTGGGTTAAATGGTTGCAGCTCCTTCTTTGGAGGCATAATTGTTCACCAAAAAATATACTGACAAATTTTTTATTGCAGATACACAGAAGGGGATTTGAAGATGAGGGGAATAATGAAGGGGAGCTCTGTTGATCAGAATGGGAAATTGAAGAATAAGGGAACTAAAGAAGGGGAACTCTGTTGATTCTATAGACAGTTGAAAATATTTTTCTTGTGCCTTATTTGATTCATAAAACCTTAAAAATCGATCACTTGTAACAATAAGAACATGGGAGCAGTGTAAACTTCGAAACATATGGGGAATTTAAATTTTGTAGAGTAGGAGGGTTACCGTTTACATGGCGCGGGTCGGTTGGGTAATATCCTAAGACATTAAATGTTTAACGGGATTTAGGAAGGAGTGTAGGTGATTGGATGGAGGTGACAAGAGTGGTTGTCGTGGCGCAACAATAATGGCAGGGATACAATGGTCAGTGAAACAATTTAGCAATGGAGCGAAACAACTTTTGGCAGGGGGTCATTAATGGTAAGTTGTAAGGAGTGTCGGGGGGGGGGGGCGAAAATATTTGTGCCCGACACGTAGCAGGTAGGACGGTTTTGGAAACCTCCCATTTAGGACCTCCCCCTCGACGTTAACGTTCGGAGGATGAGGCAGGCGAGTGGGGGGGTGGAAACAATCGTGGGTCACTAGATGAAATAGAGGGAGCGGAGATGAGGTGGAAGGTGATGGGAGGATAATAGTGATGTGACGGATGAGTGGATGGTGGGGTAGGGAAATTGTATGTCGAGCTGGGTATAGTTCGAGACTTTAGGATAGTAGGATAAGACATAAAATATGTAAAATGTCTTTGATAAGAAATTAATCCTGAAACTTAGGCTAAAGCACCTCTGATTTTTTATTTTTCCTCTTAACCAGGAAATACATGAAATCCTTTGAATGAATTTTGGAATAAATTACATGTTATTTCAGTTTTGTTTTTCTTCTTTCACTTCTACCTACCCATTTCACTATTCTAACATTTTTTCATTATTTTTCAGGGTGCACTAAGGCGTGCATACCTAAATTGATTTTTCTTTAAAACTCTAACCTACATCTACCCCTTATCCCTTCCATTGACTCAGATTAAAATGTTGAGTTAATTTTATTTCTACCTGACTATTGATCTGCCAAGATTAAACTATTTGGCAAATTCTTATTTTCTAACCTGTCAACATAGATTTAAAATTGTTCAACCATGCTTAAACTGTATGATTGAACAAACTAATGTAATCAATGGTGGAATTTTAATTTGCAGCACTTTCAGTATTATTCCTTTTTGGCGTTTTACATTTTTATTTTTCAATATACACTATTTTCTTTTCTTTTTTTTATATTTTTTTTGGAAATCATTTGAATATTAAAAATCATATTCAATATGAAATTGCAACTTATGAAATGCTCAATCACCTTGAGATCCTATAATTTATAGGACCCTAATAGACACTAATTCTAACATAGGAAAATTATAAGATTAAAGTGAATTAAATTAAACATGTGATGAGAATGAATTAAGTGACATGGATCAAGAAGCTTCTAATCTTTGCTGTTGATTATAGATTATATCACGCAATTGATGATTCAATGGGAAAATTATAAGATAATGGCTTGGGGTCAGTTGAAGAACACACACATTGGTAGAGCACTAAAGCTAAGTTGAAATTCCAGGGCGTGTTTTGCTAAGAATTTCAGAAGCAGTTCGCAGTGTGGTGAGGGGCAGTATTAGTAAGGGGATGGTTTGATCCTAGGCCAAGATTAAAATAGTGGCAGAGAGGCAGCATACTAGAGCAACAAAAAGGCAGCCAAGTGCTACGCAGTGCAGCAGAGGCCACACAGAGGTTGCATGAGCCACAAAGGGTTGACGCGGACCCAGTCAAGGCATCACAGGGGTAGCGTAAGCCATTCAGGGGTGACAAAAGCCCTTCAAAAGTAGCACCGAGGTTGAGGTAGGCCAGGAAGTCTGACGCAAAGTTCTGAGGAGAAGTGTTGGGGTTTTCGGTAGGCTAGAAAGGGCTCGAGTTCTGTAAATTCCATTTAAGTGTGTGAATCAGCCATATTTTCTATCTCCAAGGATAGAGGTATTGTTGCCGTATTTTTCTTTGTAGGTCCAAGGAAATTTTGTTCCCAGAAACGGTTGTACTTAGATTATGCATAATAATAAAAACCCTCAAGAGCTAGCTGCATGAGTTTTCCTGCATTTGGTTTTTCCGAGGACATTTGTCTAGAAAATCTATGTGTCACTTTGTCATATGCGTGTGCTATTCATTAATTGATTTGTATTTGTAGGTTGCTAACTGTTGTATTTACTTCGTTGATTTACTGAATATTTCATAAATTAACTTGTAACTTAATTCAAGTAGGAGAAGTAAATCAAGATACTATAGTAGGGTTTCTTAGATTAAGAAATTTTCACAGCAATGCTTTCTTTTTGTGTGTCTGTCAACCTTATAGTTCTATGTAAATATGTGATACCTCCATCTCCTCAAAAAATTCCCCAAACTTAATTATTTCTAGGTCACACAACTTCATAGTTAAAACGATACCACTAATTGATGTGACTGACCTTTTAGGAATAATGTGTTAAGCGTTTATGGGTTATGATTGAAAAAGAACCGAACTAGTTAAGATTTTATGGGTTATGACTGAAAATGAATCAATCTAAATAACTATTTTTTTAATAAAACTTAGTATAAATAAAAACTCAAATTTTTATTTCATCCCATAAAATTATTATAAAAATTGACAATTACCCAAAACTTAATTCTCTCACATTGTCATTAAGATAGTTTCATTGTTAAAATGTTACCACTAATTAATGTTAGTAAACTGTTGGTTATGACGTGTAAAATATTTTATGCCTTGCATTTATCAAATAAAGAGAGGTGGCTCAAAGTTGGGCATTTTAAAAGAGGAAGAAAATTTGGTGGAAAGACATCAACTTTCATATTTCTTCTGTTCAAATTTTGCACTGGATATAGGTCACTTTCAACCGAGTTCTTCACGAAAGCAATCTGTCTTCATGTGGAGGTCGGTTAATAAATTGTTCAAAATTTTGTTAAAAATGGAAGATGAAACTTATATACTGAAACTAGCAGCTCACAGGTGAGCAAGCTACATCTGGGGATTTCTCAAGTAGAACACTCTATTCAATTAATCATCAAATTACAAATATATAATTTTACATCATTTTAGGGAGATTATAATTAACTCCTAGAAAATATGAACTAATGCTAATCTAGAACACATGCATAACTGTGAAACAAACTCTCTCCAATAATACATATTCTCCATTATTTTCAAATCTCCCCCTTAATGGAGAAAGGGTTCACTTGCACACCGAAAATCTCGCTAAAAAATTCAAATTTAATCCTCCCAAGGGGCTTGGTGAAGATATATGCTCCATTCTCATAGGCTTTACAATATTCAATGAAATTTTTTTTAGAATGAACCTTCTCTCTAAAAAAATTAAACTGAGTATCAATGTGTTTTGTGTTTTTATGAAACACAAGGTTATTTCTAGCTTGATTGAACTTTGGTTGTCACATTTAATCATTCTAGCATATTTTGTTCTTCTCCAGCATCATGAAAAATTCTCCTCAACCAAATTGTTTCACAAGTTGCTGCACATACAACTTGATACTCTGCTTCTATTGAAGATAAGGATACAATGTTCTTCTTCTTGCTACTCGAAGAAATGACCCCAGACCCAATGCTGAAATAATAACTTGTTATGGATCTTCTATCATCAAGATTTCCAACTGAGTCTGAATCTGAAAAACTTGTCAATCTAACATTATAGAATCAATATATTTAATGCCAAAGTCTAAGGTTCCTTGAAGATATGTTAATATTCCTTTTCATTCCAATCAATGATTCTCACGAGGCTTTGACATAAACTGGCTCAACACACTCACTGAAAAATCTAAGTCAAGTCTAGTTTTATTCCAATAAATCAGACTTCCAACTAGTTTTCTATATAGTGTAGCATCCACCTCCTTAGAACCATCATCATTCTAAAGTTTGAAATTCTACTGTAAAGGTACTGAGGTAGATTTACATTGATCCATTTTGAATTTCTTCAATAATCCCCTGACATACTTTCCTTGAGTGAGAAAAATCTTGCAAGAATCCCTCTAGACTTCAAGACCCAAACAATAATGTAGTTCTCCAAGGTATTTCATTTCAAAAACTTGTGACATATACACTTTTATTTCTTTAATAAATTCATCATCATTTCTAGTAATGATCAGATCATAAACACATAAAGAAATCAAGATAATATGCACCTTGGAATAAAATGCAGTATATAAATTTGGATCATTTGTACTTCTCCTATAACCATGTTGCAAGAAGAAAGAGTCTATATTTTCATATGAAGATATGGGTACCTATTTCAAACATGCAATTCTTTCTTTAATCTATAGAAAAAATGTTCATGCCCCTCTTCAATAAACCCTTCAGGTTGTGCTAAATATACCTGTTTTTTCAATTATCCATTTAAAAAATAATATTTCACATTTAGCTTGTGTACCCTCCAATGATGCTTTGTAGCTAAAGCTATTAACATTATAATAGTGTTTAACTTAGCTACCAGAGAAAATGTCTCTTCATAATAAATACCTTATTTTTGTGCCGAGTACCCTTTGGCTACCATCCTAGCCTTATATTTTTTAATACTATCGTCTGCTTTGAACCTAGGTTTATATAACCATTTAAAACCTATGGTATTTTTCCCTTCTGAGAGTTCAACTAATTCCCATGTTCTTCTTTTAATTATTGACTCGTATTATTCTTTCATAGTTGTCTTCCTTTCATCATACTAACTCGCTTCATTATAATTTAAGGGCTCAAAAACATTCAAAATACTGATGATAAGAGCATATTATTTATACATTGTTGGTAATTGATTCTTCCTACGTGATCTCCTTGGTAGTGGACTTGCCTCAAATCTATCTTGATCACACCTTAGTGGACTTGGATTGTTGACTATACATGCGTCACTTGCTTCTTCTTTTTGTTGTTGTTGTTGCACATGGTTGTCTTTAATTTCTTCATTGCCATCTTCAACTAACAATGGAATTCTCCACTCCTCATAGCTTTTTTCTATGTTCCCTTCATAAACTTGTTCATGGAATATAACATCTCTACTCACAAATACCTTGTGAGTAAATGGATTAAACAATTTGTATGCTTTAAACTCAAAACAATACCCTACAAATATGCATTTTATGGCCTTAGCATCCAATTTCTTCCTATCCTCCTTAGGAATATGTGCAAAAGCTTTCAAAACAAATACTCTCAAATGTTTGACTGTAAGCTTAAAAACATAGAAGGCCTCAAATGGAGTCTTGTGATCAAGACACACACTTGGACTTCTATTCTTTAAATATACTGTACTATTAATAGCTTCTGCCCAAAAGCCATTAGATAGGTTCTTACCTTTCAACATGTTGTGTGCACACTGCACCAGAGTTCAGTTCTTCCTCTTTGCAACCCCATTTTTTTGTGGAGTTCGGGGTACTGTAAAATTCTAAATTATCCCATGATCCCTGCAATATTTGATGAAGTTTCCAAGCTTGTATTCTGCCCCTTGATCTAAGTGGAGAATTTTGATGACCTTCCCTGTCTGCTTTTCAACCATACTTTTGAATTCCTTAAAATATTCAAAAGTATGAAATTTATTTCTGAGAAAATATACCTAGGTATATCTTGTGCAATCATCAACAAATAAAAAAAAGAAGAAGCTCCACCTAAGGACCTTGTCTGCATCGGACCACATATATCAGTGTGCACAAGTTCGAGTATGTCTCTCTTTCTCCTATTTAAATTTGAGGGAAATTCATCCATGTGCATCTTTCCAATTGCACATACATCACAATCAACATGTGAATTTTTTAAAATAGGAAGACCGTTAACCATACCTTGTTTCTGTAGCAACAATAAGTCGTGAAGATTGGCGTGCCTGAACCTTTGATGCTAAAGGTTCTCTGTTGTCATCGTTGTTGAAGTTAAAGCTTGATGTGGCACACTTGCAACATTCAATTTATACAGGCCTCCAACTCGTATTCCAGATGCAACCGACTTCTAATGATCCAAAAAATCCTTTATGCCACAATAGGTTTTGAAAATTTCCACCTTCAAGTTCAGATCTGCAATCATGGAGAAATAGATCAAATTATTTTTAATTCCTGGTACATACATGACATTCTAGATGCGCCTGATATTACCATCAGGAAATATCATAGGAATGTCTCCATGCCCTTTAATCTGGTAAGCTCTGTCATCACCAAGGTAGATATTAGCACCATTGTTTGTCTCTTTAAAAGTTTCAAACCAATGCTTATTACCTCTCATGTGAGTGGATGCTCTAGAATCCATAAACCAAGTTTCAGCTTCATTACTCTCAGCAGAGAGAGCAGAATTAGACACAAATAATTTTATATCATGATTCTGATCTCCGTCAGGAAAGTGCCTTCCATGCCTTTTTTGTCTATTTCGGGTTTCATAAGTCTTCTTATTATAAAAATTTCTATAAATGTGACTAGTTTTACCATATTAAAAACACTTGATTCCTGAATCATTTTTGGTCGAAGACATACCTTGAATTTTTTTTTTCTGAGGTGTACCACCTCCTTTCTATCCTCTTCCTCATTTCCCTTTGAAAATAATTTTCTTTTACATCAATGCTATATCTGCATTCTGAGGATTCATATTCATCCACCTCTCTTATTCCTACATCAAAATCCCTGTCAGCTCTTCAAAGGTGGGAGATTTATCCCTCACTGCGAGCCCTGTAATGAACATCCAATAATAATCAGTCATACCATTCAAGGTAATTGTGACAAGATCAATGTTGGACACTTTCTCCCCAACAACGTTGATCTCAATTTGATTTTTAGTTTTTCTGTGCTAATATCATCTTCAAATTTATATTAAAAGTGTTGTTTTTTTCTTCTTGTACAATGGTTTATTAAAGTGCTTATGATGGATTAAAAAGTAAATTTTTGGAGATTAAGTTAAAAACTTGAACATAAAAGCATGGAAACTAAATGTTGAACAACATCATATAAACACACAGCAAACCATCAAAATTGAATCAATAACACTTTGTTTTGATGAAGGAGTTCACCCCTCCTGGGCTACATATCCTTGGTCCGGATTCCATGGCATGTGCCTTTTTATTATCTCAATTGTGTAAATAATGTTGTTTACAGTCTCCTATTTCCTCTCTAACCCGCTCCAATGTGTCCAAAACATCAATATCTACCAAGAATGACTCTTCTTGAGCCAAAATTGGTCGCAAATTGGCTCAGTTATGGAAAAAACAATTTTCCCTACAATTTCTCCTCCAAATCTAGAAAGACTCCAGACAATTCTGCTCATTTGGTGGATTCCACCGAATCTGGTGCTACCGCTGATTCCCCCGCAAGTTTAGTCACAAGATTAAATAGCAGTTAAGAAAACTTAATTATGGATAAGTGCGTCTTAAATATGCGTTTATCCGTTTGATATAATTCGGGTTTAATTAGTTGTAATCTACAGATTAACGTGCTAAACATGGATTAATTAACTTAAACCTCGTTGTTTACAATTTTCTCTACCGATGGTTATGCACTGAAGTCACATGGGAGGGGACTGCCTCCTCTGAACCCTTGTTGTTGGAACTGATGAAAAAAAAAAAATTTGTGGCCCTTATGGGTTAAGACCCAACAAAGAGCAGAGGTGGTAAGGTGAAGGCATGGCGCGGGGTAGGTGGTGGGTTCGACCCTGACCCCTGCACCAAAATTTTGGTCCACAATACAATATAAAACCTTAGCCAAGAACTTTTAATATAATTCATATCCACCCGCATACATATGGCCGCTGATACCATAACATAAACTTTGGGTTAATGAATATTTATGCCTGCATAAAATGACTTCGCCTATCAAGGTTTAGACATTTGGTATATGTAATATATTCAGCCCAATTAGAATCCACTTGTCCTATGATTCAAAACCGTAGGTTATATAACAATGTCTTCAACCCATAATATGATATGTGCAAAACTTGGTTAAGTGATCATTCGAAAATTTCAACACAATCCAAAGGTTGGATGGGTCCACCAGAGGGGGTGCGTGGTGGCCCCTAGCTGCACCACATGTCTATCTCTATTTGGACTATTCCAACTAAAAAAAATTCTCCTTATACCTTAGGATATATGTAAAAAAAAATTAACTTCCAAAGTTCACTGGCAAATCTGATTGTGACAATTTTCACAGTGTCATTGGGCTAAAGCTAGGGAATATTCCTTTAATATACCTGGAGTGCAAACTAGGTTGCCATGTCATCAACCTATCACTGTTGTGCAATTTTTTTCCCTATTTGAGAAAATGAACAGCAGGTCATAACTTCCTCATCCGAAGTTGGATTTTGATGAAACAAATTGCGTTGGATTCTTGGCGACGAGCTCTACACGGTTGTTCTGGTTTGGAGTATTTATGAGAAATTTAATTTTTGAGCTTAATATTGAGCTTTTGATCATTCCTCCCCACTAGAAGCCTTTTGGACCCCAAAATATACTATCAATTGTTCAGCAGATGATGGTACAACTCCCTCACCCTTTCAATTTCCATCGATTTGGCCTTGGAAGGATTTTTTCCCTTGAGTCCCACTCTAAGGTATTTGACATTCCCCCTTCTTGAAGTTATGGTTCTTCAGTCAAGTATGAGATCTTGCTGATGTTCATCATGATATTATTGCGAGAAATCATCTATTGATGGCAGCTGAATATCATCTCCTTGATCATCAATCAAATGAGGCTCAAAAAATCTCAAATTCTACACATTAATGATAGAATATATTTGCATATAAGGAGACAAATCAAGCTTAAATGCAGTGTTACCAATCTTTTCCATAATTTTAAAAGGACCATAATGGATTGGATTAATCTTTTTACCTTTCCCTTGAATTCTTTCTTTGATGATATATAACTAAAATTCATCTCGAACCTGGAATTTGTTATCAACACGGTGTTTATCATGACTTTCCTTGGAACTTCTTTGACTCTTTTCAAGTTGTTCTTGCACTGTGTGTTGTACCAAATGAATTTTCACAATGAGCTTCATTTCATTATCTTTGTCACTATGAGCATTATAGAGACATCTTTCTCAAAGATGAAGTCCAAAGGCGATCCTGGAAAGTACCCAAGACATGCCTCAAATGGCAATGTGTTTGTGGAAGAATGCTTTGCCCTGTTGTATGCATGTTGAATGTAATGCAACTGCTCATCCCACAACTTGGGATGTTTTCTACAATAAACTCTAAGAATATGAATGACTATCCTGTTAACCACCTTGGTCTGACCATCTATTTGCGGATGAAAGGTTGTACTCTTCTTCAACTTAGTGTCCATCATGTCCCACAATTTTGACGAAAAATTCCCAACAAATCACGAATCTTGATCACTTACAATAGAAGTAGGAAGACCAAAATGAACCCATACATTTTGAAAGAAAATATGAGCTATTTGTTCAACTGTAATTCGATTTTTACATGGCATCAAAAAACACATTTTTTTGAACCTTTCTACAACAACATAGAAGTTAATAATTACCTTTCCTTTACATTGAAAGACCTCCAACAAAACCCATTGAGATACTCTCCCAAGGATGTGAAGGTACCATAAATGGAATGTACAATCCTAGTTTCCTATTGGTAGGTTTACTTATTGCACACAAATAAAATCCTATAATAAAACGAGATACACTATCAATCGTGTGTGGCCAATAAAAATACCCTTGTAGATTCGCTATCGTCTTTCCTACACCGAAATGTCCAACAATCAATGAAGTATGTGCCTCCCTTATGATACTGTTTCTTTCTCCTTGTGGAATCCATAACTAGCCCAAGAGATACAACAAATTTTTATGTACTTGATACTCTAACTCTTCAATTTTGTTTCCTTGACTCAAGTTTTCATACACATCTTGAAAATCACTATCATATGCATATTGTTCAATGTAACTTTCATACATAACTCAATTGTGCTTGAGTATAATAGATGAATTTACAATAGGCCTAGAGAGCATATCAGCTACATTATTGTAGATTCGCTTTTTATAACTGATAACAAAATGAAATTGTTGTAGAAATCCCATCCATCTAAAATTTCTTGATTGTTGCAACTTTGCATGTGATTGTAAGTACTGCAATGGCTGATGGTCGGTATGGATAACGGTCTCTTTCCCCATAAAATAATGCTTCCATTTCTCTACACTTTGTACCAATGCATATAACTCTTTGTCATAGGTGGGATATTTATTCACAACTCCATTAAAAATTTCAGAATGAAATGAAATAGGCTTACCATGCTGCATGAGAACTGCTCCCATGGCATAATCACTAGCATCTATTTAGATCTCAGATGGATGTCTAAGATCCAGAAGATCCAATACCAGTGTTGAAATGATATTTTGTTTTAAAGAATCCAATTATTTTTGCTGCATATCTCCCCAATGGAAGAATTTCTTGACACTTTTCAATGCATATAAAGGAGCTGCAATGGAAGAAAAATTAGCAATGATTTTCCTCCAATACTGTGTTGCCCCAAGAAAGCTTCTTATCTCCATAACTGTATTAGGCTTGGGCCAATTCAGAATGACCTCTACTTTGGAAGGGTATATCTTTAACTCACCTCCTCCAACAATGTGTCCCAAATACACTAAGGAAGTCTTTCCAAACTCACACTTCGACATCTTTAAAAATAACTGCTCTTTTTTGAAGACATTAAGTACCTTGTTCACATGCATGACATGATCATATATAGATTTGTTGCATATAAAAATATCATCTAAGTAAAAAATTGACAAAGTCATCTAGAAATGGTCTTAAAACATCATTCATAACTCTCATGAAAGTAGCTGGAGCATTTGCTAGACCGAATGGAATAACTAGCCACTCAAACAATCCTTGTCTAGTTTTAAATGTAGTTTTCCATAAGTCCTCCTCAGCTATTCTAACTTGATGATAACCACTTCATAAGTCTAAATTATTGAAATAATTTTCATACCTTAACTTATCAATCAAATCATCAATTCATGGGAGTGGATAGTGATTCTTTACCGTGATTTTATTCATTGCACAGAAATCTATGCACATGCACCAAGTCCCATCCTTCTTCGGTACCAAAACAATCGGTGAACAACATGGTGAAGTATATGGGAGTATGATACCTTTTTTCAACAATTCTTATATTTTCTTCTTGATTTCAAAACTCTCCATAATTGACATGCGATACATACCAATGTTTGGAAGTGGAACATCTTGCTTGAGTTGGTTCTCATGGTGAATTCCCTCTTGGCAGGTAACCCACTTGGTTCTTGAAACATCTCGCCATGCTGACTTACCACATCAAAAAAATTGGATTTTAATTTGTCATCACATCCTTCAAAAGATTCATATTCAATATAATAATTTTTCTTGATCGTGAGAAGCACAAAATTTTTACTTGCATTAACTGGTCTCTTCATCTGCCCTGCATTAACTAACGAAATATTTAGCTTTTTGTGATGATCTCTCACAATATACTCCACCCCATCCTTGAGCAAATGATATTTTTTTCTCATGGCGATAAAATACCGCTTTCCTGTCATACAAATATGGACTTCCCAAGATAATTCCAAAAATTTCAAGTGGAACAACATCTAACTCAACTTCATCAACAAAGTTTGTAGTAATGGAAAATCAAAATGTGCATTTCCTTGTAACCTGTAAATTGGAACTCTTAACTATCCAACCCAAAGGGTATGGCTTATGATGCGGCACGGTTTCAAGGTTAAGCTTTTTGACCAAGTCTTTTGAAATCAAGTTTTCTTGTGACCCACTATCAAACGATGCATCGATATTTGTATGATTTGAAATCACCCTTACATGGAAAAATTCTATCCTTGTATCTTCATTTGGAGTGTTGCTGTGAAAATTTGAGGAACTAGTACATGATATGCTTCTTTTCCCTTTTTGAGCATGGCTAAAATCTTAGTCTCATCGTCGGAATCAAATCCAAGATCATGTTGTGTGGTGGCAGTCATCTTTTTTTTCCCCTTATTGTTTGGTTTCTTAGGCCTTAGTTCGGAATGTAATTTCCAACATTGCGCTTCATCATGCCCTTATTTGGAACAATTCTTGCATATAGTTTTCTCCCCTTCTTTTTTAACACTTGCATTCTTTTTTACTTTCCATTTTCCTCCCTTCTCTTTTCCCTTACCCTTGAATGGATTTTTCTTATCACCCTCTTCCTGACTGTTCTTTCTCCTTGCTTCAAGATGTGTGGCCTGCACACATACTTCATCTAAATTTCTTGGGTTATTCAAATAGGAATGTAAACCCCCAATGTATTTCAAGAGTGTATCTTGGGAATTAAATTTTACTCCTGACAACAAAGCCCTTTTTCTAAACTCCTGGGTATACTCTTGAATTTTTTGACCCTTGAGTTGCCTAAGGTTTTTCCAACTCATAATATATTTTTTCACAGAGGCTAATGGATAAAAATGTTTTTCGATTGAAGAAATAAACTGAAACCAAGAAATGGATATCTTACCATGGATTCACATTTCCTCTTGAGTCTTTGCTTCCCACCAGACTAGTGCTTCTCCTTCTAGCCTTAATGAAGCCAACATGATATTTATGTCATCCTCTTGTAGATTCTAAATTCTACAGTATACCTCCAATTGAAAGATCCAATTGTCCAACTCCTCTTCATTTACCTTGCCATTTTACATGGGAAGTTCAAACTTAATGTCCAATTTGAGTAATAGAGTTTTTCCTTTTAGGGTTTTTGAATGAGTATGGGTGGTTTTTGTGGTGGAAGTGGAAGATGATGCTAATGAAGATGATGAGGATGAGGATGGTGGAGATGGAGGTGGCTTTCGGCCACTTCCCTTCGAGCTCTTCTCTTCATCCTTCTTATCATGTGAAGTTCCTTCTCCATGTGGAGGATTAGAACCTTCTTGTGCCCTTTCAATAGTGAATGCATCAAACATGATTTTAACCATCCTATTTATGTCATTGAAGTATCTCTTAAAATATTCCTCTTCTAAATGTCCTTGAATCTCTCCAACACCTGACATGATGGCTAAGGATTCAAGCTCAACTTATGATGCTTGTCCCTCTTCAATCAACTCAGCTTCTTGTGCAATTTGTACCTCCCCAATATAAACTTATGGAGATAAAACTTGAGGTGCTTCAAGTGAAAATTTGAGAGGAACTTTGGGTGAATATGATGCTCTTGTAGCTCTCCTTCTTCTGGTCCTTTCCACGGGACTAGCAATCTATAGTTTCCCTTCTCCTCTCTACAACTTCAATTTTTAAGCATCACAAAATTGCAACTATTAAAACCCTTCTTGCACAAAACTCAAGCAAAATAAGAAAATAACATTTTCTAATACAATCTTGATCTAAATTTGATTTTTATTTTTGTTGTGCTAATATCATATTCATATTTATATTAAAGGTTTTGATGTCTGCTTCTTGTACAAGGGTTTATTGAAGTGCTTATGATTGATTAATAAGTAAATTTTTGGAGATTAAGTTGAAAACTTGAACATAAAATCATGGAAACTAAATGTTAAACAAAAACATATAAACACATAGAAAACCATCACAATTGAATGAATAACACCTTTTTTTATGAAGGAGTTCACCCCTCCTGGGCTACATCTCCTTGGTCCAGCTTCCATGGCATGGGCCTTTATATTAGCTCAATTGTTAAAATAATGTTGTTTAAAGTCTCTTATTTCCTCTGCAACCTACTCCAATGTGTCCAAAACATCAAAATCTACTAAAAATGACTCTTCTTGAGCCAAAATTGGTTGAACATTGGCTCAGTTACGAAAAAAAACAAATTTCCCTACAATTTCTCCTCCAAATCTAGAAAGACTCTAGAGAGTTTCGCTAATTTGGTGGATTTATCCTGCCGCTAATTCCACTGCCAGTTTAATCGCAGGATTAACTAGCAATTAAGACAACTTAATTATGGATAAGCGTGTCTTAACTGCACGTTTATCTGTTTGATATAATTCATGTTTAATTAGTTATAATATGTAGATTAGTGCGATGAACATGGATTAATTAACTTAAACCTCATCATTTGCAATCTGCTCCACCCATGATTATGCACGAATGTCACATGCGAGGGGGTTAACCTATTCGGCTAGACCCCTCTGAACCCCCATTTTCAAAACTGATGAAAAACAAATAGAAATGATGGCCCTTATGGGTTAAGACCCAATAGAGAATAGAGGTGTAAGGCGGAGGCGTGGTGCAGGGTAGGTCGTGGGTTTGACACCAAACCCCATACCAAATTTTTGGTCCACAATACAATATAACACCTTAGTTGAAAACTTTGAATATAATTCATATCCGCCCGCATACATATGACCGTCGATACCATAGAATAAAATTTGGGTTAATAAATATTTCTGCCCGCATAAAATGACTTTGTTTGTCAAGGTTTAGACCTTAGGGTATATGTAATATATTCGTCCCAATTAGAATCCACCTGTCTTATGGTTCGAAGCCATAGGTTATATAAAAATGGCTTCAACCCATAATATGATATGTTCAGAACTTGGTTAAGTGATAATTCATAAATTTCAACACAATCCAAAGGTTGGATGGGTCGACCAGATGGGGCACATGGAAACCGTTGGCTGCACCACATGTCCAGCTCTGGTTGGACTATTCCAACTTAAAAAAATTCTCCTTCAACTTTAGGATAGATGTAAAAAAAAATTCACTTCCAAAGTTCACTTGCAAATCTCATTGTGACACTTGCCATAGTGTCATTGGGCTAAAACTAGAGAATATTCCCTGAATATATCTGGAGTGTTGACTAGGCTGCCATGTCATCAACCTGTCATTGTTCTGAAATTCTTTTACCTGTTGAGAAAATGAACAGGAGGTCATAACTTCCTCATCCCAAGTGATATATTGATGAAATGAATTGCATCGGATTCCTAGTGACAATATCTACTTAGTCGTTCTGGTTTGGAGCATTTCTGAGCACTTTCATTTTTGAGCTTAATAATAAGCCTCTGATCAGTCAGCCAACTTGTCTTTCAGCTCTTTGATCTGAGATATGAATGCAACAATGGATTTATTTTCCTCCATTCTGATGGAGAGAATCTTACTCTTCAAGAACAATACTCAATTTGTATTTTTTGTCTCATACAAATCCTTGAGAGTCACCCAAATATCGTTGGCCTATTTACACTCTCTGATGTGAGGGATCATGTTGTCCTTCACTGACATCTTCAGCAACACCTTCTCTTTGTTCTCCCTCTTCTCCCAATCTTGGATTGTTGCAGTTTTTCCACCTCCAGCTATGGTCAGCTTCGCTTGGTCCCCATTTGTGATTGGCCATGCACTCGAACCTCGAGCAGTGTCTACAATTCGAACTTACAATTTGTGTAGTTTGACCCATCGAGCTTATTACTATCATTCAGGTACACATTCGCAATATGGTTATTCATTGTGACATGATTGATCTATGGATCCACTACCAAATCCACAATATCCAACAATTGATAGAGATGATTTCAATAAATAAATAAAAACAATACTGCACCAATGAACAAACTCACCAAAGAAGCGACCTATGCTGGCGATCTCGATAAAAAGTAATCTCAATGCACCCAAAACATGACCTTAAATACTCTACCTCGATCTGAAAAATTCAAGGATTTCAAAATTTCACCCTTTTTTTCCGACTGACATTGGATCCACTGGGAAAAATAACAATTCAAGAAGTTTTCCTTTTTCCGTTTTTCTATAGGTAACAACGAACAAAATTGACGACGATGCAATATGTTATCTTATATGTTGCCTTTCCAGTAGTGTTTTGTCAATCTGAATTCAGATCACCCCCATAATGCTTGTAATTCAAACAATGACATTCACTAAAGGCATCAGGCATGGTTGTATTGTCCTTCTTTGTGGTTCAGTTGAAGGCACCACAGATGTTAAGCGATCTTGAGATATAACTATCAAAGGATCTCAATGCTTTTAGAAATCACCAACGCGAAATTGAGAGATCAGGTTCATGCTTTTGACCCGCGCTGAATGAAATGCGCCTAAGTAAAGGGAAATCAATGAATGAATAAGCCCTAAACCTACGATGACACCCACCAATAGTATGTTGACCACTGTGTAAACAAATCTTGAATTTCGTGTTGGTTCAGATTTACTCAGAAGAAAAAAAATGAGTGTTTCTGCAGTTTTGATCAGGAGATCAAGTCCCTTGTAGAAAAATGCTCAAAAATGAAGTTGCTCAGAATTTATCTGAAATAGATTCATTGGAAAGAGCTCGGTGATACGATCCCAACGCCGTGAACGGCACTCAAATCCGTTTCCGTATGCAGAAGATATTCAGCTTTAAAGATTCGCCAATTTCAATTAAAAAATGCCAAAATTGACTTTATGAAATATTTTTATTAAAAAAAGAATATTCCACAGAATATTTTGAGAATATTCCATGGAATATTCCACAGAATATTCTGCAGAATATTTCGGGCGCAGCCAATTAAAAGACGCCACGTGGCCAGCCTGGAGGCCGCCACGTGGCCAGCCCGGAGGCCGCCACGTGGCCCAAAGGTGGATTGGAATGGCGTTTCAAAAATTTGTTATGGATGCGACAGGATTGGATCCTGGGTCGGCGGGATGATAACACAAAGGCCTGACCGTTGGGGCAAGTCGGTGATTCTTGTTAACCAATGCAACACATATATATTTAAGTGTTTGAATTGTTTTGGGCAGGGCCCGAAAGGGGGCCAGCCCCCTCATCATACAACCGTGGCTCGGAACCCACAGCTTATTTCAGTCGGCGCGCAGTGTTGGGGTATGGTCACATGACTATACCAATGGTGCGGAGATTCATTTATATGATATGGTTTAAACATTAACAAAATCTGCACATAACTCAAAGTCCGTTCAACGACTTCCGAACGGCGCGAACACATGGGCCTTATCCAATAGCCCCCACAACTGGCGGTAAATTCGATGGTACGCCCCAAATTTAGCAACCGTTCCAATTTTTTCGGTGTTATCTGGAGTTTCTCCAGATTTGGTGGAGTTTCTCTAGGCCAAACTGGCAGTTGGAGTAAAAGAGCCATAACTTTGGTTAGGAGAGGCCTTTTGATACGAATTGTTTTTTGATTTTGGGTGTTGGAATCATTCTGGAGCTGTTGGAAGTGTTTACAGAGCCATCAGGGTGCTCTAACAGAGAATTTACCAGCATTTTTGGTCATGGAGCCACCCGGGCCTAATGGAAGAAGAGCTATTTTGGACTACCTTCATCCAATGGAGGTGTTCGTTTAGTCATTTTATACTGATTTGAGCCTTCTGAATCTTAATTTGTAGTGTATTTTTCCATTTTAGGCTTCTATACAGTTGTATTCACATTTTGAGCATTTAATCAAAGAGGAAAAAGCCTAATTAGAGGCTTTTGGACCCAGCAAAGGTAGCCCAAGAGAGGGGTGAACCACTTAAACAATTATTTTTTGTCATACTGTATAATTTTGCTGCATATTTTCAGATTCTGCTCCTTTAAACAGTAAATTTTTATAAGCAAGCTTTTCCCAAGTAGGTTTAAACAGTGAACAAAACTTGTTAGTTCATCTTCAAAACACTACACTTCATTTGCAGAATATGTATACTTGCCTATTCACACATTAAAGCTGGATCAATGAATACTTTGCACTTAAAAAAAATACTTTCATTGATCAGATCTCTGTGATTACATTTTATTTCTTTAGGCAGAGTATGTAGAAGGGCCAGGTAGCCTCCAGATTCATCCTTTCTTTGAAAGGTGAAATATCCGGTGAATGCCCCTACAGTCAATCTCTGTATGAGAAATACTTTGTTCTCACAATTTCAGATCAGGTTGGTATCAGAGCTCAAGGTTTTGCTTAAGATTTTGTGAAATTTGTGCAAGTAAATTGTATTATTCTGCAAAATTTGATGCTTACTAGGCTGAAATTGCAAAGAGGGGAAGGTCAATTTGTTAGAGAACAAGTTAATCCTCAACCAAGGAGGGCTAGAGTGCCATTACATCCACCTTCCATTTCATCCTCATTAGCCTTAGAATCAGCCACAAGCATGTCATCCAGAGAAGGAGAAGTACATGAGGAAATGGATTCCAAGGAAGAAGAAAGAGTCTTTAGAAAAGCTTTCTTGGACTTGACTGAGATGGTTAGGATCCTATACCAGGAGAGAAATGATAGGATTGCTAGAGAAGGGTCTAGAAACCAAAGAGAAGAAGGAGATTCTTCAGGAGGAAAGAAAGACAAAGATGAGTCTAAGAAAGGGAATGGAGGAAATGGTGATCCACCATCTCCATCATCATCCTCATCCTCCACATCATCCTCTTCAACTTCTGAAAATCAGTCACAAAAAACAAAAACATCTCTTAAAAATCCTTTGTTAAAGCTTGATGTGAAGTTTGAGTTGCCGATGTTTAATGGTGATGTGAATGCAAAAAAATTGGATAACTGGATTAGACAGCTGGAAGTCTATCTAAGAATTCAGAATTTGCATGATGATGACACAAAAATCCAATTAGCCTCTTTGAGAATGGATGGAGCAGCTTTGGTTTGGTGGGAAGCCAAGACTAAGGAGGAAATAAAAAATCATGTTAAAATAACTCTAAATTGGAATGAGTTTATTACAGCCATTAAGAAACAGTTTTATCCTCTTGCTCATATTCAGAAAGAAATCATGAATTGGAAAAATTTTAGGCAACTTAAGGGTCAAAATGTGCAAGATTATACTCAAGAGTTTAGAAGGAGAGCACTTCTACTTGGAGTAGACTTATAAAGTCAAGACACCCTGTTGAAATACATAGGAGGTTTGCATAGTTACCTTAAACATACTATCCTAATGTTCAATCCTACCAGCTTAGATGAAGTCTGTGTGCAGGCTACACATTTAAAAGCTAGAGGAAAGAATACTTTTGATGAGGGTAGAAACAAGACTTTCAAAGGAAAGAAAAAAGAGAAAAACAAAGGAAAAGGCAAGAAAAATGCATCTATCAAACAAGAGGGTGAAAAGGTCATTTGTAAACATTGTTCAAAGAGTGGCCATGAAGAGAAAAACTGTTGGAAACTTCATCCTGAAAAAAGAAACCAGTTTAAAAAAAACAAGGGAAAGAAGAAAAATGCAGCTACTACAACTACACCACAAGATTTAGGTGATGATTCGGGTGACGAAACAAAAATTGCAGCCATGGGTTTGAAAAGTTTGAAAGGGAAGGAAATTGAAACTCAAGCAAGTGCTAGTTCTTCAAACTGTCATACACAAGCTCCTAATGAGGAAGAAAGAATTGAACTGTTCCATGTGAGGGTAGTGTCAAAACATACCAAAATTGACACACTATTTGACAGTGGGTCACAAGCTAACCTCATATCTGAAGACTTGGTCAAGCAGCTCAAACTTGAGACCATTCCACATCCGAAGCCTTATCCACTTGGATGGATATGCAAGGATGCGAACTTGCAAGTCTCAAGGAAGTGCATATTGCGTTTTGCAATAACTACACACTTTATTGACACAGTTGAACTTGATGTGGTTCCACTTGATATATCTGGTATTGTTTTGGGAAGTCCTTACTTGTTTGACAGGAAAGCGATCTTCTATCGCCATGAAAAAAAATATCATCTTTTCAAAGATGGCAAGGAGTTTATTGTCAGAGCTCATCGCAAGAAGACAAATGTTGCAATGGTAAATGCAGGACAGGTAAAAAGGCTAGTCAATTCAAGCAAGAGTTTTGTACTTCTTATGGTCAAGCCAAAGGTTGATGTGAATCATGAGTCATTTGAAAATTGTGATGCAAAGCTTAAATATGATTTATATGATTTAGTTGATGCACATCATGAGATGTTTCAGGAACCAACAGGTTTGCCTCCAAAAAGGGAGATTCAGCATGAAATCCATTTACATCCAGATTGTCCTCTTCCTAACATAGGCATGTATCGCATGTCTGTTATGGAGAATGCTGAAATAAAGAAGCAGATTAAAGAGTTGTTGGACAAGGGTTTCATAAGGCCAAGCACTTCACCATGTGGGTCACCGATAGTGTTGGTTCCGAAGAAAGATGGAACTTGGCGTATGTGTGTTGACTTCAGAGCTTTGAACAAGATAATGGTAAAGAATCGTTACCCACTTCAAAGAATAGATGATTTGTTAGATCAGTTGAAAGATGCAAGATATTTCACTAAGTTAGACTTAAGAAGTGGTTATCATCAAGTAAGAATTGAAGAAAGTGACATTTGGAAGACAGCTTTTAAAACCAAACAAGGACTCTTTGAGTGGCTTGTGATGTCGTTTGGTTTATGCAATGCACCTGCAACTTTCATGCGGGTAATGGATGATGTCTTACGTCCTTTTCTTGATGATTTTTTTATTGTCTACTTAGATGACATCTTGATTTTCAGCAAGACAAGAGAAGATCATGTCATGCATGTCAGTAAAGTACTTGATGTTTTGAAGAAAAATCAGTTATTTCTTAAGATGTCAAAGTGTGAATTTGGAAAGACTTCTTTGGTTTATTTGGGACACATAGTAGGTGGAGGCGCTTTGAGAATTGATCCTTCCAAAGTAGAAGTTATTGTGAATTGGCCTACTCCCAAGTCCATTACAGAGGTAAGAAGTGTTTTGGGTGCAACTCAGTATTGGAGAAAGTTTATTGCTAACTTTTCTGCCATAGCAGCTCCCATGCATGCAGTGACAAGTGTGAAGCGTGCTTTCCAATGGGGAAGTAAGCAACAAAAATATTTTGAATATTTGAAAGAAAAGATCAGTTCAGCTCCAGTTCTTGCATTACCAGATTTGAGACAGCCATTCGAGATTCAGACAGATGCTAGTGATTATGCCATGGGTGTAGTTCTCTTACAGCATGGTAAGCCTATCGCTTTTCATTCTGAGACATTTAATGGTGCTATTGTGAATTATTCTACATATGATAAGGAGTTGTATGCATTGGTACAAAGTGTCAAAATGTGGAAGCACTATTTGATGGGAAAATAAACAATTGTGCATACCGACAACCTTTACAGTATTTGCAGTCGCAAAGTAAATTGCAACAGTCACGGCATTTCAGATGGATGGGTTTCCTACAACAATTTCACTTGGTAATAAGGTACAAGAAAGGTATTAACAATAAAGTTGTTGATATGTTTTCAAGGCCTATTATTAGTGCTAGTATTTTGCTTAAGAATGATTCTATTGTGCATGAAATCTACATAGAACAATATGCATCAGATGAAGATTTTAAAGAGGTGTATGCTAACTTGAGTAAAGGGAATCATGTTGAGGAGAATGATTATCATTTGCATAACAATTTGTTGTTTCACTTGGGAAAGTTATGTATACCACAGGGAGAGAGATTAAGCATGATGAGAGAAGCTCATTCTTCTCTTATTGCTGGTCATTTCGGTGTAAGAAAAACGGTGGCACATCTGCAGAGGTATTGTTATTGGCCTCGCATGGTAGATAGTGTTACACGTTTCATTAGAGGTTGTTCATTATGTGCTACAAGCAAGCCTAGCAATAGGAAGATTGGACTGTATACGCCATTGCCAATACCTTCTAGACCATGGGAAAGTGTTTCTATGGATTTTGTTGGGGGATTACCATTATCTAGAAAGCAACATGATTATCTTTTTGTAGTAGTTGATCGTTTCAGCAAGATGTGTATTCTTATGCCATGTAAGAAAACTATAACTGCTGAAAAAACTGTTGATTTATATTTTCAACATGTATGGGTTCATTATGGCTTGCCTACTTCTATTGTTAGTGACAGGGATTCCAGATTTGTTGGGAATTTTTGGTCCAATCTATGGAAGATGATGGACACCAAGTTGAAGAAGAGTACTGCTTTCCATCCGTAAACAGATGGCCAAACAGAGGTAGTGAACAGAACCATTGTGCATCTTTTGAGAGGGTATTGCAGCAAGCATCCCAAGCTTTGGGATGAGCATTTTCGTTACATTCAGCATGCTTACAACCGGGCCAAGCACTCTTCTACAAATACTTCGCCATTTGAATCTTGTTTTGGATATTTGCCTAAGTCACCATTAGACTTCATTCTTGAGAAGGATATTTCCATTGATGGGCATAGTGACATTGACAAAGCTCGCATGTTCATTGAAATAATTCAGCTCATTCATCAGAAAGTTCAAGAACATCTTGAAAAGAGTCGAGGCAAGTACAAAGAAAGACATGACAAACATAGAATTGATCACAAGTTTCAGGAAGGAGATGAGGTATGGTTGCATATAAGTAAGGATAGAATGCAAGGAGAAGGTAAAAAGCTGAAGCCTATTCGTTATGGTCCATTCAAAATCCTTAAACAAGTTGGAAATAATGCTTTTAAACTAGATTTGCCTTCATACATGCAAATGTATTCCGTTGTTAATGTGGAAAATTTACGTTTGTATGAACCTCCTCTTATTGATGATTCTGAAAATCATGTTCAGCTACCATCCATAGAAGATTTCTCGCCATAATTTTTGGATGAGTTGAAAGAAGATGCAATCCTTGACAGAAGGACATGCACTTCAAGGAGGGGAGATGTTGATTATCTAAGAGTTGGTTTAAAAGGCAGTAAACCAAGCAAAGAAAAGTGGATGGAGTTGGAACAGGTGAGGAGGTTGTATCCTCACCTTCTTAACAGGTAATTGAAAGCTTTTGAGGGTCCAAAAGCTTCCCATTTGGGAGGTGTGATCAGGAGATCAAGTCCCTTGTAGAAAAATGCTCAAAAATGAAGTTGCTCAGAATTTCTCCGAAATAGATTGACTGGAAAGAGCTCGGCGATACCATCTCAACACCATGAACGGCACTCAAATCCGTTGCCGTATGCAGAAGATATTCAGCTTTAAAGATTCGCCAATTTCAATTAAAAAATGCCAAAATTGACTTTATGAAATATTTTTATTAAAAAAATAATATTCCATAGAATATTCTGGGAATATTCCAGGTGCAGCCAATTAAAAGGCGCCACGTGGCCAGCCCAGAGGCCGCCACGTGGCCCAAAGGTGGATTGGAATGGCATTTCAAAAATTTGTTATGGACGCGACAGGATTGGATCCCGGGTCGGTGGGATGATAACAAAAAGGCCTGACCGTTGGGGCAAGTTGGTGATTCTTGTTAACCAATGAAACACATATATATTTCAGTGTTTTAATTGTTTCGGGCAGGGCCCGAAACGGGGCCAGCCCCCTCATCATACAACCATGGCTCGGAACCCACAGCTTATTTCAGTCGGCGTGCAGTGTTGGGGTATGGTCACATGACTATAACAATGGTGCGGAGATTCATTTAAATGATACGGTTTAAACATTAACAAAACCTGCACATAACTCAAAGTCTGTTCAACGACTTCCGAATGGCGCGGACGCATGGGCATTATCCAATAACCCCCACAACTGGCGGTAAATTCGGCGGTCCGCCCCAAATTTAGCAACCGTTTCAATTTTGTCAGTGTTATCTGGAGTTTCTCCAGATTTGGTGGAGTTTCTCTAGGCCAAACTGGTAGTTGGAGTAAAAGAGCCATAACTTTGGTTAGGAGAGGCCTTTTGATACGAATTTTTTATTTATTTTGGGTGTTGGAATCATTCTAGAGCTTTTGGAAGTGTTTACAGAGCCATCAAGGTGCTCTAACAGAGAATTTACCAGCGTTTTTGGTCGTGGAGCCACCAGGGCCTAAGGGAAGAAGAGCTGTTTTGGACTACCTTCATCCAATGGAGGTGTTTGTTTAGTCATTTTATACTGATTTGAGCCTTCTAAATCTTAATTTGCAATGTATTTTTCCATTTGAGGCTTCTATACAGTTGTATTCACATTTTGAGAATTTAATCAAAGAGGAAAAAGCCTAATTAGAGGCTTTTGGACCCAACGGAGGTAGCCCAAGAGGGGGGTGAACCGCTTAAACAATTATTTGCTGTCATACTGTATAATTTTGCTGCATATTTTCAGATTCTGCTCCTTTAAACAGTAAATTTTTATAAGCAAGCTTTTCCCAAGTAGGTTTAAACATTGAACAAAACTTGTTAGTTCATCTTCAAACCACTACACTTCATTTGCAGAATATGTATACTTGCCTATTCACACATTAAAGCTGGATCAATGAATACTTTGCACTTAAAAAAAATACTTTCATTGATCGGATCTCTGTGATCACATTTTATTTCTTTAGGCAGAGTCTGTAGAAGGGCCAGGTGGCCTCCGGATTCATCCTTTCTTTGAAAGGTGAAATATCCGATGAATGCCCCTACAGTCAATATCTGTATGAGAAATACTTTGTTCTCACAATTTCAGATCAAGTTCCTTCACCGCTAAGGCTCTATCGACAATGCATTTCTCTAGACACCAAGGCTCTCAGTTCTTCAGCCACCAAGGCTCTCATATCGAACCACCAAGGCTCCACACTGCCACTAAATCTCACAATTCAACCACTAAGTCTTTCGAATTAGCCACCAAAGCGCCACACTGCAACCAGGGTTCTCCAACCACCAGGGCTCAATTCTGCCTCCAAGACACTTACTTAAGCCACCAAGGCTCACCAACTATGATACTATGTTAAAAATGGAAGATGAAACTTATATACTAAAACTAGGAGCTTACAAGTGAGCAAGTTGCACTCGAAGACTACTAAGTAAAACACTCTATTCAAATAATCATCAAATCACAAATATATAAGTTTACATCATTTTAAGGAGATTAGAACCAACTCCTATAAAATAGGAACTAATCATAATCTAAGACACACACTTCCTAATAATACATATTCTCCATTATTTTTAACTACTTTATATTGTATATTATGCCATGTAAAAAAATAGTTTAAACTTTAAAAAAAAACATGATACGTTGAATCTATCTTATGCCATGTAAAAAAAAATTGTTTGAACTGAAAAAAACATGATACGTTGAATCTATCGATATTCTTTGGGGATGTTTGTTTGAATGAACTTTAACGAAAAGGCCTAGGTCGTATCTAGCCATAGCCTTTGGCCTCGTTTCCTCTACATCAGTTTAATATTCACTGGTTTTATTCAAATTTATGATTCTTCCACTTCATTCACAAAATTGTTATTGAATGTACTTTGAGATCTCTAGTTTTAAAATTCAAGATGAGAAGTGTAGATTATATTATAAAATTAGGGGGAAATAAAAATGAAATAAATATAAATATGGGAGAAATTTATATATTAATAATAAAATGAGGGGAATAAATAGAACATAATTGAAATTTATATAAAACGTGTATAAATTAAAATATTTGATAAAATATTTTTAATATAAAAAATTTTAAAATATAAAGTTGATATAAATAAAATAATTGTAAATTTAATTTGATATTTTAATAATTATAATTAATTTATATTTTTTTTTTATTTAGTATTTTTTTTTTATAAATAAATGAGAGTAGAAAAATTATATTTTCCCATTTTTTGAAATAAATGAGAACTTTAATTTTATAATTTAGGTTTTTGTGATTTATATTTTGAATATGAGAATTTTTTTGGTAAAAATCATATTAGAGAAATTAGTTAGATAAATCATAGAGAAAATATCTAAATGAATCATACTAGATAGTTAATAGACATAATTTCTCTAATGTAATTTTTACCAAAAAAATTCTATATTAAAAAATTTTAATCTCGGATTTTCTTACTAATAATTGAAACAAATATTTAGAAAAGATAATCATTGCTTTCATTTCCAAAAATACACCATCCTAAATGTATTTCTATACCCAGTCCTCATACTTGATGTATTTCTATACCCAGTGCTCATAGATGGTATTAGATTTGCAGTATGATAAGTTAAGATTAATTACACTGCATCTCCAACTTACTAGAAAAATACAGATTATCCTGAAACAAAATTTGAAATGTTTGGAAATTGCAGTAACCAAATCCTTCATTTCTTACTGAATTCAAGGGGGTTATACAGAGTTCAATGTGTATGACCAACACCCGCATATGAGATGTAGAGATAGTGAACGTGCACACAGATTGTACTGATTTAAGATGTTTGGAAATTGCAGTAACACATGTAATAAAATTCTGCATTTTTGAATAAATTCAGGAAGACTATACAGATTTAAAGGTGCATGAGGAATATCTGCCTTTAGGTGGAGCCTATGAAAATTTTGCAAGTTTGATGAGATCATCACCCACTTTGAATGTGGGAACCAATTTCACAGTAACAATCTTAGATCGATGGCTTAACAAGTCATTCAATCCCAACCTCAAATAACACCTCCTCGCTCTTTTCTACTCAAAAACATGTTTACTATTGTGCCGCCTTTGCTGCTTTGGGGGAGGAGGCATGTGACTGAATGCACCCGCATATAATTCTTCTTCTTCACCATCATCTTCTTCTTTCCATAATTTTATATACACATGGAAGCACAAGGGATTTTCATTTGTTACCTCTATTCCTTATAACACGAAATTCTCTTCCGTATCCTTCATCCGCTTCAATGTCGTTGGTCTTCTTATGCAAGTTGTAACCACTTCTTTTTCATAAATTTCAGGAAGAAGTTGTTGAGGAGGGACTGCAGCTACGCCAGAAGGCCCATATGGGATCTTGCTGTTTGAAGGCTTTAATGAGTCTGAAGACCTGAGCCAACGAAGGACGTCATTAATTTCTAGGCTGTCGTGTGGCAAATTCTTTAATTTTCGGCTTTGTGCACAGCGTTAGCGAGCTTATGATAATTCGTGAAATAAGGAGGAGGAGGCATAGCCGCCATGATTTGTTGGGGTTTGAGGGGCAATGATGTGGATGCTAGGAGCAGTTGGCGATGGTACATCGATCCTTGCAGCTTTCATTTCTCAGGAGTACAGTGACAATGGTACATCAATCCTCCAAGTAGAAAATTGATTGCAAAAGTTTACATGAAAAATAATAGAATGTTTCCTCTCAAGCTAAGATCATATTTGAAGGAAGAAGGTTCCATAGAAGCTATCACACAAGAAAAATTTCAAGCAGAAATCAAAGATGAAAATTGGCTATGGAATTTGATATTTGGTCATCTCAACTTTGGAGGTTTGAATTTGTTGCATAGAAACTGCATGGTGAAGGGTTTGCCACTCATAGAAAAACTGGACAACTTATGTGAAGGATGCATTCTGGGCAAACAACATAGAGAATCATTTCCAGCAGGAAAGTGAATAAGGGAAAAATCACCTTTGGAAATTGTCCACTCAGATTTATGTGGACCAATGCAAACACCACCAATTGTTGGCAGCCATTACATTTAGACCTTCATAGATGATTACACAAGGAAGACATGGGTATACTTCTTAAAAAAGAAAGTGAAGTGCTCGACTGCTTGCGCCACTACAAAGCTCTTGTTGAGAAGAAGAGTGGACACTACATCAAAGTGTTGAGGACTAATAGAGGTGGTGAATATATCTCAAGTTGCTTCCTACGTTTTTGTAAGGAACATGGAATTCACAAGCAGTTTATAACAAGGTATACACCTCAGAAAAATGGTGTCGCAGAAAGGAAGAATAGGACCATGATGGAATGGTAAGGAGTATGTTGAAGGCAAAGAATTTTCCAAATGATTATTGGGCTGAAGTTGTCCCTTGTGTAGCATATATTATTAATAGTTGTCCAACCAAAAGTGTCATGAATAGATTTCCTAAGGAGGCATAGAGTGGAATAAAGAAAGGTGTCACTCACATGAGAGTGTTGGGGTGTGTGGTGTATGCACATGTCCCGGATGAGCTGAGGAAGAAGTTGGATAGCAAGGGGTATTTTTTGGATATAGTGATGAATCCAAGGCACAGAATATCTAAAATCCATAAAAAAAGAAGGTAATAATTAGCAGATATGTTCATTTCATAGAAGAGAAAGCATGGGATGGAATTTTAGAGAAGATAGTCAATGTGAAGACATGTATGTCACATGAAGAAAAAGAGGACTTGACTGCAGCAAGTAATTCCTCAACGGTGACTCCTCCTCCACCTACACAAGCTCAACAAAGAAGTCAACATATGACACCATCATCAAATAATAGGGAAGCATTGCGCAACCAAGCAAGTGCTTCTCCAAGCACACCACAAGGATCCGCAACTCCATCTACTTGAAGTGCAACACCAAGACCATCTCCAGTAAGCATAAGAGGACACAAATTCAGAAATTTAAGTGAAATATATCAAAAAGATGAAGTTGATAGCAGCGCTGGTCTAAATTCATTATTTTCATTATTTTTTCATGTATATGACACAATACATTTTGAAGATGCAATCAAAGAAGAGAAATGGGTTACGACAATGAATGAAGAAATAGGAGCAATAGAAAATAATGACACATGGGAGTTAGTGGACCTTTCGCAAGGAAGAGAAGTCATTGGAGTGAAGTGGGTCTATAAGACCAAGAGAAATATTGAAGGCAAGATTGAAATGCATAAATAAAGGCTAGTTGTCAAAGGATACCAGCAGTAGCATAGAAGAGACTACGCAGAAACATTTGCACCAGTTGCAAGGATGGAGATTGTGCGTATAGTGTTGTCTATTGCCTCGTAACATAAGTGGAAATTGTATCAAATGGATGTGAAGTCAACATTCATGATTGAGTTCTGAAAGAGGAGGTGTATGTTGCGCAACCTCCTAGATATAAGGTAGAAGGAAAAGAACACAAGGTGTGTAGGTTGCGGAAAGATCTTTATGGGCTGATGCAAGCACCTTGTGCATGGTATAGCAGGATAGATTCCTACTTGATGAACAATGGGTTCGAAAAATGTGATGCTGAACCTAATTTCTAGATCAAAGAAAGTGAAGGTAAGATTTTGATTGTTAGTTTATATGTAGATGATTTGATTTTTACAGGGAGTGATGATTTTCTCATCGTTGATTTCAAAGCAGTCATGAAAAGTGAGTTTGAAATCACTGACTTGGGGTTGTTAAGATATTTTTTGGGCATAGAAGTGAAGCAAACAGAAAATGGAATTTTATCATTCAAGAAAAGTATGTCGCAAAAATTTTGGAGAGGTTTAATGTACAGAACAGCAAGCCATCACCAACTCCAACTGTCATGGGGTTGAAGTTGAGCAAGGAATATTGCAGTAGGAATGTCAATCTGACATTATAAAAAAGTATGGTGGGAAGCCTAATGTATTTGACCACAACTAGGCCTGATATAATGTATGCAGTGAGTGTGGTGTCGAGGTTCATGGAGACACCCAAGGAGACAAATTGGAAAGTAGCAAAAATAATTTTGAGGCATGTCAATGGGAAAAAGGAGTATGGCGTTTTGTACTCTGCAACTTATGATTTTAGGTTGGTTGGTTACACTGGAAGTGATTGGGAAAGAAGTGTTGATGATAGAAAGAGCACGCTAGGATATGATTTTCATTTGGTTTCGGGAGCCATCTCATGGGCTTCCAAGAAGCAACCAATAATATCATTGTCAACAGCAGAAGCTGAGTATGTCACTGCAACAACAGGAGCGTGTCAAGCAGTTTGGATGAGAAGGATGCTGCAGGATTTATGTCATGAAAAAGATGGAGCAACCACTATTTTTTGTGATAACAGTTTAGCAATCGCACTATCAAAGAATTTTTTCTTTTACAAGAGGACAAAGGACATTGACGCTAAATATCATTTCATAATAGAATTAGTTAACAATTGTGAAATTGTGTTACAGCATTGCAGGTCATAAGAACAATTTGCAAACACCTTCACAAAGCCATTGGCACATGAAATTATTTTTTTTATCTCAGAGATTTTTTGGGAATGGTCAATGGCAGAAGTTTCGATTAAGGGGGAGTGTTGGAAAATTAATCACAACCACCACGTTAAATGAACTAGCAGCAACCATACCTTAGTTAATGTTTTGCATGTTGGGGATTGCATTTGTAGAGAAGGACAAGTTCTGAGCAAAGTACATAACCCATTCCACAACATAGTTAAATAATTAAAGTCAAATAGAATTTAATGCATGGTTAGTAAATGTGTATGGACAAATGTTTAATCCGCAAGTGTTGTTTACTTCAAGAAACTTCTGTAATGTTTAGAAAATGATGTCCGCCCATAATTTGTATTAAATTTTTTCTGTCACTAATTAAATGTATTAGATATATATGTTTGAATTTTACATGTAATTTTTTAGGCAGATAGACAGAGAGAGTCTCATGTAATTTGGGGAATGTAAGTCTGGAAAGACAAGAAGGGGAAAGCAGTTTTTAATGTGTTACTCCGTAATCCTCGTGAATATAATTCTTAGTAATAACAACAGTTTTACTGGTGAATCTCCTGCAACCTCCATATGAATGTGTATGTTTTTTTTATGAATTATAATCTAAAGTTTGGTTAGTTTCGATATGATTCTGGAATTTTTCACGCATGTATTTTACTGCAACACTTTGTTTTACTCTGTTTCACTGTGAGTAAGATTATTTGATTATATTTTCTCCTCTATAGTTGCGATTTTAATCCTTGCCACTCTTTATTTAGATAAAGACTCATATGAATTGATTTCTGCAGTTATATGGTATGGATTAAGTGAATTCTGCAACTTTGTGTAAACTTCTGTAATTGTGTTGACTTGAGTAAAGTAATTTCCACAACTCTGTGTGAACTCCGTGTGTTCAAGGAAAAGCATTTTTCTATGTCCTTTAAAAATTCTAACACTCCTCTTCCTTATCCTTCGTCTGCTCCAACGCAATGGGTCTTCTTACGCACGCTGTAATGACCTATTTTTCATTGATTTAAGGAAGACGTTGTTGAGGAGGAGGGAAGGAAGCTACGCCAGAAAGCTCATCTAGGATCTTGATTTTTAGAGGCTTTAATGACTCCAGAGATTTGAGCCAGCAGAATATGTCATTAATTTCTGGGGTGCTATGTGGCGAATTCTTCAATTTTTCAACTTCGTGCACAACATTTGTGAGCTTATGATAATTGGTCAAATAGGGAGGAGGCATAATCGACATCAATTGTTCGGGTTTTAGGGGAAATGATGTGGATTCAAGAAGTATTTGGAGACGGTACATTCCTTTCTCAAGAGTACAGTGACAATGGATACACGAAGTATTCCTTTTCCATGGCTGCCTCCTACTCTTCTTGTTGCTGCCTCTGAAATTGGGATTTGTGGAGGTCCGTAAAACTAGAGTCTCATTTTTTGTGTTTGGAGGCCAAGCAATGAGGCCTCCTAATTTTTTAGAGGCCTTTAAAGAAGGAATCATGGTGGAAATGGCGATGATAAAGTAATTGAGTTGGGATAAGGCTTTTTTACTATAAGAAAATAACGGAGGAGTGCAGAGGGAGGAAGGCGTAAGTTGGGGGACACAAAAGTTTCTAATTATAATAAAGGGAGGAGGGCGTAGGGTATTGGTAATGAGGGATGTTGAGAATTTTAAATACAACAAACAGAGGGAGATGTGTTCCCCCACAACATAGAGAATGCAAAATATTGCGGAAATAACAGGCCAACACACAAACAGACAATAATTTACAGAGGAGAGGAACTCTTTCAATTTTATTCAACTCTTCTCTAAAATTCGATTCATTCCTTCACTTAAAACAAAATGAAATTACATATTTATACAAAATTGGCTAGAGCCTGAGCATTCAAAGAAATTCACTGCTGAAACAGACATTCAACAACCAATTTCCCTTCCACTCTATTTTTGTTGTTTGCACACGAAACAATGTTCAACACACACAATGGTGGACTTAAAATTTTATGTGATTCGGTTCAGGAAACACATCATGTCCATCGCTTCATCGGAAATCGGTGATCTTAACATTTAACATACGCACGACATGAGAAAAAACTCAAACCATTGTGATGTGCGATGTGACGTGGCACATCGCATCGCATCCAGAACATAATAACGTACAGGCGCTATCTGTTAACTCATGAGCATTGCGATGTGTGCTTTGCTCTACCCTCCTGAGCTTGACACGTGCCCCCTTTACAATCACATCGCAAATAACATAAAAAAACTTGTGGCCGTCTTTAAAATTAAATATTAAACTATGTGAAGTGTGGGTTGTTGGCCGAAAAAACGCGGTAAGTGTGAAATGCATAAAGGTAAGGAAATAAGGAAATACAAAGGTTTATGCAGTTTTCAATGAGGTAAGGTTGTGGGTCCCGCTGATATCACATCGGTGGAGAAAAAAGTTTCGGTGCGGGCTTAAGAGTTAAATCATAAAAGTTGCGATGTGCAGGCGGCGATGCAGAAAAGCTTTGTGAGTGGGAAATACATAAAACAAAGGAAATGGAAGAATGCAAATGATTTCATGGGTTTACAAATGTGGTAAGGTTGGTGGTGGATCCCGTCGATATCGCATAGACGGGGAAATAAAATTCAACAAAAAAGCTTAAGGGAAAATAACAAAAGTTGTGGGCACGAAGTTGCGGGAAAACAAGTTGGTGGATACGGCTAAATAAGAAATAACGGAGAGTATCGCTCTCGATACTCTATTTTGACTTTTTTTTTGTGAACACCTCCAAATTTTAGAAATGAGGCTTGTCCTTCCCTGCACAGAAAATTCAATGAAGCGTGGGTTGCTACCACATTTATTCATTGCAGTGGTTGGGAGTAATTCCAACACTCCCCCTTAATCACAACTGCCACCATCAATCATTCCCAGACACTGTCTGAGATCAAAAAAACTCTTCTGTCCCAATGGATTTTTGAGGATATCAACAAACTGTTCCTCTGACCTGCAATGCTGTAAAACAATTTCACCATTGTGTTGGTATCCGGATATGAACAAGATTCAATCCTTTTTCCCCTTAAATTATCAACCCAAGGGCGTTAGTTATTTAAAGACTAATGGTAAAGTATATGCAGATACAAGCAGATGGTCTGCTATGAATCACAGGTTTAATCTATAACAAAAATACCATTGTAACAGCAATCAATGAACTGCAGAAATAAGAAGCATCCACAGCTATTAACTCTACTGTAACAACAATTACAAAATCAAACAAAACACAGTACTACAAGAAAAGAAAGAAGAACACAGCACCTGATCACAAGAGTGGACCCAACTCTTGGATCATGGCTGCAGAAACTCAAATATTACAAGAGAAATAACAAACTGTTGTATATTCAATTAATAATAGAAGGATTAATTACAATATCTGTATATGTGTAAGGGTCCCTCGATTCGCAGCCTGTAGGCTTCTTTATACCATAGTCCTAAGATCCATAATTTCTCCCAACAACTCCATTGTTACAAAAATACATATTGTTACAAGGACAACTGGATTGCCCAGCAAGAAACCGTAAGAAAGCCAAAGATAATGTTGATACATCTATGGTTGTTACGTTGTAGCAGTGAATAAGGGAGATCCTGGAAAATGATGGGTTGTGCACTGTCTTGCGGCCATGACACACCTGTTGTAGCCAAATGTAAAGAAATATAGGAGTTAATACGTAAAAAGGTAAAACCTCCATGGAAATTACATCATTAATCAAATATCCCATAAAATATAGGAAGAAGGGCTTTACCTCATGCTTTTAAGATAAATAATGGCACAAAGAGATAGAAAGGTAGGGTAAAAATGAGAGAAGAAAGTATAAAAAATTGGTGCCCAACATCTCCCCCCAACTGATCCATCTGCATGTCCTCATGCAACTCATCATCTCCTCAGGTCCAGATTGGACTGACTGTGATCGGCATGAAGCTCTGTGAGGTCATATTCTACTGCCATCTCTGTTCTTGGTGGCTTATATCCTTCTGTCAAAAAAACGTCTTTCCACTAGTCGGGTTCAACGTTATAAGCAGGAGTATAATGTTCAGCTGGAAACCATAAAAGGGGAAATCGAAATATCAATCCCATCCATATAACCCCACAGGTATGAATAAATGCCACGTAACGCAGCATTATTTCTAAGGCACGTGAAAAATTAGGTGCCCCAAATGGTTCTCTTCCCCTGACGGCTGAAGAAGACAACATCCATATTTTATGACAACTGTCCAGGGCTTCCTTGTGAAATGTCATAATCTGGTTGACACACAGGTTAGCACACCACTTCTGAGTTGTCTTCATGTGTTCCTTATGTCCCTCAATCTGTAGAAAGGTATAATTCTTATTGTAAATATTCGAGGATTGACCATGCTCTCTTCTCACCATTAATGGATTTTCGGCTTGATTTTCTTCAAATGTATCCCAGGCCTTTCTCCATTTAATCTAATTGATGGTATAGGAGGTGAAATCCCTTAAGTGGATGTCCCCCACGAAAGGAACAAGGTTAAAGGACTGATCATGCCTTAAATAATACCCATGCATGTAGAGCTCACACATTAAGTGTTGTCCTATAACATCATGAATTTTTAAAATATGGAGAAATTGAATGCGGTCCTTAATTTCGTACCAAATCTCCTTATATATACATTCAAGACAAAAGAAAAGAAAATTTTCATGAAGGAATAAGGCATAGTTATGTGCAGGAGGTCTGCAGGCCATTACCTGTTGTGCTAGGGAGAAAATCTTCTCCTTATCTGTATTTAGCAACTGAACTTGTTCTTCCAACTCTTCTATCATAGCATTATGTTTGGTCTGCTTCAGCCGAGCCTTGTATTATTGATATATGTACCCTGTAACGACTCCAGTAGCCTGTTCTCCAACCCTAGATGTTTCTTTTTTGCGGTCGCTCATTGCAGACTGCCATTTTTTAATTTCGGCGGCCAATATGAATTTCTGACCATCAAACAACTCTTCGATTGGGTCGGTCTGGGTAGCCGTAGTGGAGACTTCAACCATTGGCTTTATTGACCTCCATTTGTAGATTTTTACCTTCCTTTTTAAACATGAAACTTGCTTCTTCAAACTCCGAACCTCTCTCTTCAGTCTCATGGTTTCACTGAATTGCAACTGGTACCTCTTTTTAAGAGGTATCCTTCTTTTCTCGCACTGTTCGACCCATTCCTGTTTAATAGTGAATTCAGGTTCTGGGCCTACGACAGGCTCAGGAGGCGGTGGAATTCTACCGGTATCTTCTCTAGATTATTTCTTCAAACCCTCTTGGCCAGGCCCCCAACCCACAGGTTCTTCTTTTTCTCCACTTCTTCAAGAAACTTCTATTGTTTGGCTGGAAAATTCATTGACCCCTCTATGTTTCGATACAAGAACTATATCTTCCTGGTGAACCTCCAATTGTTCTAGTTCAATAATGTCTGGGCCAACCTTGGTTGTGTCAATAAATTTTAATACTGGGGGAATAGCGACTTCTTCCACTAACTGTTTAGGCGAGTGAAATCCCCTTGCCCCTCTGGGCATCATGGACTGAAACAGAGAATAGGGAACAGAGCCCTTGTCATCATTCCCGGGTTGGACTGGGACTTCATGCATTACTAGCTCAACTGGATTCGATGCTAGTTCTTGTGGAGCAACATTGATTCAGTGGCTCAATTCCCTTCTTTCCTGGTGCCCTTTTCTTATCACTTCTTCTTCATGGATCGATACTGGTTCTTGTGGAATAGTATCGACCACCCGAATCACTCCTTATTTAACCTCTTTTTCCCCAGGAATCACCTTTGTTTTCATATTTGGTACCAATTTTTGAGCCTGGTCCAACATTGATTGTACGGGTTGACTCCTCCTCTTCCAGCCGAATTGGGGGTGGTTCTTGTGTAGCACCCCCAAGTGTATCAACATCCATTTTTATCAGAGTAGGTGATGTGTTTCTTGTGAAACATCATCACTTTCCATTTCTCTGTCCACAATTACATCCCTTTGTTGTTCATTGGAAAAGGTTGCCGACTGTATCACAATATCAATTTCCTACATAATGCCCATAATCCCTTCCTTTGTGGGTTCCTCAAGCGAAGCTGGTTCTTTTGTGATAGCCTTATCTATGCCGCTAATCAACTCTTCCATTCTTATTTCCTCTTCCGTGGCTTTTTCCAGCGAGGTTGGTTATTGTGTGACAACCTCGATTGGGTTTCCAATTACTTCCTCCATACTCATTTCTTCAGGTTCCTCCTGATCAATCATCATCTCCTCTTCTTCCCGTTCTTCCTGATCAATCTCTATTTCCATTTCCTCGGGTTCCTTTTGATCAATTTCCTCTGAAGGTTCTTCTTCCACCTGACCAGCCGGAGAGGCTGGCTCTTCTTCTCTAGCAGCAATCATAGCTGCTACCACTTCTTTTGAGGATCCGTAGCGTTCCACCGAAGAAACCCGCATCTTGCCTATTGCATGCATGACCAATAGTCGCACCAATCCATGGTTAGAAAGTACTGCCATCATCCGGTGGGAGCACCGAGCAGCCTGTGCCATATGCTGCAGTTGTTTCAATATAAAAAATGGAATGTTTAGGGCATGCACCTGATTCTGTGGAAATCATAGGTGCATTAGAATTTTAAAGTGATAGTTGAATAGAGCTGAGGCCTGGCCCTCCCTTGTAATATATTTGATTATGAACCCTGCAACTTCGTTCCAAGGATACGATATAGTTTTTCGCTCGTATCCCCTTCCCAATTGAACTACACTTTCTCCTTCCTACAGAAAGAATTCGAGAAACTCCAGGAGGGAAACCTTCTGAGAAAACCATTGTTGCCCCTGCTGTCTCAGCCCGATAACCTTTGTAATTACTTCCTCTATAACAAGAACTTCTAGACCTCTAACCCACGAATGATTCTCCTCTAAATTGAGTGTGAATTCCATTGTGATACCTATTAGGGTCCTATAAATATAGGATTCATAATTTTGAATTGGATTTTGATAGTCTTGTAAAATATGTACATACCTTGCTTTCAGCGAGTTGTTTTCCCATATTTTGAAAAATAAAAAATCAAAAAAATCAAAAAGAGGGTAAAAATTCCTAAAAGAAAGATCAAAGGACTTAAAAAATATAGACCCCAAAAGAAAAAAAGATGAAAATAAAACATGAAAGTGTGCAAGTCCAAATGCCACTACTTTTTACTTTTTGTAAATGATTATGGCAGAGTGTCAATAAATGCCATAATCCATGATGAGTTAAACTATATAAACATGACTTGTCATGTTTTCAATTTCCATGTTTTATATAGTGAATAAAGTTTTGTCAGACAGTTTAATCCCGACAAATCAGTAGATAGATAGGGAATAATGAGGAGCTCATTAGTTTAATCTGAGTCCTCGGATGAACTAAGGTAGAATTAGATAGTTTTATGCTTTCAAACGAATAAAATGTTTCAGGGTAGCAAGCTTAAATGCACCTGCTAAAAGGAAGAAAAAATGTTAGATTAATGTTGGGTAGGTAGAAAGAAGTGGGAAAAAGCATGTAAATATTCGTCACTGGGCACAAATCACTAATTTCCCTCCCCCTGTAGGTATTCAGTATTCTATACTTCCAGTCATAGAGACTCAGAGCATTTCTCTGACTTCTGTTGGGACCAGACCCAAGGCTTGATGACTGGATAGTGGAAAATGTTGAATTCTTATGATAAAATCCCCTTTACCATTATTTATATCTCATCCATACATTTAGGTCATCTTCATAAGTAAAGAATCCTTCTTACTTAATGAAGCTTAAAATATCATCTAACTAACTTCCTTCATTCATTAAAAATACAAAAACCCTCAAAAAACACTCTATCCTAAGTAAATTGGTGAAATGATGAAATAATGAGCTATGCTTTTATTTATTCAATCTACTTGGTCATTTAGTGTGGTTTTGTGTATTCCATCTCACCTTGTCATATTAACTTCTAACTTACTTTATTAATTCCCTAATAATACCTTATCCTATCTATATAATGCCTTTTATCTAAAATACCCCCTAAAACCCACTATTATAAAGTTTTAGACCAAAGTTAATATGCACATGCTTAATTAAAAACCCAAATAATACCTCCTTTGGTCTAAAACTAACTTTAATTAAATACCCTGCCCCCTATAGTTATTAGACCCTTCAAACAAGTCTAACAACTATATAGTAAAATAAATATTCAAAATGTGGCTTTCCACGCCTATCCTATGTATTTTGTAATGAAATGCATATACCCTGCTCATAGCCTTTTTAGCCTAAGTATGAAAAAGGTTTTATCACTTTATAAGGTTGAAAAAAGCTTTGAAACTCCCACACATATCCGCCTCTAAGCAAGCAAAGTCACTTTTTTTAAAAACCTAAAGCTAAGGTTAAATATCACAAAACTTATGCCTTCCCTTTATATCCTACCCCCGCTATGTAAAGTCCCTACCTTTACATAGGCTAAACCACAGTTAAATCAACCTAATCCCGCCGCATGCACCTCTATCTTTATATATAAAAGACTCTTTTATATATATAATATCGTCATTTAACCCTTTTTTAAACCATATATATAAACCCCGACATTACGTATATGAAACCTTTCATTAACCGCCAGCGCCCATTTAAAGCCTAGTCCCACCATCTTTTTGCCCGCAGCTTTCAATCAAATCGTGACCCTTCGTTCCAATACTTCAGATCCAACGACGTAAAATCAATATCGCGCAGAAAAATCAAACGCCCTTTCCAACACCAATCGAGCGTGAAATGGGCTTCTTTGTCAATTCTGCCTCTCGCGACGTGTCAATATTTTGTTGGATCACGTTCGTTTGGGTTAAAACAACTTACCACTTGAACCCAACGTGAAAAATACTACTGCTTTCAAATTTGAAAATCCACACCGCTCCCACCAGATGATAAGACCAGCATTTAATGAATCTACGATAAATAAAAATCAAAGTTTAAAACCTTTTGTTATACCATTTATTAGGATTATTTGTGTGTTCCAAATTGTAAAAGAACTCTATTCAACTGTGAAAAAACCATTTTGATCAAAATTATTGACTTATACCTGGAGAAAGTCGAAATTGACCACAGACTCCCCATTGAAGACCATTAAAGCCATTCGATTACACCAGCAATTCGAACCAGACTTCAAATTCAATCGCGTTTTCCTAAAGAATCCTTAAAGCACCCAAATACCTACATTCAACGTATTTTTCGACAATCAAGACCTGCAATTCCAAATTTTAGACCCAAAATCATTGAACCAGGTTTTCAATTAAGTGTTTTACCTAAAGAAATTTCCCAAAAACATCGAAAAAGAGGCTAAACCCTGGCCAGTTTTTTCCAGAAAGTTATGAATCCGAAAAAACCACTTTTTAAGCCAATTTCCTCAATTTGTGACCTCTGAATATCAAATTCACATACAGAAAAGAATTTAAAGCTTTCAGATATCCTAAAAACCCCTTTTTGCAGCCAATCTATTCAGGAAACCCTCGTTTTCTGTCTTATTCCAGTTTATATCCTCTGATAAAGAAAATTCACTCCTGCAAACAATTTAATCTTGCAGTAGTTAGTCCAAAATGACTAAAAATTAAATCACAGTTAAACCTGGAGGTTCTAAACCAACCAAGCCTGGAGGATCCAAACCTCCTAAATCTGTAACTCCTAAAGATGTTAAAGCTACTCTAGCCCTCACTGCTAAATCCACTGTATCAGTAAATCCTCTCCAGCCACCTGTAGCTGCTGAAGAAACCCTTCCATTGACTGATATGGACTACAAGATTGTTGACCCTGTGGTAGAATTCAACCTTTTAGAAATACATAATTGGTGCTATGATAAGTACTTGAAAAAGATGAAATTCCTATTTGGGAGACTCATTTGCCCCAATATGTAGTTGCATTGACCCACCCTGGACAAGACCTTGTTAGACTGTGTCAAAAGCATTATGAACCAAACCAAAGAGCCATTGTTAATGCAGACAAAGAAATCCTTTTTACTATTACAGCAGAGTCCATAAATTAAATGCTGCAATTATAGTCTGATCCTCAATTAGTCCCCCTTTCTATTGAATTTTTAGCCCAGTTGTACTTAAGCCTAGATTTCCCAAAGAAGTTTATGATATTTCAGGACTTTTTGCCTTCCCATGTTGATACTCCTAAGTTGAACCCTCCTTATTCCACTGCCAAATTTCCTGAAGGGTCAAGGCATATTTTTTCAATGCTATCTTTTATACTGGGATACTTTACAGATGGATTTTCTATCCACTTTATCTCCAGGCCAACCTCCAGTACTCATTTTTGTTATGCCAGTTTCATAGCAGACATTATTCTTCACCAGCTTACCAAACTACCCACTAAAGGGGTTTTCAGATACTCTTCCTACTTGTTTCATTTGTTGTTATTCTTCCAAGCTGACAAATTTCCAATTGCATTGCAAAAGATGGACTTGGAGGGTAAGACTTTATCTATTGCCTTCTGTACTTCCTTGCTAAGGAAATAGAATAGTGAATTCACTTATACATATTTCTCACACCTTTTCCTCCATCTAGAAATGAGCATTTTGTACAAAGCAGAGCAGCCCAGGGTCAATGAAGAAATGAAGAGGATCATACAACTATCAGAACAAACTAAAATGGGAGACTAGTTTCTTTATGAAAATCATACAGAGATAAAAAAAATTGGATCCAAATTATTACCTTATAAGTTGCCAAAATACATGAACATGAGAATTTTTTCACTGGAATATTTAAGATAGATTCTAAATTCTGACTCTATTAACTTCTTAGCTGCAAGGAAAAATACTTAATTCAAGTTGAAGAATCAGATTGGTCCTTTTATCATAAATAACAGAGAGGCAGAAAATGAGATCTAAAAGAGACTAGTAGAATTAAAATTTCAACAAAGTTTTCCATGGAACTATGATCCTCAAGGGATCCTGAGAAATTTAAGGGTAAAGTGTAAAATTACACCCTTTATACATGAGCCCAAGCCAGAGATTGAAAATTTTTCCAATCAAAAAGATTGGGTGGAAAACACACTAATAGATACAATCATTAATGTAGAGACATTAGGAAAAATGGTTAAAACACAAGCCTTGGAAGTTGTAAGGCCACTAGAGACTTCAGCTAAAAGAAGTAGAGAAGAAGGAACATATACAGCTAAAACAAATACAGAAAAAAAATTCAAACTAATTTACAATAAAAGGCTTAAATTTAGTTCCATGGGAAAAGAAAAGGTAATTGATGTTGAAGATTCAAATGAGCTAGAGGTAAATAATGATGAAGCTACAATGATAATCAGTGAAACTTTGCAGAGATTGAAAAAGAGAAAAAAACCAGGTAAAGATGATACTCAGATGATTGAGAAAAAAAATATGGAGGCATCTTCCTCACAGACAACTGGGGAAAAAGACTTAGATATAAAAGAAAAATTTAAACATATAAAGCAAAAGAATGAGGAAATTAAATCAGAGATATATTCTCAATTCCTCAAGCAAAAACCAGGGAATCAAAATAGGCTACTGAAAACCTTTGACTATTCTACAAACAAAATGATTATGTCATTTCTGCAACCAACTACTTCAACACCAAAGACAGTGGCAGATTATAAAAAGTTGGAGTTTGAAGTAGATACTAAAAATGTTCATGAGCTAGACCAAATTGAATTCCACAGACATAGCTCTGAAATGTTGTATTCAACTATGGTGACAAAGGTAATGAGTGCTACCGAGTTGTAGAATACTATTCTTAACATGTAGGATCAAATGAAACTAGACAAAGGATCTTTGTATGCAAAAGACCTAAGGATTAAAGTCTTAGAGGATTTTATTTTATAGGTGGGATGTGTTCCCTCAAATGTTCAGGCAGTAGAATTGTTAATTAAGAAAAATAATGATGATATTGCATCTTTGAGGAAACAGCTTAAGCTTCCTCAAAGTGAGCATCCACCGACTAAAGAAATCCTTCAAGAGAAAAGTGATAACAATACCTAGAGTGATAAAAATACCTCCATCGAATCCCTACAATCTACCAAAGTAGACATCCCAACCTGTGTCGACAAAAATTTGCCAAACCTCTGGATTGCGGTGAACTAAAACTGTGTTTTCTGGCTCATGTCACACAGCCAGCCCACCCAGACTGTGGAGACTTGTAGCAACACTTCCTGTAGCAGAAGACCGTTGGGGAAGGTGGTGGGTACTGGATTTGGAGGAAAAACATAGTGAAAATGGACAGGTGGTAACGGTAAATACGATTGGTAATTTTCGAAAACCACAAAAAATCATAAAGGAGTATGGTAAGTGTGGTAAAATAGGAATAACAATCACTCGTACAGGATAGATGATACAATTTGCGAATCCCAATAGGATTAAATGATGATACCACATATTGATGTGATTCGTAAGGTGTACCATGAGCGAGATGTCATTCTTAACTTATGGGGTAATTATTACATCGTCCTTGGCATGACGACACCCCTCCCCCCGACTTAAATCTTTGATGTCCGCGGCATTAAAATCTTCACATGGGATATTTAATTTAATCAGTACAAGTCACGTGGAGGCGTACCTGACTGCCTACCTAGATGATGGGATGGTGTAACAGCATCGATGTAACATCATCGGAGTAACAACATCGGTGTAATAACATCGATGTAACAACATTGGTGTAACAGCAATGGTGTAATAGCAACGCAATAACAACATCGGTGTAACAGCATCGGTGTAACAACATCATGAGTAGCAGCATCCAAGTAATAGCATCCGATGTAGTAGCATCGGAGTAGCAACAACCAATTAACAACAACATGAGTAGCAACAACCGAGTAACAGCATTCGGTGTAGCAGCGTCGAAGTAGCAGCAACCAATAACAGCAACATGAGTAGTAGCAATCAAGTAACAGCATCCAGTGTAGCAGCATCGGAGTAGCCGCAACCAAGTAACAGCAACATGAGTAGCAGCAACCGAGTAACAACATCTAGTGTAACAGCATCGAAGTAGCAGCAACCAAGTAACATCAACTAAGTAACAACATCTGGTGTAGCAGCATCGGAGTAGTAGCAACCGAGTAACAGTAACATGAGAATTCCTTGATTTTTACTCCTTAGTCGTAGCTCCTGCAAAAAGACAAGAAAATAGAAAAAAATTATTTATTATTATTATTATTATTTTCTTTATTATTATTGTCATTATTATTATTTATATTTTGTTTTTTACAACAAGGGTGTAGAGGAGAGATTCTCTACACTAATAACCCTCAAACCAGATTTCTCAGAGAGTTGTTTCATAAAAGCATCCTTAGAGGCCGACCAGTGGTATAGTCTCAAGCGATGTCTATTGACTATAAAGGAAGTGTGTGTATCGTCAATTGTGACTAGCGTGACTTTTCCATTATCAAATATATCATTCACCTCATAAGGTCCCATCCATCGAGTGCAAAAATTTCCCTTAAAATCCTTAAAATGAGAGTCATAAAGTAGTGCCCAATCTCCACTTTGAAACACCTTGTTTCTGATAAAATTATCATGCCATTTCATTCTCTGCTGTTGAATAGCAGTAGTTTGTTGGACAACCATTGAATTTATTTCATCAATTTCATTAAGCTGAGCCAATCGGTGTTTCTAGGCATATGATAGATCTAAAACAACTTCTAGATCTGTTTTGAGCATGCTTATTTCAAATTCAATTGGAAACAACGAGAATTTCCCATAAACCAACTTGAATGGAGAAAAACCGGTTGTATTTCACCATGTTGTTCTGTATGCCCATAAAGCTTTTGGAAGTTTCTGAGCCCAATCCTAACGATGTTATGCCACAGTTTTTGTCAAAATATTCTCTAATGTCTTATTTGTGCTTTCCACTTGTCCATTCGCCTGGGGATGGTATGGAGATGTAACTTTGTGCTTGACCCCATATTTTTTCATAATATTTGGTATCTTGTGTGATGTGAATTGTACTCCTCCATCTGAAACAACCTCTCTTGGAGTACCATACCAAGCAAATTTTCTTCAAATAGAAAATCTGAGACTACCTGCTCTGTTAGAAAATTAAATATTACAGAGCAATGAAACACATAAAATATGCAGAAAACACAAGCACACAAAACACATAAAACCAGAGAGACACAGATATACGTGGTTCACCCAGTTTGGGCTACGTCCACCCTGAACAGCCAGTCCTTCCTTTTTATTATCCATCAAAATGAAGAGACACAACCTACAGCAGATCTGCTATAATATCCTCTATTCTCTCTCATAGTCTCCCTCTCTGTTTCTCGCTCCGAGAATACACACACCATACACAGCCGCAATACAATACCCTCATACAAGCGAGGGGGTGCCTTCTAGGGCAAAAAAACCTAAACTAAACATAACTTCTACCATCATATCATCGCCTAATGAACAACCCAGATTGACTAGAAATTACTATACTTTTACAAGGCAATTTTACATACGTTTTTAGCTTCGGGGGCGCTGCTCCCGAAACCCCCCACCAGGGGGGGGCTCCATGAAGTCGCAGCCACCCCCCTTGGACCCCCCAGGTAGTGTTTAATTACAGGTAAAATTGTCGCCCACATTAAGGTACAGGGGTCCAATGCTGTGATACAAAATGAACAAGATAATCAGGCTCCACACCCAACAATGCCCATAGAGCTTCTAGAAGTTTCTGAGCCCAATCCCGACGATGGTATCCCATAGTTTTTGTCAAAATATTCTCTAATGTCTTATTTGTGCTTTCCACTTGTCCATTCTCTTGGGGATGGTATGGAGATGTCACTTTGTGCTTGACCCCATATTTTTTCATAATCTTTCGTATATTGTGTGATATGAATTGTACTCCTCCATCTGAAACAACCTCTCTTGGAGTACCGTACCGAGAAAAAAATTCTTCAAATAGAAAATATGAGACTACCTGCTCTGTTGCTTTCACAACTGGTTTGGATTCCACCCACTTAGTGACGTAATCAATACAGACCAATATGTGGACTTTCTGCAGGGAGGGGGAATTAAAGGGTCCAACGAAGTCAATAGCCCATTTCTCAAAAGGCTCGAGAACTAGTTGTGCCTGCAAAGGCATTTCATCCGCTTTACCACGCTGCCCCATACATTGGCAACTATCACACCTCCTGACATAATTCTGAGCATCACGAAAAATGAAAGGCTAGTAATATCCCATTTGTAGCACCTTATGGCATGTTCTTTTGTCTGCGAAATGCCCTCCACAAGGGCCATCATGGGCAAATTTCAATATTTCATAGATATCATCTTCAGACACACAGCACCGAATCTACTTATCTACTCCTGTATGAAAAAGGTACCGTGCCATCCAAGAATATCAGGCACTGCGATGAATAATCTTTCATTGTTCCCTATATGACAAATGAGGAGGCACTTTCCCTGTAGCAAGATAATTAGAAATATCTGCATACCATAGAGGTTTAGTAGAGACTGCAAAAAGATGTTCATCAGGGAAATTGTCTTCTATTGGTGTGCATTCATCATTGTTATCCATTCTAGATAGGAAGTCAGCTACTGCATTATTTTTTCCTGGCTTATCTACTATCGTAATATCAAATTCTTGAAGCAATAGTAACCATCTCGTAATACGGCCAGGAGCAATGGGTTTATTCATCAAATACCTGATTGCTATGTGATCATTATGGACAGTAGTAGAGTACCCGGTGATGTAGTGCCGGAACTTATTGATAGCATAAATGATAGCTAAGAATTATTTTTCTGTCACCGTATAATTTAGTTCAGTAGGAATTAGATTCTTGCTGACGTAATAAATTTCATACGGTGTTTTTTCTACTTGCTGTCCTAAAATAGCCCCTACTACTATTTGAGAAGCATCAGTATGTATGTGAAATTTTAATGCCCAATCAGGTCCACGAAGGATTGGGGCCGTGCACACCAGCCCTTTAATTTTCATGAAAGTTGTCTCGCAATCTACGGTCCACAAAACTTCTACATCTTTTGTTAGAAATTGAAATAATGGATGTGCTATTTTAGAAAAAAATTCTATAAAGCACCTATAATAACCAGCACAACCAATAAAGCTACGTACTTGTGTGGGTATTTTGGGTACCAGAAAATGTAATATTACCTCTACTTTAGCCGGATCAACTTCAATTCTAGCAGCTGAGAGAAAATGTCCCAAGACTACTCCTTCTTCCATCATCATATGGCATTTGATTGTACTCAACGATACATTGGTCTGTTTACATCTTTTGAGTACCATCTCCAAATTTTTCAATCCCTCCTCAAATGAATTCCCATATGGAGTAAAATCATCCATATAGATTTGAACAATATCATCGACCAAATCAGAAAAAATTCCCAAGATTTCCCTCTAGAAGGTAGAAAGAGCATTACACAGGCCAAATGGGAGGACCCTATATGAAAAGGTTCCCCATGGGCATGTGAAAGTTGTCTTATCCTTGTCTTCTAGGGCTATCTAGATCTGGTTATATCCGTTGAATCCGTCTAGGAAGGAAAAGAACTTATTTCCAACCAAGGTGTCCAGGACTTGGTCAATGAATGGCAAAGGAAAATGGTATTTTTGTGTTGATTTATTTAATTCCTTGTAATATACACAGATCCGCCATTTACCATTATTTTTGGGAACGATGACTAGTAGGGATACCCATTGGCTATCTTAGATGGGATAAATGAATCCTACATCCAACAATTTTTGTAATTTTTCTTTAACAATATTCTTGAGAGCAGGATTCATCCTCTGTTGAGGTTGTCTTACAGGGCAGAAATCTTCCTTAATCTAAATGTGATGAGTGCATAGGCTAGCAGAGATACCATTCATGTCAGTATAATCCCGGGCAAAAGCTTCCTGATGTTCTTGAAGGATTTTCAAAGGTTGTTTGGTCTGGGATTCAGACATGTTCAGGTGGATATTAAGTGTTTTCCTTGGTTCAATATAGATTGGAGTACTATCATGGAATGGGGTCACAGGAATGTCTTCTATGTCATCTTTTGGTTCAATGTTTTCCTATGTCTCACAACTCATAGAAAATTCTAGAATATATTCAGTTCGATTGGGAACAGAACTGGAATCATTAAAGAAGGCATTAATGGCATCATATTCAGTCTCTGTTTTAAATCGAAGGGCTTGGCCAATAGTGAGAACTGCTCTAACATCTTCATTTTCAAGTTCAGGCTCTTCTACAGGTAGAGGTTTCTGACTGGTTGATGGTTTTTCAGATGGGCTTGGTTTCACAGGAGAATAAATCTTGAGGTCCTTCGTAACTGTCCCATTTGATATGATCATATGTCTAGACCGACATCCTATATAGGCATCTGCAATTTCCAACCATGGTCTTCTTAGGATCAATGGGTGACCACCTACCAAAGATCGAGTCTGCAATATAATGAGGTCCACATGGTAATGCCATGAGTCTACTAAAATGATCACATCCTCTAATTTCCCTACTGATTTAATTGTGGAACTGTCTGCAAGTTCCAAGATAGTAGGGGTTGATTTAATGTTTCCAAGTCCTAATGTGTTCATTGTTTCAGTAGTGAGAATGTTAATGGTAGCTCCCAAATCCACCAGTACATTTGGGATTTCAATCCCATTAATTTGTACTATTAGAATCGGGTTTCCAAGATTTGTATATTTTACAAGCATGATCTTTCCTAACATGATATCGGATAGTCTGCCCATTACATGCACAGTTAATGGATCCTTATGTTTCTACCCAATTTCTTTGAGCAATATTCTTTTAGAGTTTTTTCATAAATAGGTACATCCCTCATAGCTTGTAAAAGAGGTACTTTAACAAAAATATTCTGTAGTTCCCCTAGAAAATAAAATTCTACTTGAGGGTTTGGTCTGCTCAAGGTCAATCTTTCAGGATATGGGGGATATGTTAAATGACCTTGATTAGGAACAACTTGGGGAGGTGTCTAGTTTATTATGTTTTGATCTTCATTCTTCCTCACTGTTCTCGTTTTTGGTTCTGTATCTTCCCCGTCAAGTTGTTCTGTGATAATGGTTGAAGTAGGTGCATTTACTACCCAACCAGACTGTAGATTTATCTCATTGAGCCCTGCGATAGAAATGATGTAGGATGGAAGGTTCAGCGTATCTATTTGTTGAACCCCTTTATTATTTGGATTTGGCTTGGGCTGGAGAGGAAGCTGAGGTCTAATGGTTGGGTTTCCTAGGGGCACATTGGAAGGAAACTGAAGTTGTTGTTGAGGCATAGGTTGAGGAAACTGTCTAGTGGGAGGGGATCCGCGCCAAGTCTGATTCCATGAAGGATTCGGACTGGCTTGAGGAACCCATTGCTGCCAAGGGGGATACTAGTATTGAAGCCACATGGTAGAAAATGCCGTCGATTGGGGACCCATACTAAAATTATGAAAATACTGAGATGGATCCTGAAACATACCTGGATTCACCGCTGGTGGTCGAGGTTTTCATGGCTTCTTCTGCCCCATTAAATATAGCTGGTCCAATTTGCTTTCCTCGCTTGCTCCTTGGAAAACCCCTTCCAACCCGGGCAAGGAAGGACATGCACTGGTCGCATGATTATGTTCACAGATTGTGCAGGCTTCCACCGTGTTCAATGGGCATTCCTTCAAAGGGTGTTTCTTCCTGCACTGAGGGCAGAATATGGCCATGGTTTTTTCCAGCTCCATCTACTTCTCTTTTTCCTGTAGAGTGTCCATTTGGGCTAATAGCATACTCAGTATATCGGTCCTCAGATTATCTAACATATTCCCAATCTCTTCTTTTGTGACCCCTCCATCGGAGGTCTTTAATGATCAAATACCCTACCCACTTCTTGCAGCCCCCCTTGAACATTTAATACAGTAATCACAGATAGTTTCAAAGTTTTCTTTTGAAATATATCCCTTACCCACTATATTCAGGAGTTGCAGAGAGTCTTCCCTGAGTGCTCTAAGAAGAATGATCTTTAGAATGTCCTTATCCAAGTCACTATGTCCAAATATCTGCAATGTGTATTTAAATCGTTCTACACAGTCCTCCATATTTTCATCTTCCTTCTGTGCAAATTTAAATATTTCCTCCTTGATGTCGCGAGATTTACAATAATCTTGGTATTTTTCCAAGAAGGCTTTCTTCATTTCTTCCCATGAAGTAATCACGCTTCCCCCTAAACCCATAAACCATCTTAGGGCTGTCCCTTTTAGGGTAGCAGGGAATATTTTCAATTTCTAAGCATCAGTCATATAATTGTATCCTCGATGAAAAATATCAAATTCAAAGAGGAACATAACAGGGTCTTCCGAAGAGAGCCCATGAAAACTATGCAAGGCTGTCAAAGGTATGGGTCCCATTGGTGCATCACTTGTAAAGTTTCCTATATGAAAATAAATGGAGGAAATTACAGGTGCCATAAATATTTTCCAATACTCACTTGGAATTTCGATCAGTTTCGCGGCCTGTATCTAGAGTGATTCAACCGAAGGTGGTCGCACCGCACTCCCCTGGTCGCTTGGTGACTCAAAGTCCTTCAAAAATTCCTTTATCGGATCAGAGTCTCTTAACTCAGCAACAGAAATTTTCACAGTGCTGCTTTGGTCTCTTGGAAATGAAAACCCTTTATGAGGTTCTTCTCCCCAGTTAGAGTTACTCAATTCTTCTGATCCCTTACTTGCCACATCTTCCCCTTCTGCTGTTGATAAGGATTTCTCTTCCATTGGTACCCTGTTTATTAAATATTATGCTATATAAATAACATCTTATTGTACCGTGAATGGCACTGGTTGTTCCACAGACTGCCCTTCAGATTTCGTCTGAACCCTAACCCTAGCGGTAGCATGGGATAATGCCTCAGATCTAGATTTTTCAATAATTTCCTAAATATATGTCTTCCTTCCCAAATCCTTCCCTTTCTTTGGGGGTCTTCCTCTACCCCTCTTGTTCGTATCTTTATTCATATAAATTTTGGAGAATATTCATTAAAGAAAAATCAATCAATAGCTCCGGACCCGAAGTAGGACAAATAACTTCCTCCCCGGGATGAGAGAAGAGATTCACAAAAAATAAAACAAAATAACAAAAGAAAAGAAATCAGATTTCAAGACTTAGAGCAGAGTAATAACATACCCTCCCCGGGACGAGAAATTGGCCCATAGAAAGAAAAACAGGAAATGAAAAAAAACCAGGAAAGAAAAACTAGACTACACCCAGGACTTAGGGCAAGGTTTTACAAAATACCTTCCCCAAGACGAGAGTTTAATTTTTACGGGAAAAAAAAAAAAAAAAAAAAAAAAAAAAAAAAAAATGATACAAGAAACATGAAAGAAGGAAAGAAAAAAGAGAGTACAAGGCACTTATGCTTAGGACTTGAAGCTGGGTAATAGATTCTCACCTCAAGACGAGAGATCGACTCTGAGATCTACTGTAGATCCTATTCTTGCACCTGTTAGCCTTCCCCGTCAACAACGCCAAAATGTTGGTGTCCAGATATGAATAAGATTCAATCCTTTTTCCACATAAATTATCAACTTGAGGGTGTTAGTTATTTCAAGACTAATGACAAAGTATATGTAGATACAAGCACATGGTCTGTTGTGAATCACAGGTTTAATATATAACATAAATACCATTGTAATAGCAATCAATGAACTGCATAAATAAAAAGAATCCATAGCAATTAACTCAACTGTAATAGGAATTAAAGAATCACACAAAACAAAGTACCGCAAGAAAAGAAAGGAGAACGCAACACCTGATCATAAGAGTGGGCCCAACTCTTGGTTCAGGGCTACGGAAACTCAAAGATTACAGGAGAAACAATGAGCTATTGTATATTCAACTAATAATAGAAGGATTAATTACAAGATCTGTATATGTGTAAGGGTCCCTCGATTCGCAGCCCGTAGGCTTCTTTATACCATAGTCCTAAGATCCCCAATTTCTCCCAACAACTCCATTGTTACAAAAATACATATTGTTACAACGGCAACCAAATTGCCCAGCAAGAAACCGTAAGAAATCCAAATATAACACTGATAAATCTATGGTTGTTACGTTGTAGCAGCAAATAAGGGAGGTGCTAGAAAATGATGGGTTGTGCCCTGTCTTGTGGCCGTGACGCGCTTGTTGTAGCCAAATATGAAGAAATATAGGAGTTAATACATAAAAAGGTAAAACCTCCATGGCAAGTACATCATTAATCAAATATCCCATAAAATATAGGAAGAAGGGTTTTACCTCATGCTTTTACGATAAATAATGGCACAAAGAGATAGAAAGGTATGGTAAAATGAGAGAAGAAAGTATACAAATCCGTTGCCCAACACATTGTTAACTAATTCTCTTATGAAATGAAACTTGACATCAATATGTTTTTTTATCTTGTGGAAAACATAATTATTTGACAAAGAAATTGTTGAGCTGTTATCACAAAATATTGTGGTTCCTTTGTCTTATTCATGACATAAATCCCTCGGCATCCTTCTCATCCAAATTGCTTGATAGGCTGTTGTTGTTGCTGCTACATATTCAACTTCTACTGTTGATAATGAAACTATTATCTATTTCTTGGAAGCCCATGAAATGGATCATGATCCCAAATGAAATACATTCATTGATGTGCTCTTTCTGTCATCTACACTTCCAGCCCAATCATTGTCATTGTAACCAATCATCTTAAAATTATCAGTTTCAGAGTATAGAACACCATGATCCTTTGTTCCATTTATATACATTAATATTCTCTTTCTTTCTTGCCAATGTGTCTCTTTGGGTGTCTCCATGAATCTAAATATCAAACTTACTTCATACATTATATCAAGCCTAGTTGCAGTCAAATACATTAGACTGCCAACCATGATTTTGTACAATGTCGGATTGACATTATTGCTGCAATATTCCTTGCTCAACTTCAACCCCATGACCATTGGAGTCGATGAGGGCTTGTTTTTCTACATATTGAACCTCTTTAAAACTTCTTCAACATACTTTTCTTGGGAGATAAAAATCCCCTTTTATGTTTTCTTCACTTCTATTCCCAAAAATTATCTTAGCAAACCCAAGTGAGTCATTTCAAATTCACTTTTAATGACTTCTTTAAACTCAACAATGAGAGAAACATCATTTCCTGTAAAGATTAAATCATCTACATACAAAACGAAAATAATAATTTTACCATCATTTTATTTGATCTAGAGTGTGGGTTCACCATCACACTTGTCAAACCCATTTTCCACCAGGTAAGCATCAATCCTGCTATACCAAGCTCTTGGTGCTTGCTTCAGCCCATAAAGAGATTTCTTCAACTTACACACTTTCTGTTCTTGGCCTTCTATTTCATAGCCAGGAGGTTGTTCAACATACACCTCCTCTTTCAACACTCCATTCAAGAATGCTAACTTCACATCCATTTGATAAACTTTCCACTTTTGTTTTGCTACTATTGACAACATTGTCTTCATTGTCTCCATCCTTGCAACAAGTGAAAAGGTTTCCTCATAGTCTCTTCCTTGCTGCTACATGTAGCCTTTGAAAACTAACCTTGCTTTGTGCCTTCCTATCTTACCTTCAATGTTTCTCTTGGTCTTATACACCCATTTTACTCTAATAACTTCTTTTCCTTGTGGGAGGTCCACTAAATCCCATGTGTCATTCTTTTATATTGATCATATCTCTTCATTCATTGCTTCAATCTATTTCTCTTCTTTGACTGCATCTTCAAAATGGATTAGGTCATCAACGTGACAAAATAAACTAAATAAAGAATTAAGACCAACATTAATATTTACTTCTTCTTGCTCATAAATTTCACTTAAATTTCTGAATATTGGTCTTCTTGTATTTTCTGAATATGTGCTTGGAGTTTCACTTGAACTTGAGCGAGTTGCGGATCCCTTTGGTGTGCTTGGAGAAGCACTTTCTTGTTTTCTCACTGCTGCTCTATTGCTTTCTTGCGGTATGCTCTGTTGAGCCTGTGTAGGTGGAGGAGGAACCACCATTGAGGAATTATTTTCTGCAATCAATTCCTCTTTGTCCTCATGTGAAATACATGTCGTCACATTTATAGTCTTCTCTAAACTTCCATCCCAATATTTTTCTTCAATGAACTGAACATCTCTACTGATTATTACTTTCTTGGTTGATGGATTATAGAGCTTGGAAGCGTTGGATTCATCATTGAATCCAACAAATATACACTTCTCCCCCTTGTTGTCCAACTTATTCCTTAACTGATCCGGAACATGTGCATATGCCACACATCCAAACACTCTCATGTGAGTGACAACTTGCTTTGCTCCACTCCATGCTTCTTCTGGAACTCTATTCATAAAAAATTTGGTTGGACATCTATTTAAATATAAGTTGCACAATTTACAACTTTTGCCCAATACTCATTTGGAAATTTCTTTGCCTTCAACATACTTCTTACCATGTCCATGATGGTCCTATTCTTTCTCTCTTCTACACCATTTTTCTAAGGTGTATACCTTGTGGTAAACTGCTTGTTAATCCCATGCTCCCTGCAGAAAGGTAGAAATTCTTTGGAGATATATTCTCCATCTATGTCAGTTCTCAACACTTTTATGTAGTGTCCACTTTGCTTCTCAACAACAGATTTGAAGTGGTAGAACTATTCAAACACTTCACTTTTTTGTTTTAGGAAATAGACCCATGTCTTCCTTTTGTAATCATCTATAAGTGTCAACATATCGTGACTGCTAGCTAATGATGACATTTGCATTGGTCAACATAAATCTGAGTGGACAATCTCCAAGGGTGCCTTTTCCGTTTTAATATTTCCTGTTGGAAATGATTCTCTGTATTGTTTGCCCAAGATGTAACCTTCACATAGGCTTTCTGGTTTCTTTATGAGTGGTAAAACCTTTACCATGCATTTTCTATGCAACAAATTCAAACATCTGAAATTGATATGTCCAAATCTCAAATGTCATAACCAGTTCTCATATTTCACTTCTTCTTGAAAGACTTCTTGTGTGACTACTACTACAACACCTACTTCCTTCAAGTCTGATATGATCTTGAGAGGAAACATTCTATTGCTTGTCTTATGCACTTTTGCAATGACCTGTCTACTTGGAGGTATATCCATGATTGTGCAGACATCATTTTTTAAAAACACATTCTAGCCCTTATGCATGAGTTTTCTAATGCTTATAAGGTTACATTTCAAGCTAGGTACATAATAGACATCTGGCACAAACTTCTTCTCTCTCTTTTTTGTCAGTATGTTCACTCTTCTTTTCCCCATGGTGGAGACCTTGCTATTAGTCCTTGTTGTCACTTCAGATTTTACAGTCTCATCTAGATTGGAAAACATTTCTATGTTTCCAGTCATATGGTTACTACACCTTGAATATAAGAACCATATATCTTCTTGTTTTTCTTGTGCTACATTACAATTTAAAAGCACATTTCCTTGGTTTTGGTTTTCTTTTGTAAAATTTACACTAGGTTTATTACCCATGTCAGTTTGCTTCTTTCTACATTCATTTGCATAATGGCCATACTTTTTGCAATAATGACATTGGACTTGAGATTTTTCATACCTCTGTCCTTGTGCTTGATTTTTTACTTGATTATGGCTTGAGCCTTGGCTTAGATTTTAATTGTCACCCCTTCAACTTATGCTTGCAGGATTGTTTGTTCCACCTCTGTGTGGGCTTCTTCCTCTTCCTTGGTAGTTTGATCTTCCTCGACCTCTACCTTGACTAAAATACATTTGTATCTTGAATGCATGCTCCAATGAGGAGCTTGTTGCTCTATTCAGTCTGTGCTCATGAGACATCAGTGATGCATGAATCTCATCCATAGAAAACTATGAGAGATCCTTTGTCTCTTCTATGGCCACTACTATGGCATCAAACCTTGATGGTATACTTCTTAATAATTTCTCCACTATGATCCTTTCTTCAAGTGTCTCTCCATGAGACCTTATATGGGTAACCAACCCAATCACATGTGTGAATAATGAGTCTATGTTATCATACTCTTTCATACAAAGAGTTTCAAAATCTCTTCTCAGCATTTGAATTTTTTGTCTCTTCACCTTTGCCATGCCTTGATAGGTTGTTTGGAGGGTATCCCATGCCTCCTTAGACTTTCTTGTTGTTGGAATCCTTGGAAAAATACTCTCATGTACTGCTTGAAAGATATAAAAGAGGGATTTGGAGTCATTCTTCTCATTTTCTCTCAAAAAATCTCTTTGTGCTTGTGTCAAAGGATTATATGTTGCTGCATTTGTTGGTTCTTGGAAACCATGTTCCACCAGCTCCCAAATATCTTGTAAGGAGAAAAGGGCCTTCATTGTAATAGCCCAATAATCATAATTCTTCCCATTGAACTGTGGTAGTTGGGGGATTTTCAGGCTTATGCCTACTACTTCCATCTTGACAGTGTAAACACAAACTTTCTCACTGCTGTAAAATCTTTCTCGCTGTTGGAGACTTCCGCTTCTACAAAAAATCTTACAGCTTCTTCAGTAAAGACTCCTTCTTTCACTAAGATTCTAGACCTGCTTCGATACCATGTTGAGAACTGTAATTACAACAAACAGAGGGATATGTGTTCTCCCGCAACACAAAGAATGAAAAATATTGCGGAAATAATAGTCAAACACATAGACAGACAAAAATTTACACAGGAGAGGAACTCTTTCAAATTTATTCAACTCTTCTCTAAAATTTGATTCATTCCTTCACTTAAAACAAAATGAAATTACATAGGTTTATACAAAATTGGCCGGAGCCTAAGCATTCAAAGCAATTCACTGCTGAAATAGACGTTTAACAACCAATTGTTCTTCTGCTCTATTTTTTGATGTTTGCACATGAAACAACATTCAACACACAAAATGGCGGACTTAAAATTTTATGTTATTCGGTTTAGGAAATACATCGGGTCCATCACTTCATCGCACATCGACGATCTTAACATTTAACATATGTGCGATACGGGAAAAAACTCAAAACATTACGATGTGTGATGTGACATGGCACATCGCATTACATCCAAACATAATAACCTGCATGCACTATCTGTTAACTCCTGAGCTTTGTGATGTGCGATTTGCGCTACCCTCTTGAACTTGACACATGCCCCCTTTTCGATCACATCGCAAATAACATAAAACAACTTGCGAGTGGCTTTAAAGTTAAACCTTAAACTTTGGGAAGTGCGAGCTCCGGGTCGAAAAAAATACGGTAAGTGCAAAATGCATAAAGGTAAGGAAATAAGGAAATACGAAGGTTTATGCAGTTTTCAATGAGGTAAGGTTGTGAGTCTCGCCGATATCGCATTAGCAGAGAAACAAGTTTCGGTGCAGGTTTAAGAGTTAAATCATAAAAGTTGTGATGTGCGGACGAAAAATGTAGAAAATCTTGGTAAGTGCAAAATCTATAAAAACAAATGAAATGGCGGAATGCAAAGGATTTCATGGGTTTAAAAATGTGGTAAGGTTGGTGGTGGGTCCTGCCGATATTGCTGCATTGGTGGAGAAATAACATTCAACGAAAAAGCTTAAGGGTAAACAGGAAAAGTTGTGGGTGCAAAGCTGTGGGCAAACAAGTGAATACGGGTAAGAAAAAATGCATAATATGGCTCCTGGTACCTTGTTTTGATTTTTTTTTTTGCATGAACACCTCTAGATTTGAAAACTGAGGCTTTTCCTTCCCTGCACAGAAAATTCAATGAAGCGTGGGTTGCTGCCACATTTATTCATGGCAGTGTTAGGAACTAATTCCAACAAGGGAGACCCAAGGCTTTGTTATTAGAAAGGGAGGAGGAGAGGCGTAGGCTTCACGGTCACGCAGGAGAGCCATGTTTGTCATCTTTCGATGTATTAGACAACTGTAAAGTTGTAAATAAGGTGACAATTTCTATTATGCCTGCCTAGGGAGGGGAAAGGCATCTACATTATTCATTGCTCTTGTGGGACTCCTTACAATGGTGAAACTGGTCGGTCTATAAACCAAAGGATCTGTGAACATGCTGTTAACATTAAACATGGAAGATCCCACTCCTCCGCCTTAACTGAAAATGCAGAAAAGACTAACCACCATATTTCCATCGAAGAGGATAAGGTCATTGCTAGGATTAACCATTTCCATCATCGTAAGTTAAGAGAAGCCTTAGAAATTGAAAAAGGCCTGTTAATCTCAACAGAGATGACGGTTGGAATAACAACAGGTGTTGGATCCCTGCCCTTTATTCTTAATGGTCCGGTGTTTCCATCCGCTTCTGTTTGTTAGGCTTGCTTTCGGTTGCCCTTTAATTTCTTTGGTTTTGTTTTCATTTTTCATTGATCCTTGTTCTTTATATGTGTGTGTGTGTGTCTATATATATATATATATATATATATTAACACTACAGATTAAACAATTAATTAATTAATTAATTAGATAAAACTACTTGTTATTAGGTTTAATTTTCTAAGTCAAACTACTAGTTTAACCATCTCTACATCTATTTATACTCAATGTCCTTATTTGATCTCTCACCTAGTAAAGATGATGAACCACATTAGTTGGTTCGAAACGGGTCAACAAAGTTCATATACATGTGATTATTACCGAAAAAATTCTATAAGTCTCTATAAATTGTTATGTAGTTGTTTTTCTATAAAAAATATTAGAATTGATAGGATCAGAAAATTGAAAAAGTTATTATGTTTAGGAGGAATGGGAGAATGCCTAACCCTGTTATGAACTTAACTATATAAAACGACTGTTACAAAATTAAATCTCTATGGAATATATTAGTTCCCCTGGTTCAGAGAACAATATGAAGAATTAAAAATGTATGTATATATTGGGTGCAGACCCATCATGAACTTCAAGTATTAAATTATTAAATATTAACATATTGTAACTAATAAACTAAAAGAAAATAATCCCACGGTGGCTTTATTTTATCTAGGTGTAAAACATAAATAAAATCAGAATTATGTTGTAGGTTGTGTAAAGGACTATATGAGCGAGTTTTCTATATTAAAAAATATTTAGGTTCGCTTACTTCTGGGCCGAGGCCGATAAGCGTCAACCAACCCAGTGCACTACTAACCCTCAACGGAATAGTTAACTGTGAAATATGAACCTGGGCTACTAATGGGAATCTTGCGAAAACAATCCTAACAATAATTTACAGCGCAAATTTATCAACAAGATTTTCAAACTTGGGAAAACACACCCAGAATATACACATCTATAAAAATTCAATACAAGCCACAAATTTAAGATAGTTAAGAACAATAAGACAAAGGGTACCATTAGTTCTGGTGAGTAACAAAAAGGATTCAGAGTAGGAAACTTGAGATGCATAATATAAAATAACAATGTGCACGATGATGCCAAATATTCCAAAATTTATAAATTCTAATGAAACTGACAAATAACATCGATGTAATTCTCTGATATATATATCAACAGCTAAATAAAGTTTTTTGAGAAAACCCTAATATAAATTAAACCAAAAATCCACTCTTAATCGAGGTTAGTCATGCCGGCGTTCAAGGCTCGAAGATGGGGTCCAAAATAGTAAGCTTCAATTTGCCGAAATGGTGTGTCAAATAAAATTTCCAGTTATCAATTAACCATAGATAACTCTACCACAAACTTCATTACAAATCAATTATTTCTAAAAATAATCAAGAACCCTGCTATGGTTGGTAGCCGATGTGAAGCCTCTTGCATCAAAATAAACATAAGAGTTATTAAAATATCATAGTGGTGCAAAGAATATTTGCATCTGGGGAGAACCTTGTGAAGGGTTTCGTAACCACATTATATTAGCATCCGAGAAAAAAAAACTGTAACCGCGTTCCAAAATGTCTCCCAAGAATCCAAGCCTCCTTCACATCATTTTCAAGTAATCGTCCCTCATGTACACTCTCTGCAGAGAAATAAACACCCCGTGTTTTCAAAATGTAGCACTGTGGATAAGTTTGGAGATAACAGTAATAGGCTCTCTCATCCAAGGCAACTATAAGCAGATTGTTTAGCAGTTCTGAGGTTCACCCACACGGAATATCTCTAGGAAGCGCTCAATCATGGTGCTTGGCTCCGCCCATGCCCCATTCAAGGCCGTGATTATCACTATCCTGTTTGAGTTGCAAATTTTTGCCAAAACTCTATCTTGTTCATCTTGAGGGGCAAGTGGACTTAAAACCATAGCTAGCTTTTTTGGAGCTGAAGCAGGAGGTAAACCACATCTATTTTGTTTTGATAAGGAGCTAGAGTAGGTGTTGATACACTTTGTAATGTTGTTTTCCCAACAAGGAATTTCGTTTTGTTGGAATCAGAGGACTTTGGGAAAGGAACAACAACCAATGTATATGCTTAAAGATGTTTGTGACGATCTGTTAGCGTCGCTGCAATCAGAAGCCCTGTCAAAAAACTAGTGACGTCACCGGTATGAGTAGAATCGCCAACACAAAAACAAACACTGATCGCATTGAGATGCCTAAAAATTCATCCATGTGAATGATGTTGATGTATACCAATGTCGATGCTGCCACTGCCCACGGTGAATCAATTTTTGCGATTATCACAACAACTCTATGCATAGAGAGTGGTATTCCACACTTTCCTCGTTGCTTCCTCTTCCTCTAGTACCTCCAAACAAGTAGATTTCTATAGATTCTCAAGCCATAATTCTGACTCTTTTAACATGGTAATCCATGAAATAGGTAACTGAATTCGTACTTATTTTTTTTAGCAAAAAAACACTGGATTTTGAAAAGTGGTGATGCATAATCATCTGTTTTTTTTTTTTTTTTGGCATATGTTTTACACTTTAATATTTTTATTTATAAAGCATGAATATTTGTTTTAAAATGTTAGTGATTTTCATGCTAATTTTGAAACTTATTGATTAACATCATCCTTTTTAAAAAAATTTAAACAAAAATAAATAAATAAAACAAAAAGAAACAAAACAAAAATATTCGAGAATTATATTTAAAAAAAGAGAAAAAAAAACACATAATTAAAAAAAAAAAAAAAAAAAAAAAACAAAAATTGAACCAAAAAAATAAATAAAAAACATTATTTTCTAAGTTATTAAAAAAACCATATGATTAAAAAAGGGAAATTTTGAAATAATTAAAATTTCAAAATTAAAATTAAAATACAAAAATAATTAAAATTACAAAATTTAAATTAAAAATAATAATAATAATAATAATAATAAGAAAAATACAAATTAACCCAAAAAAAAATAAAATAAAATAAAAAAATTGTCATTAAAAAAACAAAAAATAATGAAAAAAAACATTTGCAAATAATTAAAAAACAAATATATATAAATTTGATGTTTTTTTTTATTAAACCATTCATAAAATTTAAAAATGAAAAAAAAAGAAAACAAATATTTAAAATTAAAATTTAATAAATAAATTTAAAATTTTAAAAAATAATTAATATAAAAATATTAAGTTTAAAAACAAAATTAAAAAAAAAAAAACAAATATTAAATCTAATAATAAAAATACAAATTAAACAATGAAAATATAATATTAAATTAAATTAAAAAAAAAAATACGAAATTCAAAAAAATAAAAAAAATAAAATTGTTTTCGCATTGGGAAAAGGTGGTGCGCCAAGGTAGCGGCGGAGGCCAGCGACAAGGTGGGTGGGCAGGAAGCTGCTTGAATCGTCCTCCCATCCAGGTGGCGGCGGAGGCTGCTTGCAACCTCCGCGCCCACCCAGCGACTAGCCTCCAGCGCCACCTGGGTGGTGCCACCCTTTCCCAATACAATTTTTTTTTTTTTTTTTTTTTTTTTTTTTAAATTTAATCATTTTTTTTGTTTTTATTTTTATTTTTCTAATTTTGTTTATATTTTTTATTAAATTTTGTATTTTTTTAATTTAATTGATTTTTAAAAAAAAATTCATACTTTTTCTTTATTATTAAATTTTATATTAAAGCTTTTAAATTTAATTTTATAAAATTCAATAAAAATTTTTTTTTTTTTTTTTTTAAATTTATTTAAATTTAATATATATATATATATATATATGTTATTTGAATTAAACTTATGTATTTTAAACTAATTTTTTTTTAATTAAACTTATTTTTTTTAATTAATTTGTTTTCTTTTTTATTATATATATATATATATATATTCATTTTCCATTTTTAATTGATTTTTAAACTTTTTTAAAATTTCATTTTAACAATGTTTTATTTATTTTGTTTTATATTTTAAGTTTAGTTTTTATTTCATAATTTATTTGTTTATCCATTTACTTATTAAAATTTAATATTTTTGCTTTTAAATTTAATTTGTTGATGATGATGGTGGTGGTTAATGTCCACTGAGACCAATCTTTGGTCTATCGGACCTAAAGAAAAGAGTTATTTAGTTTGGTTTAAGATTTTATGCTTATGCTCAAAAAGCTTGGAGAGAAGCCTCTTGAGCTCACTATAATTTTGACATCTTAAAAGGCTAAGAAGGTCAGTGTTGCAACAAAGATTATGAAATTGAGCTCTAATGTGGTTGTACGCGGGGCACTCTAAGAGGAAGTGATTTTCATCCTCGATGTTCATATTCTCACAAAGATGGCAGATCCTTTCCATCCATGGTGTTTTAGGAACTGTCCAATGACCTGTTTCACTATGGAGCTCATGAGAGTTTTTTCTAATCTTGGCTATATTAATTTTCTTCTTTGAGCTAGTTAAAACAGATAGATACTTTTGATCTTCCAGGCTGGGGTTGATGACCTCCTTATAATATCTTAATTTTCTTTTAGCTGCTAGATTTTTCTCACACCAAATTTCTTCTTTGAACATGAAGTAACAATTTTTGTAATGTTATTAATGTTTTGCAATGCAACATTCTCGTCGATCTCCCAATGGTTTAACGAGGCCCTGGTGTCTGTATACCAACCTCGTTTAAGCCTTAGGTGGTTTTGGCTAGAATTTAAAGCTAGCTTAGGAAGTCTATGGTCTCTTATGCTATTGAGCTTGTGCTTGTGTTTGTACAACAGAAGCCTAGTCATAGCTAGGCTCTCGATACGGGAAAGACCCACTTCTATAAGGAGAATAGGATAGGGTGCATTGTTTTTAACTTTAAGGTTATAAGTTATAAAACGCTTCTGGATTTGCTCAATCTTTCTACAAGATTCTTTAGAGATGCTGCAACCCCAAACCTCACATCCATATAAGATAACAAGAGTGACTAAAGTTTCAAAAAGGAACTTTTTTTTAAATTCAATAAAGTCTAATATTTATATTTTTAATATAAATATATATATATATATATATATATATATATATATATATATATATATATATATTATTTTTTATATTTTATATTTAATTTATTTTTTAAATATATTTGTTATTTAATATTTTTTTTTAATTTAATATTTTTATTGTATCTTATTTCTCATTTTTTATTTTTAATTAATTTTTCATTTTTTTAAATTTTAATTTAAATAATGTTTTTTTTTTTTAATTCTAATTTTTATTTTTTATTTTTTATTTTTATTTTAAAGTTTTAAATTTATTAAAATTTAATATATTTTTAAAAATTTTATTTTTTATTTAATTTTTTTTTTTTTTAATTTAATAAAAATTTCCTTTTTATTTTTTAAATTTAATTTGTATATTATATTTTTTATAATTTCCTTTTTTTTAAACTGGTTTTTTTTTTTTAATTTAATATTTCTACTTGTTTTTATTTCTATATATTTTTAAATTTTAATCTTTAAAATGTTTTTTATTTTATTTTATTTTATTTTTGTTTCTTAAAGTTTTATTTTTTTTAATGTTCGAATTTAAAAAAAAAAAAAAAAATTAAAAATATAATGAAGTTTGTTCTTTCTACAATTATTTTAATTTTTTTTTTCAATTTTTATTTACTTTAATTTTTAATATAATTTTTTATTATTCTAAAATTTTTGTTTAACCATTTTATGTTTTTGGGGTGGTTTTTGCACCAAAAAAATTGGCTTTTACTTCTATTTTTCAAAATGTCGAAAATTTACTCTGAAAAAAAACCAAGTTATTCCACAATACAATGTTTCAATTTCAGAGTGTTTTTTGCACCCAAAAAAACTGGCTTTTACTTGCATTTTTTACAAATGTTGAAATTTACCCCCCAAAAAAAAGGTTATTTCAAAATATAACTTTTCATTTTCGTGTTGTTTTTTCATGGTTTTTTGATGTTTTTTTTTGTTAGAGTTCCCATTTTGAGGTAATAGTTCTTATTTCATCGGTAACTATGTTTTTCATGTTCTGCATATTTAAACCTCAAAGATGATACCAATAGATTTGTCCAATCATCACTGTCGGAATCGTTCATTGGAATGTAGATGCAAATCAGCTCCCTTGGGCAGATGTATATGGCATGGATATCTTTAAGAATATCAGATACCACACTATGTTCTCCATCAACCCTTTCGTCGTAGGAATGCTTCCTTTGGAAATGTAAACAAAAGTCAAACATGATTCCTCCATAAAGGTAAACAAAATTCAAACCCTCGTTCATGAATTTTTCACGTGTCAATCAATCATTGGGTTGGGGAATTAAAGGAAGGGGAGTGCAATAGGGGAGGGACACTGTTGAAATTCTGTGAGAGACAACAAATCTAAACAGTGTAACGAGGATAAAGCTCACAATAGAAAAACCTTCGGCTCTATGTAAGAAAGAAAATCAATATTTGAAACCTAATGTCCAACAAAAATACTTTTAACAAAAAAAAATTGAATTAATAAAATAATGCAGTAAACATATTTGATAAGTATATATATTTTTTATTTAAAATATCAAATTTATGCTAAATATATATATTTTTTAAACATACTTTTTCATATAAATCACATCATTCATTATTTGGTAGACGTCTAGAACATCTAATATGATTCATTCATTCTTTTTATTTAAAAAAACAAAAAATTATCAACTAAAAATTGCGCTTTCTAAAATAAAATAAAAAGTACTAAATCAAATATCATTAAAAATACAAATTCAAAGTGAATGATCTAGGTTAAAGAACTCATAAATTACAAATCCAGGGTTCCAAAAAAACTGTGACTTTTATATTGATGCTTAAATACATCATATCTATCGTTCTTCTAGTGACACGCCTTTTTACTTAGTTCACCTCAAAATCTTTCAACAAGTTAAATCCAAAAATCACATACAGGGAAACCCTTTGAAGTAATAACCAGGGTGGATCCCATTTCCAATACTCACGGTGCACACACTAAGATGAATAGATTCGGATGAACACAATCGATTACCCAATGAAGCTTCATTGCAAGTCGAAACAAATTTCCCCTCGTATCTTGCATATTGGCATCACCCATTGTTCTATATTTTGTTTCAAGGACTGAAAATAGCACCCATTCCCAAGAGATCATGCAGAGGAGGGATAGTGTTCAAATTCTGTCAGGGACGATGAATCTGAATAGTGTCACGAGGATAAACGTCACAATAGAAATGCCTTCGGCTTAAATATACAAATTCATATTAATAAAAATTACAATTAAAATAATTCATGATTTCATTATTTCTGCATAGGCAGAGATAATGATTTTTAATATATACCACACATATATTCCATTCTAATTAACTACTTTCACAACCATGGTTTTTTTTTCATGGTATTATTTGCTAATCTAGCCTATAAAATAAAATAAAATAAAATAAAAAACTATTTAATTGAAATAAAATAATCAATTTACCATTATGTAAATATTTCTAACTCGCGGTTTTCACAACCCATGGCTTTTTCCCATGGTATTTTTCTGTAATGTAGCCTACTTAAAGACGTAAAATTCAATTGAATTTTCCACATATAAAATAACCAATTATCAATTTTTTGTGCCAAATTTGAATCTTTTTATGTGAGAGCTATATCTAGACACAAAAAAGTCACAAAGTGATTTAGGGATTAGGATCTTGAGTTGTCAATCTCATAGGTGGGCCTAAAGGTTAAGAGCATGTGTTTCCTCCTAAGAGGTCATAGGTTCAAAACCAAATGGGGGTAGAGTATGTATGCATTTGTATGCTTAGTCGTAAAATAGTTGTGCGGAGGTGGGTCCCTTGTCACTCAAACAAGGGGTCTCATACTCCAATTTGGTGTAAGATGTTTTTTAGGGAATCCCATCTCAATGATTTTGTTTACGTATCTATAGTCTCTATCTGGTTTATTTTTATATCAAAGTGTATTATAGGCAAAAAAACATTTTAAAAAAGGTCCCCTTATCACACAAACAAGGGGGTCTCTGAATATATAGTATTTATGTGGTTTATTTTTTATATCAGATTGTATTATAGGATTTTTTTTTTTTTAAATTAGGAATCTCGTTTCAATGATTTTAATTTATAGTCCTTATGTCTAATAATTTAGGCTTTTTGTATAATTATTGTTCTTTAAGGGAGTGTTTTATAGGAAACCAAGCATTTGTGTAAATAAAAGAAAACTCTTAGACCAAAAATACCTCTATCTATTGTTATCCTCTTGTATGAAAGTGTTTTGATGAAAGCATATTAAATTTTTTTGTGAATGGTCCTTATGTCTGAAAAAGTTAGGCTTTATTTTTGTATTCCTTAGAGACAATGTTTTCAAAAAATATTAGGGAATCCCATTTTGATTATTTTGATTAATGTATTTATAGTCCTTACATATGAGAAATTTAAGCTTTATTTTTTATAATCATCTATTATGTAAAGCAACATAGAACATTCTAACTCCAGATCTATCAAGTGCCAAGAAATATCAAATCTCTCAAGGTGAAAACTTTTACTCATGTTAAATTTTTAAACCTCTCTTTTGAGTGCAAAACTTGAGGAGAAGTTTTCTCCTCGAGAAACTTGTTCCCTCTGAGGACTTGTTAAATCTTGATCTAAGATAAATATATATATTGGTTATAAAGTTGGATAATTTCCAATAACTTATTTATCTCTCACCTTATAATTAAGGCATATTTTAATTTCAGTTAAATTGTTAAAACATTGCCATTCATTAATGTGACAACAATTTTTGTTACGGGTAAGAGAGTTTATGGATTTCATTTATGAAAGAAGAAGAAGAAGTTATTTTAATGTCCACGAGGCTAAATATAGTCTATGGGATAGATTGTTTCTCTATCTAGATCTTGTATTCGGCCCTTTTCTTATGAATTTTCACAATAAACTCTCATAGCTTCTCGACAAGCCCCTCACTGAATAGATAATCCCAAGAGCTAGTTTCCAAGATATTTGCATAACTTTCCCTGCTGTCTTTGAAGGCCTCACATTATAAAACGAAATGTTTTTTCTGTTTCTACTTTTCCGGAAGAGAAAAAAATACATACTCTTTCCTCCCACACTTCTTTTGGCCTTTTCCAACACCTTGTTTCACAACGGAGTTGATGAGAATTAGTCCTTAACTGAGAAATAAAAATCTTGGCTCTCCAATCAATATTAGCCCCTATGTACACTTTTTGTTGATGATTATGAGTGGCATTAAAATCTTCAATATAATACCTTTTCTTTCTCCCTATTTGCTTATTCCAATTACATTTGTGGAACTTATCCATAACAAAAGATTTTATCCCTTTACTATTTGCGGGACACATGCTCAAGAAAATTCCCCGTTTGCTAAACCATTTGCTATTTTTCCACATCCAAGTCTTCTTTCTTTTGCACAATATGTCATTAAACAAAACCTTAGGCCATCTTCCTTGTTCCATTTGCTCAATTTTTTTTAAATACATTATGACTTGCACCATGTAAATTTCTTCAATAGGAGAAACCCCTCTTTCACCTAAAAATATAGCATAAGGAACTACACTTTTAATTTTGAATTTCCTTATAATCAAATGCTTCTGAATTTTCTCAATCTGTTTCAAACTTTTCCCTAAATCAATAATATATCGATAAAATAATTATTATCAACCATCATAATATTAATAATAATTAATTTGTAAACAAAACTAATATTTATAATTTTATTTTTTATTCTAAATCTTCCCTAAATCAATAATATATATAATAGTAATAGCTATTTAAATTTTGAATAAAAAATCCAATCAATGGCATTCGGGGGAGTGAAAGTGCGAACCCAACCACTCGATCCAGTATGATAAATATTTTTTTCTCTAAAATTACAATACATTAACTCTTTCCCTATGAATTTATTGCTTTGGGTAGGCTAGGAACAGCGTGGGCACTGGTAGCCAAGTTGGTTCAATTGAATTCTAGGTCTCAAGCTCTGCACTGTACAGAACTGAAACAGTCACATATGCCAAAGATAACATGTATACATGATACACTTTTGGGTGCAAAAGTTTTTCGATAAACAATTCCTATAAAGAACGTCTTAGATTGTTTTTTTGTCACCTCTATCAAATACTTACCATAAAAAAAAAGTATTACCACACCCAAGGAGATTAGCACATTTACTATTTTGCATATGTCAACTATGTTATCATGTTTAATACTTTACATTCACGACATCTACTCCATTATGTGCAATATACTTAGAAATTCACAAGGCAATTATTCTTACCTTTCTATTACAATCAACATTATATAATCATAACAATGATTTACGATACATTAAAACTCTATATTTTTGGTGAATTATTCACATGTGCACATGTACATTCGGGATTTGGGTTCTATGATTAATTTTGTTATTTTTGAGATATTTCATAAAAAGGGTCTGAACCAACATGATGCTTTGTAGTTGTCATTCACTATTGATTTAATGCATTATCACTTCAAAATTTCCAAGAGTTGTTATGTGAGATAAAGAAATATTAGAGGTATCTATCAACCACTTTGGAGATTAGGATCTAGCCTTCCTAATGCTCAGAGAGGGCTCTCTCTTCATTATTTAATGTTGTTGTTTTGATTGATTTTAGGGTAGTTAAGTAAGATTGATTTGGTTTGATTTAGATTTGTTTGTGGAATTACTAATTTAGATGGATAGGTTCTTTTTTTTTTCCATTGGGCTATGGAGTAAAAATATCAAGAAAACAGTACAGAGACAAATTATAAAAGCGGTGTTACAGGGCAAGGTAGCTGAGCAAAATTAGATCTTTAAGGCTGAATGATGAAGTGATTTTCAATCAGGATCAAGGAGAATTTAAGGATTCCTTAACCGGATGATGAAGGAAGGTGAAAGAGGTCAATCAATATGAGAGAGAAATTAAGGAATCTCTGATCCAGATATCAAAAGAAAACATAAAAATGGATAACAATTCAAAACAGAGTGTACTTCAACAAATTGTGTAATAAAATTCCAGTTATACCATTTAAATTTAGAAAAACATGGAAGTTTATGGAATACTTAAGAAAATAACAATGAACAATTGAAATATACTTCACTAAGATAGCACAACACATGAATCCTGTAAATAAATGCGTTTATTATTGTCATGTCTATCAACTTGGAAAAGTTATAATAAACCCTCTGGCAGTAGATCAATTCAACTATAGAAATGTTCAGGAATCCACACTCAATACTTCGAATTGATGAGGTATTTATAAAAAACTTAATACAAAATATACTGTTAACTAACCAGGATTTATTCAAGGGAAATAAAATATCTTCATGCAAGAAGATAGAGACACCTATTTAACTAAAAGCAAGTTGTCCCTGTTTTATTTGGTTTGTTGTTTGTTTCTTTGATATTTTGTTGTCTTATCTCTTTGGTTGTTGCTTTCACACTAGCTGCCTTTTATCTGTTGACTGTTATCTGACTTTATTTTAACTCTTTCTTTCATCTGTATTCATCTTTATCCTGTCTTTGTTGTCACTATGAATAATTATTTTATCTTACTGCTTTGTCCGCCTCTCTATTTTCACCTTTAACCCGACTGCTCTTTTACCTGCTTTTACTTTTACCTATCACAATAAATCACACCATTTTTCCCAGGCTTCTTCATCTAGAATTTTGATCTTTACCATCCTCATGTAAATCTCATCATCCTCTGTGTATTTTTCAAATGTAGGCTTATTCACAAACAGGTGATTTACCTCATGCTGAAGGAAGAAGAGTTTCTCTCAAGTCTGGAGGAGTACTTTGCCTGTAAGAACTCCTTTCATTGATGAATTGTTAGAAGTCTATTTAGCTACTTCACTGATCTTCTTATCATGGTCTTCATGTCTCATTTGTTTAGATTCAACAAGATTATGAGCTTAGTGAAAAGAGTCGCCTTCACTAAGTGGGCCCGCAGGCTATTTTTAGCGCAAGTCTATTTTTAGACTATGTCTATGTTTAGACATGATGATCGTATTTCAGAAGTTGCAAGATGCTATTTGTGGATGGTTGATCAAGTTGGAAAAATAGACGAAATTCTATTTTTATAATATTGGGCGAAGTCTATTTATAGATTTTCTATCTAAAAATAGATGCATGTCGATTATTATTAGCTCTTAATAATAATCAAACTCTAAACAACAACTTATTCTCTTGAAGCACTTCAGTTTAGTGCACAGATGTGGCACAACAACTGACAGAAGGAATTACGCTATTCCTAAGGGTTTACTGGAGCTATTGCATCGAGGACTCAGTTAGAACTCAAGTGGCAGAGTTATGAAATAGTTGGAAGAAGTAGTTATGGAGTTTTATTCGGTTTAACTCAGTTAGACTTAGTTGAGCTAGTTGTATCTAGTCTAACTGATTGATACACTAGTGAGAGTGGAATGAATTAGTTATTTAATTAATTCACAAATAATAACTCAATAATCAACTAAACAATACATCAGTTAACTACAGCGCATGGCATTTTCAGTGGAGACTGTTATCACTCTGTAATTAGCAAGATTGGCAAAGTCCAACTGCAGAGGTAACATCAAACCGCTTTGGGATTCAAGGATCTAGCCCTCTTGAATCCAGAGAGGGATCTCTCTATAAATGAGTTCAAAGATGTGATCTTTAAAGACTGAAATTATGATATTAGGCTAGTTATGAAGAGCATGGGTTTGTTTTTTTTGTTATTGGTTGGGCGAAGACATGGTGAAGGTGAAAGCAGTTCAAAATAAAGGGTTAAGATGTCTGCAAATGAAGGAATGTTTCAGTTAATAGCAAAGGACAAAGACAGCTTTAACCCATTGGGCTATGGAGTCATAGGAGGATTTAATTGGATAGCAAATTCAAGAAGGATCCATGGAGCAAGTCATTTACATCAAAGGATCTCTTAAGGTGATTAATGGAGTGAAACAAATGGGAAGTGAAAGACTTAAACAAATGAAAAAGCAAAGCACAGTCTAAGATCAAGTAAGTACTTTTAAACTAGCTTGCTTTCAACATGTACTTAAGGAGAAACATAAAAGTATTTCTGTTGATCAGGTAAGTGCTTTTAAACTAGCCTGCATTGAAGTAATTTCCATCAGAAACATTTAAAAAACAGTTCAAACAGCTTCAGATCAGGTAAGTGCTTTTAAACCATCCTGCTTCAGCATATTCGATAAGGAAACACAGATGATAATCACAAAGAGCAATCTAGATCAGCTAAGTACTTTTAAACTACGCTGCATTGATAAAATTCAAGGATAACAAAGAGAACATTCATCTCAAAGAGCTATCTAGATCAGGGAAGTACTTTTAAACTAACCTGCATTAATAAACTCTTCAAAGAGGACATTCAAATGAAGAAAACATAGAAGATAAAGCCTTCAGTAAGAGTAGGGTACCGTGGAGAGTATATCCTAACTCTATGTTTGCTGCTCTTTATCAGAGAAAGTGAACAGAGTGAAAACATTAAGTAAAACAACAATTGACAGTAAGGAACACATCACCATTGACATAGTTTCAGAATTCCATGAATCAATAGCTTGTATTAATGTTCAAACCAGTTACAATCAGCAAGCCCGGTGGGTCTCTACAGCTTTGAACTTCTCATATCAGCTCATGTATCCTTCAATTACAGAACAGGGCATCAGTGGCTTCAGAATGACTATTACATGCGTTCAGATGTCCAGACACCAACCCTTTTGCTCATCTTCTACAAAGGTATTTATAGAAGAACGAAGCGGTGGCCCCCCATGAAAGGATCTGTATGGATCAATTAATACAGAAGATGACTCTTCGGCGCTTTGAGGGCCTCAATCAAGAAATCTACAGGTGTTCATCAGCATTAATTGATGTACACTTACAATCAAGCTCAGTGGGAGCTTTTTGTCGTCCTTTGAAGCTTCGTGTCACGTTGGAGTAACTTTGTTTTTGCTTCCCGGGGTCTAATGATCAAGAGATCAAATTCTGAACTATTCTTTAATCTTCTCGAATGGTTCCACTGACAATTAGAGATAAGATAGCTCAATTAGTATTAATTGTTCGGCGGTCTTTGATCTCAACGAGACTGCAGGTGTCTTTGGAGTTGTAGAGGGTTCAATTAGCCTCTTCTTATGGCGGTGGTGGATTTCTCAGCTCGACAGATGTCTTCGTCATTTCCTAAAACACTTTAAGTTACTTGAGATCTGTGTTTTTGGGTCTTCAATCTCTGGTTCTGATAAATTTTGTCTTGGGCACTGATACTCTTTAATAAATGATGATTTCTGCTTGTCTTCTGGTGCGCAGGGCAGTAGCGGGGTCGAATGGCATCAATGGGTCATGAAATCACTGATCAAATGTAAATCTAACACCCCTCGAATGATTCTTTATGAACTTAGAAGACATAGGATCGTCATCCTCGGCCTTTGTGGTTTCTTCAAAATGACGGAAGAATTCATTCGAAAACCTGCAAAATACAAACAATTTGTCATAAAATCCTGCGGGAATGGGTTAACTGCTTCAGAGGCGTAGGGAGAGAGCAGGACCGTTGGATGGCATCATCCAACGGTGGAGATTAACTGAGAGGAGTTTAAATGATGCGGGAGGAAGAATTAAAAGGAACCGTTGATCGCGCGATGAGCAACGGTGGGGATCAGTTTTTAAAAAACCTTTTGCTAGAGGAGTAGGGCGATGGAGTAATAAGGAAAAAGATCTAGGCCGTCCGATCTGGACACGTGGATGGCCCAGATTTAATTGGAGGATCGCAATCGGAAGGTCACACAAAAACATGCGATTGAAACACTGCGATGCGATTGAGCGCTGTCCGTCCGATCAACAGGGAGATGGACGGCCCAGATTTAATCAGAGGATCACAATCGGGGAGTGTTATAGCATCATTTCTCACCTTGACATGATTCATGATTGCTTTATGGCTTTATGGGCACCCATTCCTACAGACTTGGAAAAATTCACTTAAAAACAGTGTAAAATTCCCCATCACCAACAAATATACACCTTTCGTGTATACGCGGGTCAAGCCTTTTTAACCGTATGCATTAAAATGATAAAAAAAATTATATAATCCTAATTGTTGTTTGAGTTGATGGTTATAAGGTATAGCCATGACTGGCTAAGCAAAAAAACTAACGTTTCAAAAGCTGTTGAAACAAATGAAACAATTGGAGGGTATGGTTAAAAGCCCTCATGTGTAGCCTAAAGAGGGTGTGTGATATTATATAAGTATTCCCTATCCAAGTACGATTCCCCGTGCCTCCTCGATTCATTGTAAAACCCTTGTTTTCTGAGATACACATCCCTGTGTCATCTCGTATGCACCGATTCGGAAAGTCTTAGCGAGGCAAGGGCTGTGAGACGGTCGACGACGGTCTGCTCGAAGGCCGTGGAAGGATCAGGTGATCTCTCCACTTGATTACTTTTGTACATGCTATTTATAATACAGAAGTATCATGCTGTTCCCGAGATATACGTGTTAGTGTATGCTTTTCATATATGATAATATTGTTATTTAAGCATTCATTATGATTTGTTTAATGTTATATATGGATTTCACTAACATTTAGAGTAGACATATGCTGTACAACCTGTTCTTTGTGCTAGTTTCTTCTTGCTTTTCAGGTTAAGAAGGAAGGACGGTTGCTGGGGGTTTGGACCCCGCTGGATCTACTTCAACCGTAGGACCTACAGGTAAATTCCTCATCCTACTCTATTTAGTTTTTCTGAACGTGCATGATTATGGTAGGTCACTTAAGCAAATAACGCCTTTTGCTGCGGGGTTGCCTTATTAACCTGCGGGGCAGTATTCCGACGGGGGAGCGCAGAAGAGGGGATGCGATTGAAGCTTGCGATGCGATTGAGCGCTGTCCGTACGATCAACAGGGAGATGGACGGCCCAGATTTAATCGGAGGATCGCAATCGGGGAGTGCAGAAGAGGGGATGCGATTGAAGCTTGCGATGCGATTGAGCGTTGTCCGTCCGATCAACAGGGAGATGGACGGCCCAGATTTAATCGGAGGATTGCAATCGGGGAGCGTAGAAGAGGGGATGCGATTGAAGCGTGCGATGCGATTGAGCGATAACCGTCGGATCGGGTCTAGATCAACGGTCCAGATCCTTTGATTTTTTGCACCGGCGGGACCCTTATACTTTGTGAGAAACCCATAAATTTCGATAAATACCAAGGTTTTGAGTGGATCGGGCGGAATATATATATGATAGGCTGGCGCCCGATTGCGGGGCCACTGGGTGTATGGAGTACCATGGGTCCGGGGCTTTATATAACTAGAGCTAATCGCAAATCGGAACATTCGGGCCCAGTCTTTTAATCAACCCATTTGTAACTTCTCTGATGCGATTGCGCGTTGGTATTTTTGATCAACCCATTTGTAACTTCTCCGATGCGATTGCGCGTCGGCCTTTTTGATCAACCCATTTGTAACTTCTCCGATGCGATTGCGCGTCATGGGTTTGGCGCTTGGTTTTTATGATGAGGGCGTATTGGGGAAGTGGTTTGGAAACTCAGGCCAAGGAGCTTAAACCCTTAATAGAGAAATGGGTTTTTTAAACAAATTTTCAGTGATTTTCAAAGGTTTCTGAGGGTTTCGACAGAGTTCAAAGAATTTTGGAACTCTGCAAAGGCAATTTTTATGAAAGAAAGGTGAGGAAAATGGACAACAAAGGAAAATGATGAAAAATATGAAGGTTAGTCTCTGAGAGGAAAAAGGGGAAAAGAAGGAGGATATTGCAGCAGTCTTCTCATGGAATTTTTAGCAAAATTTTGAGTTTCTGAGAAATAACAGTGAAAACCTTGAGACATGAGCATGAGATCATCTACAGGCTTCAAGAGATAACATTTTGGCTAGGAAAGTGTTTCTTGAAGGCTGAAAACATGTTTTGGCCACCTTTTGATAGACCAAAATTTATAGGTGGCCAACAGTGGCTTCACTTGGGGATGGTGCCTTCTTGAATGCATCAAGAACTTCAGAACTGCATTCTCTGGGAGGCTGACCAATGCCTCGTTCTTTGGGCTGCTGTCTTTGCTGAAATGATCTTATTCTGGCTGAAAAAATGTTATCATCATTGAAAAACAATGAATCTTCATCAACCTAAGCTTTCTACCTACCCAATCCTACTGATCTAACATTTTTTCTTCATTAGAGTGCACTTGGATTGGAAAACTCTTTTCACAACATTTTATTCTTTTGAAAAAACAAGAAACCTAATCTAATTCTACTCCTTATTCCTCCATGGACTCAGATTAAACAGTTGAATCCATATGTTTCTATACCTAATCTACTGTTTGTTGGGATTAAACAGTCCAACAAACTTTCATTCTCTAGATTCTAAGACAGAAATTCAAAAACAGTCAATTCAAGATTGAACTGTTTGACTTGCTGTGATCTATGGCATAAAAACAAGTTGCACATAGATTATTATTTGCAAAAAATTAAAATCAAAACAGAAGGCTTAAGATCTGAAAGTTCCCTATCATGGCCTTCTCCTTTCTTTTCAGCTCTGTTTTTTTCTTTTTCTTTGAGTTGTCTTTGCTTCTCTTCTGGTTCAAGTTTTGAGCTGATTAGAACCAGGTCTTCATATCTGTTGACTCAATATTTGAAACAGTTTTGAGTCATCTCTCTTTGGAAACTTTGGTTCAGATTTTGAGTTTGTTTGAACCTTTATTTCTATCCTAATCTATCTACTGATAAGCCAAGTTTAAACAGTTTGGCAAATCCAATTCACTATCCTATCAGCAGAAAAATTTAAAGCTAATTAGTCAAGATTAAACAGTTTGACTAACTAGAAGTGTGTTTTTTGAGGAGTGGCATTTGAGCTTGCACACTTTCAGATTTATTTCTCTTTTTTGGCATGGGGCTTTGCCTTTCTTGTTTTCATTTCTGCCCTCTTTTCTATCTTTTATTGTTTTTGTATTTTTGATTTTTTGATTTTTCTTCAAAGCAGAAAGCAACAGCTAGCTACATGCTCGGAACTGAGCTTTATTGACACTCCTATCTAACCTATTCTAATCATGGAGTATTTACATATTCATGTGATACAAAAGTGCCAATGCAGCCAGCTGAGTAATGTCAAGAAGAAGAAGAAACTCTGGCTGCTTGTCAGAGATATCCATAGTATATTTTGAAGATTAATCTTCAAAATAAAAACTATCACAGAAGGTGACAAATTTTCATGTCTCTGGCTCTTGCAAAGGATCACTGCTTGATAATTTGAGCCAGTGGGGATTTCCACACACTCTTCCATAGGATCAACAAAGAAAAGGTGAAGATTCTCTTCCTTTTGGTCCTCCATAATTGGTAGATCATCCACTTCCAAGACATCAGCTTTGAGGATTATCTCTTCAGTATGTAGCTTGGAAGTATCGTCATCCTTAACCTGCACAATAGCAAACAGTGAAATATTTTCTTTCTCTAAATATATGCTTGCTTCTAATATACATTCAGGTTCTTTGGATGACAGTTTAACATTAATGAAGGGAGAAGTCTCTTCTTGAAAAGAGGGTATATCCACAGTAGGATAGTCTTCTATCTGTTTCTCTCCCTTTCCTTTATCTTCCTCATCTTTTGAACTGAAGGACTCATCATATTTGACAGTGTTGTCCTCTTGTGGCCCTTGTATGCTCGTATTCAGTGGACTAAATTCTATGAAGAGGTTATTATATTCTTGAGCAGGGGTGTATTCAATGGTTTCCTCTTGCTCAAAAATTTCTTCATTGTTCTTCTCTTCTCCTTTTGAGTTGAAAAGCTGTTGATTCCCAATTATGTGAAAGCGATTTGTGATGGATTGAAATGGGTGATTTCTGCTTTCAAGTTGATGATGGTGAAACTCATAACACCAATCGAACGCAGGTTGCCCTGCGTGATTAATTTTTTCTTGAAACTCATCATCATCATCAAACTGATCGAAATTTGGAAAATCATCGGAATAAACAATTTCATCAGTTGAACATATTGGGTTATCAGTAGGTCTCTCTTCATTATGATTTACAAAAGAATTTTCTAAATCTGTACAACAAAGTTCTCTATGCGAATGGGCAAGAGTGTTTGTTTTGCAAAAAGTTTCAGAGACTGACTGTTTATAAATAGTCTGTTCTATTTCCTTCTCTGTCAAAGGGGAAAATGTTTCCATGTCCCTTTGCACAGAAGTACAACAATTCTCTGTCTCTTGCGAAGACTGATTTTGAGGCTGGATGTCTTCTTGAGCCTCGGCTATAAGGGATGATGAATCAATATTTGAGTTTTCAGGGATATCTTGAGGAACGTCCATTATTTCTTGGATCATCTCTTCCTCAACTGATTCATCTATGTTCTTAAAATTTTTCAATAGGAGATTAAACTCATGAATGGCTGTTAAAATATCTTTAGGATGCATCTCTTCCAAAGCTTCCTCATTATCTATAATGTGTTGGGTGATGTTTTGTGATGGATCATAATATATTGCACCCCATGATAATGACATAGTGTTTTCTTCATAGTTCTCATAGAACACATATTCAAGGTATTTTAAAGAAAACAGACTACTAGATCTTAAGCATTCATACCAATCCCTAGCTTTTCCTTCTAATGTTAACATGAACATTTTCATTAGGCAGTCTTCATGCCATTCAACTTTCAACCTCCATACATGTATGTGAAATTTGATAAGATGTAACAAGGGGTCATCAAACTTTTCACCTTGAAAAACAGGCAGGTTGTCATCCCAATTTACCTGGGGCATCTTATGTGGGAACCGAGGGATATGATCTCTACACATTGGGGCATATCTTCGTTGTATTCTTGGAATCATGTTTGTAAACCAAGAAATAGGTCGCTGTGGCTGGTCAATCAGTTTAGGGTCTTCTACCAGTGGAGTCATTTGGTCTTCTGGGAGTTTCAGAGTGTGGAGTCGCCAGGTGGAAAATTTTTAGCTCTTAAGGAGGTAAAATGTTTTATGGTTCCACCACCATATGATTCTTGTAGAGCTACAATATTTTCAGGAACTGAATTAGCTCTCGAGGGTGATCTGAAAACAGTTGATAATTTAATCCTAGGAGACTTCCAAAGGATACTTCCTAGGTTATCAACTATCTCAGGTGGATCTAGGTCAGGATGGGCTCTAGTGTGAATCTTTCTAGGAGCCACTATGTTGTAATTTTTAGACCCAAATAACAAGAAAAGTTCAACCAGGTATGACAATCTTTGAGAGGTTAACTAATCTGTTTTACACAAATTTCAATCCTACAGTCCTCTGACTGAGTTTGAAGGATAGTATAGTAATGAGGGTTCTTCCCAGTGGAGTCTTAAGGTCTGTTCAGGATTGTGGAGTCGCCAAGTGGAAGTTTTTAGCTCCTTTTCAGAGGTAAGAGGTGTTATGGTCCACTACCACGTTTATTAAATACCAATCTGAAATATTTTTGGGTTTTTCTGAGTTATTTTTCAGTTAGCAAGGGATATCTGGTATCTTATGATTGTCTTCTAATCGAAGAAATACTCAGAGTCCCCAGTGGAGTCGCCATTATGTTATCACTCTGTAATTAGCAAGATTGGCAAAGTCCAACTGCAGAGGTAACATCAAACCGCTTTGGGATTCAAGGATCTAGCCCTCCTGAATCCAGAGAGGGATCTCTCTATAAATGAGTTCAAATATGTGATCTTTAAAAACTGGAATTATGATATTAGGCTAGTTATGAAGAGCATGGGTTTGTTTTGTTTGTTTTTGGTTGGGCGAAGACATGGTGAAGGTGAAAGAAGTTCAAAATAAAGGGTGAAGAGCCTGCAAATGAAGGAATGTTTCAGTTGATAGCAAAGGACAAAGACAGCTTTAACCCATTGGGCTATGGAGTCATAGGAGGATTTAATTGGATAGCAAAATCAAGAAGGATCCATAGAGCAAGTCATTTACATCAAAGGATCTCTTAAGGTGATTAATGGAGTGAAACAAATAGGAAGTGAAAGACTTAAACAAATGAAAAAACAAAGCACAGTCTAAGATCAAGTAAGTACTTTTAAACTAGCTTGCTTTCAACATGTACTTAAAGAGAAACATAAAAGTATTTCTGTTGATCAGGTAAGTTCTTTTAAACTAGCCTGCATTGAAGTACTTTCCATCAGAAAAATTTAAAAACAGTTCAAACAGCTTAAGATCAGGTAAGTGCTTTTAAACCAGCCTGCTTCAGCATATTCGATAAGGGAACACAGATGATAATCACAAAGAGCAATCTAGATCAGCTAAGTACTTTTAAACTATGCTGCATTGATAAACTCCAAGGATAACAAAGAGAACATTCATCTCAAAGAGCTATCTAGATCAGGGAAGTACTTTTAAACTAACCTGCATTAATAAACTCTTCAAAGAGGACATTCAAATGAAGAAAACATAGAAGATAAAGCTTTCAGTAAGAGTAGGGTACCATGGAGAGTATATCCTAACTCTATGTTTGCTGCTCTTTATCAGAGAAAGTGAACAGAGTGAAAACATTAAGTAAAACAACAATTGACAGTAAGGAACACATCACCATTGACATAGTTTCAGAATTCCATGAATCAGCAGCTTGTATTGATGTTCAAACCAGTTACAATCAGCAAGCCCGGTGGGTCTCTACAGCTTTGAACTTATCATATCAGCTCATGTATCCTTCAATTACAGAACAGGGCATCAGGGGCTTCAGAATGACTATTACATGCGTTCAGATGTCCAGAGACCAACCCTTTTGCTCATCTTCTACAAAGGTATTTATAGAAGAACGAAGCGGTGGCCCCCCATGAAAGGATCTGTTTGGATCAATTAATACAGAAGATGACTCTTCGATGCTTTGAGGGCCTCGATCAAGAAATCTACAGGTGTTCATCAGCATTAATTGATGTACACTTAAAATCAAGCTCAGTGGGAGCTTTTTGCCGTCCTTTGAAGCTCGGTGTCATGCTGGAGTAACTTTGTTTTTGCTTCCCGGGGTCTAATGATAAAGAGATCAACTTCTGAACTATTCTTTAATATTCTCGAATGGTTCCGCCGACAATTAGAGATAAGATATCTCAATTAGTATTAATTGTTCGGCGGTCTTTGATCTCAACGAGACTGCAAGTGTCTTTGGAGTTGTAGAGGGTTCAATTAGCCTCTTCTTATGGCGGTGGAGGATTTCTCAGCTCGACAGATGTCTTCGTCGTTTCCTAAAACACTTTAAGTTACTTGAGATCTGTGTTTTTGGGTCTTCAATCTCCGGTTCTGATAAATTTTGTCTTGGGCACTGATACTCTTTAATAAATGATGATTTCTGCTTGTCTTCTGGTGCGCAGGGTAGTAGCGGGGTCGAATGGCATCAATGGGTCATGAAATCACTGATCAAATGTAAATCTAACACCCCTCGAATGATTCTTTATGAACTTAGAAGACAGAGGATCGTCATCCTCAGCCTTTGTGGTTTCTTCAAAATGGCAGAAGAATTCATTCGAAAACCTGCAAAATACAAACAATTTGTCATAAAATCCTGCGGGAATGGGTTAACTGCTTCAGAGGCGTAGGGAGAGAGCAGGACCATTGGATGGCATCATCCAATGGTGGAGATTAATTGAGAGGAGTTTAAATGACGCGGGAGGAAGAATTAAAAAGAACCGTTGATCGTGCGATGAGCAACGGTGGGGATCAATTTTTAAGAAACCTTTTGCTAGAGGCGTAGGGAGATGGAGTAATGTGGAAAAAGATCTAGGCCGTCCGATCTGGACACGTGGACGGCCCAGATTTAATCGGAGGATCGCAATCGGAAGGTCACACAAAAACATGCGATTGAAACACTGCGATGCGATTGAGCGCTGTCCGTCCGATCAACAGGGAGATGGACGGCCCAGATTTAATCGGAGGATCGCAATCGGGGAGCGCAGAAGAGAGGATGTGATTGAAGCTTGCGATGCGATTGAGCGCTGTCCATCCGATCAACAGGGAGATGGACGACCTAGATTTAATCAGAGGATCGCAATCGGGGAGCGCAGAAGAGGGGATGCGATTGAAGCTTGCGATTCGATTGAGCGCTGTCCGTCCAATCAACAGGGAGATGGATGGCCCAGATTTAATCGGAGGATCGCAATCGGGGAGCACAGAAGAGGGGATGCGATTGAAGCTTGCGATGCGATTGAGCGATAACCGTCGGATCGGGTCTAGATCAACGGTCTAGATCCTTTGATTTTTTGCACCGGCGGGACCCTTATACTTTGTGAGAAACCCATAAATTTCGATAAATACCAAGGTTTTGAGTGGATCGGGCGGAATATATATATGATAGGCTGGCGCCCGATTGCGGGGCCACTGGGTGTATGGAGTACCATGGGTCCGGGGCTTTATATAACTAGAGCTAATCGCAAATCAGAACATTCGGGCCCGGTCTTTTAATCAACCCATTTGTAACTTCTCCGATGCGATTGCGCGTCGGTCTTTTTGATCAACCCATTTGTAACTTCTCCGATGCGATTGCGCGTCGGTCTTTTTGATCAACCCATTTGTAGCTTCTTCGATGCGATTGCGCGTCATGGGTTTGGCTCTTGGTTTTTATGATGAGGGCGTATTGGGGAAGTGGTTTGGAAACTCAGGCCAAGGGGCTTAAACCCTTAATAGAGAAATGGTTTTTTTACACAGATTTTCAGTGATTTTCAAAGGTTTCTGAGGGTTTCGACAGAGTTCAAAGAAGTTTGGAACTCTGCAAAGGCAATTTTTATGAAAGAAAGGTGAGGAAAATGGAGAACAAAGGAAAATGATGAAAATATGAAGGTTAGTCTCTGAGAGGAAAAAGGGGAAAAGGAGGAGGATATTGCAGCAGTCTTCTCATGGAATTTTTAGCAGAATTTTGAGTTTCTGAGAAATAACAGTTGAAACCTTGAGACATGAGCATGAGATCATCTACAGGCTTCAAGAGATAACATTTTGGCCAGGAAAGTGTTTCTTGAAGGCTGAAAACATGTTTTGGCCACCTTTTGATAGACCAAAATTTATAGGTGGCCAACAGAGACCAATGGAGAGATAGGTGAAAGGGCAAGATAGAATATGAGATGTGACTATAGTGATGCATTGATTGCATCACACACTCAGTGGAGATGCCAATGAGGATTGCATGATCAAGGATGGAGTAATTTGAATTCGTTCAGAGCCATTCTTCAGTAGAGATTGTGCAGTGGAGGCAGGCTAGCAGGACGGCAAAGATCGGTGCAAGGATTTGCAAGATTGTTCCTGATTCGTGTACGATGATTGTACTATACTGAGAGCTTGATAAGCTTTGTATGATATTGTCATATGATCTCCATGTTACATAATATATAGTTGGGGTTTTCAGCTTCAGGCTTTCCTGGTTAAAACTGTTTTATGTGCTATTGATAATTTTTGTCTATGCTTCACATGTGTGTGTAATTAATTTTTCCACAAAAGATTAACAAGTGGAATAGATTGAGTATCTTGCATAAAGTTAAATAGTGTGACATCAGGTGGATCTTGGACATATGCATGCTTAGTGAATATAATTTCTACATCAGTAGCTTATCATTAATCACCAAAGGATTAGGCAGACCATTCTGTCTCAAAACATCAAATTTGTTCATAAATCTATTTACTACAAGCTCCATTGTTTGGCATTTGTCTTCAAGCTGTATCATCAAATTCCTCTTGGAAATTAACTTCTTCACCTCTAAGATGTTCTTTGTTCTATCTTTTATCCCAAGTTCTTCTAATTCCTGCTTTTTTTTAGAATTTAGGAACTTTATAATCTCAGTGGCCTCCTCTGGTTTCTTTCCTAATGGAAGTAACATGAATTGCTTCCATGTTGGCTCGCTTTTCCTGCACTAACTTTTCCATTTCATTTTCCATCTCTTTCAGTTGAGTTGTCAACTGAATGATGAGATTCATCATTTCATCTCTCTGATTTTCATTCTCCAGAACTTATTTAGTCTGTGGATGCTTTGTTGTATGTAATTTTAGTTGTTTCTTCAATGCGGTTGTGTTTGCATTCTTCTTCTTGATAATCTCTTCTTCTACTTTGATGTTCTTTGGATCATATCCAACGTCCATGACCAATTCTTCAAGTGATTTTATTCTATTATCCTTTTCTTGTGAAGAAGCTTTCTCTAGTTTTAACTGTGCTCTTATATTCTCTAGAGAATTTTGTAACTTTTGCACACTCAAATCCTTGTTTGTGATATTGGAATAGATCATTTCTCCAACTTACTTATGAAATTCAATCTGATCTATCAGATGTACATCTTTAGCCATACCTTCAAAGGTTGTTTTCTTGTAGTCTGTTGATGATTTTGGAGCTTGCACTGTCGGTTGTAAAAAGGTCATTTGCATTTTCCTAGTTTTGTAATCAAACGCTAAAAGTAACATGTTCTGGTTACTAGGAGTTTGTTTCCAATATTGGGCATAAGTCACAGCTTTCAATGCCTCATTCTTCAATTTGATTTCTTTGTATTTCTCCATTATATATTTCTCTTTATCCACTGGTTTTCTTGATGATGAAACCTCTACACTATGTTGTTTCTAAAATATTTGTGCACTGGAGGTTGATGGTGGATGTGTTTCTTCTGAAACTGTTGGAGGTTCATTATCTCTAACCACTATATCTGTATCAATGATTTCAATTGTGTCAACTATTTCTTCTTCTTCAATCACTGGATTCAATTTGGCCTTTTTCCTGTACATTAGTTTGAATTTGGTATCAGTAGTAGTCTCTGCAGTATAAGAGCCTTCCTCTCTTTCCCTCTTTGAGTTCCTGTCTTGTGGGGCTGGAGTATGTAGGATTGAACTAGTATCAACTTGCTTCTCCATATCTTGTAAAGTATTTTCAAACCACTCTGACTGGTTGGAATACTATTCAACATCAGGTTTTGACTCATGAACAAAATGAGTTAATTTAAATTTTACTCTTAAATTATTGATGACTCCCAAAGGATCATACTGCCATTTGAAACTATTGCTGAACTTGAAATATTGTAAACAATTATTTGCTTGCTTACCAGCATTCCTACTATTGCAAATAAAAGGACCAAGCTAGTTCTTAATCTTAAAATGAGTTTTCTTCTTTGCTGACAGGTAATTAACTTCATCTGAGTTTAGACATGTTTGATGTATTCCAATGAAAATAACCTCATTGGGAGGTATTTTGGAAACTTGTATGGAGTGAGTTGGATTCCATACACCCTAGTTTTAGTATGATTCTGGTATAAATACTAGTCCCTTGTTCTACTCTTATATGACAATTGCAATACTTTCTTTATCTCTTCACAGACCCTAGGTTGAATACTACTACTTAGCATATTAACAATGGGATAGAAAAATTAATAAAGTAAGTCTTTGTAGCTGAATTCTGTGGAATCCTTTCTGATCAAGGATGTCCCGAAGACCACAGATTGGGGGTTACCCTCTAAGTCTAGTTTTTGGAGGCTAATTGCAAACATTTCTAATTGGAAATATAAGAACAAATGAAACAAAACAGAAGATTATTTAAACACTCCTTCCTCTGGTAATTTAACCAATTTATTATGGATGGAATCTGATAGATATTTAGAAAAGTGAAATGTTGAATCTGGAGGCTATGATGGGCATAATATGGACAGAAAACCTAGGATAGAAGCATATACATGTTCAACATTAAATTACCTTAAAATGTATCACAACATTGTGACAATCTGTCTGGTTCTCTCTGAAAAAATGGAAGCTGAGTGTGGAGGGTTTATCTTTGGGGTTTCTACTGATGAAGGAAGGAAGGTTTGGAATATTTGGAACCTCTTGGGAAAGTCCAGCTTCAAGTATATTTCAGTGAGGATTCCAATAGATAGTGGGGCTTCATCAGGCTTGGGTTGGATCTATAACATCTGATTTACGGATTCTGCAGTGATTGTGAATAAAATCTCTTGGCTAGGGGTTACTAGAGCTCTTCATTGGGTAAATAATTGATCTGGAAGAGTTTGATGATTTCTGGAAAGTAAAGGTCTATGGGAAAATGTACCTGGGTAGGTTTGAATCCCAGAGGTGGATATCATCAGCCTGGTCTATGAATTTATCATGGTTCCAGCAGTGGAGCTCTAGAAGGTTGAAATCAGTGATTGTATCACTGATTTTGAAGTCTTCATCAACAAGAGATGTGTGTTCAACATCTACCACAAGTGGTTGCAGAGGTTTAATGGATAAAATGCTCTGGGAGGCCATTTTTTCATTTAATTTATCAATTTATTACTTTTATGTGCTTAAATAATGGCTTCTGGAGGCTTAGAATTACCTGGAAAAGGTTTAATTTGGTCTGCAGAAGGGGTTATGGTCCACAACGGTCTTTAATGCTCTATAAAGCTTCAACTTCTCAATCGGCAATGGTTCTAGTAGCAATAGGCTTGAATTTCAGTGTGGATTGGTTTCAAACTAGGTCAACAGAGGTTTTCTTGGACTCTTTTCACAATTAGAACAACTTTTGCGAATACACAACAATAAGAGAATAATTGTTTCAGGCAGATTTTATTACTTTGGACCGAAGGCAGTTAATCACATTGCCACGGGGTTGAATTTAAACAATAACTAGTTTCATTTCAAAACGAGGACAGGTTAGAGGTTTATCGCACAATGAAAAGCAGTTGAGTGGTTTCGTGACTGGGGGGTGCGATGGTATGTGGGACTCCCATGTGGCAAATGGTCAGTGGTGAAAAACCACCCATTTCACATCCCCCTATCAGCTTTAAACATTAGACAGTCGGGGGCACAAAATCTTCTATTGGCCATTGGATCTGATGAATCACGATTAGGTGCATGGATGAATTGGGGTGTTTTGATAAGTGGGACCCAGGTTTGTATATGCGGGGTGATATATGTGAAGGTTTAATATAAAAAGGGATCTAGATATTTATATATTGAATTGGAGGGATTTATATGAAAATGTTACTATGTTAACGGCGACGTGATATATATATGCAGGTTTAATTAAAAGTGGGACCTGAGATAATATAATGGGAGTGGGTAATATAGTGGAGGGGTTAATGAAATATGTAAAGCGGGGATATTTATAAAATAACATATAAACTATAGGGAGGACGTTAGAAATATACTAGGGATAGGCTTAGATGATATTAGGGAGGGATTTTTACAGTGGGTCTCGATATAATTTTTTAACCTTTAAAACTATGCAAAGTGGGTTTTTGCATGTTTTAATTGGAAAAAGGGAATTAGTAAAAGGGGAAGTTACTTTTCAAAGTAAAATGTGTTTTTTAACTAGGGAAAGGGGTTTTAGGAAGGGAAAAGGGGTAAAATAAGGGGGAAGGGTTAGAATAAGGGGAAAGAGGTATTTTACAAGGGAAAATAACTTCCAAGAGTGGAGATATGAATTTTAGCAAGGGGATTGTGTTTAGAAGGATTTTAGTAATATGAGATGAACCAATTGATGCTTTCCATTACTTGTGAAAGGAATCTACCTACCGTTTATTTACCCTAACATTTTTTACTTCATTTATTGGGTGCATTTGAGCTTGCTGACCCTTTTATTTTCTTTTGATAAGAAAAATAACCCACTTCTAACCTTATAACTTCCAATGGCTCACATTGAACTGATGAGCTCACTTTTATTCTGTACATAACTACTAATCTGCCAAAATTAAATGGTTTGGTCAGATCTTTATTCACTAACTATCATTACATGAAATTTAAAAGAATGAATGAATCAATATTAAACTGCGTGACCATCATGAATTGTGGCAATTTGAACAAGCTGCACACAATTTTATTTGCAAAAGTAACTAAACTAAGATTAGTGGCATTTGAATGTGCAACACTTTCATGATCTATTTTTGTTTCTTTTCATGGGGTTCATATTTTATATTCGTTTTTGATATTTTTATTTTAGTCCTTTGATTTTTCTTTTAGGACATACCCTCTTTTCATTTTTTAATATGGGAAAACATTTTCAAAAATAAAAATTATATACAATTTTACAAGACTTTAACATAGTCAATTCAAAATTATGATCCCTATTATTATAGGACCCTAACAGTGGCTCCACTTGGGGATGGCATCTCTTGGTGAGATGTCAAGAATTTTCTAATAAGTGGCCTTGGAACTTTGACTTTGTTTGCCTTGGAACTATTTTCTGTGATTTAGTTTATTCAATCATATGATGTTATATCTTTTAAAGCTTAGGGCCTTCTCTTCAGGCTTCAAATTTAGAAGATAATCATCCAATCCAATCTAAACTTTGCAATGGTATTTACAATGAGAAAAGTAAAACAAATGAACTAATGATTAATCTGGAGAAAAGTAGTGCTTCAACATTCTACCATTGATTGGTCCACCTGGTAGATTTGTTCCATCTAACTCCTTCAAGAAAAATGCATTATTACCTCTGTAACCATAAATGATGTATGGGCCTTTCTATAGAAAATCAAATTTACCATGTTTCCCTTTGTCTTCTCTTCTAGAATCTCATTTGAGTACTTTATTACCTATGAAAAAATCATCTTCTTTAGTTTTCTTATCAAATATCTTCTTGATTTTGTCTTCGATTACTTGATATTTGATGTAAACTTCTTCTTTGGTTTGTTGCAAATTAATTTTCTGATTTATCCTCCTTTGGATGTCATTTGGTTCTACTTGCAACTCTTGAATCATTTTCATCACTGGAACTCCCAATGAGGATGGAAAAACAACATCCATCCCATATACCAATTGATAGAGAGATGTACCAATACATTTTTTGGTAGTTATTCTGTCTGCCCATAATGCATTAACCAACCTTTTATTCCAGGTCTTATTGTTATCTTCTAACAACTTTTTTATGATATTGACTAGGCTTTTGTTTGAGGATTCTTCTATTCCATTACATTGAGGGTAATAGGCAGTGGAATTACCAAGGGTGATGTGGTATCTGTTACAAAAATCAACCATTTTCTTGGATTTGAAGGCAACCATATTATCAGTAATGAGCTTTTGTGGGCATCCAAATCTAGAAAGGATGTTGTTTTCAAGGAATGATATATGAAAAAATCTGTGGCTTGTCTAGAAGGAATGGCTTCTATCCATTTGGTAAAGTAATCAATGGCTCTCAAAATCCATTTATGTTGGGCAGAGGAGGGTGGGTGAATTTCACCAATGAAGTCTAGACCCCATTGTTGAAATGACATTTCTGTTGAGATAGGTTTGAGGGGTAATGGTAAGATTTTCTTCTTCCCTTCAAATATATAGCATTTGTGACAAGAGATCACATACTTTCTAACATCTGCAAAAAGAGTGGGCTAGCAAAAACTTGCCCTCAAAATTTTATCAGCAGTTTATTTCCGGTAAAGGTGTCCTCCACAGTCTCCTGCATGAAATTCCTGCATGACTTTGTCAACTTCATCTTTCAATAAAAATTTTAATAGAATTCCACCATGATCTTTCCAAAATAAATAATTATCTATGATACAATATTTCATTGCCTACATTTTTAAGAATCTACCTTTAGTTCTAGATAAACCAGGAGGAGATTGTAGGTTGAGTAAAACAAATATAATGTCTACATACCAGGTTGAATCTAAAATAATTTCACTGATCTGTGGAGTCATCATCTCCTCCTGATCATGTTAGGCATCAATGGAATTTATATCTAAGGCTCGAAACTTTGATTTAGCCATGATTTTGGCTAAGCCTTGGCCTTTAATCAATCGTGTAGGCTTTATTTAAATATCATATTTCAATATTATGGCAATCTATTTGCCTCTTTTTCTATTAGGACCATTTTGAGTTAGAATTTACTTTACAAATGAATTTGGAACATATGCAATTATATGGGATTATAAAATGTACACTCTGGAATCCTTTATAGCTTTCACTAAAACAAGTGCTTGTTTCTCCATAATATTGTACTTTAGTGTTGCATATCTCAAGGTTTTGCTGAAAAAATAAATGGGTTGTTCATAAGACTACTGCAACAGTGTGTTTTGAAGAAAAAGAAAAATTTATAAAATCTTTTTTGAAATTAGGACTTATGAGGACCGGTGTTTTAGAATATTATTCTTTTATTGATTCAAAATACTATTTAGCCTCTACTGTCCACTTAAGTGTTGAATATTTCTTTAACATGTTATTCAATTATCTGATTAGTTCTGCTAAATTAGAAATGAATCTTCTAAGAAAAATTATTCTACCTAAGAATGCCTGTAATTCTTTGATGTTTCTAGGATGAGTAATGTTTAAAATTGCTTCTATTCTAGCTGGATCAATTCTAATTCCCTCTTTTTTAATTATGTGTCCCAAGAGTTTACCTTCTTCTAATCCAAAGAGTGTCTTTTTAGTATTCAAGGAAATACCAAATTTTCTGCATTTAATAAAAACTCTTCTCAAAAGATCTAGATGTTCATTATCTCTTTTGGAAAATACTATTATATCATCTAGATAAATGACTAAAAGGTCATGTATCTCCTTTGCAAAATCTATGTCCATAACTCTTTGGAATGTAACTCCAACATTCATCAGTCCAAAGGGAATTTTCAAGTACATGAAAGTTCCCTAGGGAGTGGGAAATGTAGCCTTTGCTTGATCTTCTGGTTGGACTAGGATTTGGTTGTATCCAGAAAATCCATCAAGTAATAAAATTCTGGATGACCCTACTACCCTCTGTAAAATGTCGTCCATTTTAGGAAGGGGATAGTTATCCTTTAAGGAGACTTTGTTTAAGTTTCTGAAATCAATGCAGAGTTTGATTTCTCCTGTTTTCTTTCTAGTGGGGAATAAATTAGATACCTGATCATAATATATAATGGGTGCTATGGTTGGTGCCTCATACATGCTTTTTACTTCTTTTTCTATCAATGGCATAATAACATGATTAATTATTCTAAGCTTTTGTTTAAAGGGCTTTTGATTTTATTTGATCGATATTTTGTGTTGGATAATGCTAGTGTCATAAGACTTGAGGTCTTCATAACTCTAGGCAAAGACATCTCGGAATTCTTTAAACAAACTTATGTACTTCAGCTTTTCAGTTGGAGGTATTGCTTTAGATATTTTTACAAGCTTGGGTTTTTCTTCTGTTCCTATATTACATTATTCTATGTCTGATCTTAAAGGCCCCATTTTGGGTTTTCTAGCTACATCATTGGAGTCAAAAAGATATTCTAATGGGGATAATCCCTTAGGAAAAAAGTTATCTTTAAGGTTCAAATTTCTAATTCATCATTGGTCAATTCTTTTATTTCTACTGTTTCTAATTTATCTATTTATACTTTAGTAAATATAGTTGGTTCAGTTTTATCTACATCATTTACATCTATCTTGCTATTTATTGTATAGTCTATTGTACAATCAGTGTCTATATTAAAGTTTTGAAATTCTCCCTCAGCATTCATAAAATTGTAAATTTGTGAGTCCCGTGAAAATATTTGCCAATATTTCAAATTTTCTGGTATTTTTGGCCTATGTCTTACCTTAGCAACATATTGATGATTTGGCTGTAAAGGTAATTTTCATGTACTGGAAAAAGTGGCCAAACTTTGAACTTGCATATTATGTTTCCTTGGAATAACAGCAAAGTCAGTTTCAAGAAAACAATTTATCAAATCTATAATGGTTTCTCTGTATTAGCTAAGCCTAGGATTGTTCACAAGATACTCTCCTTTAATTTGTTTTATGATAAGTTCTGATTCTCCCATGACATAAACTCTTTTGGCACCAAGTTTTCTTAATATTTTCAGTCCTAACACTAATCCTTCATACTCTGCCATGTTATTAGTGCATTTAAAGTTTAACCTAAGAGCATGTCCTTCTGAATGATCATTTTCTAAGTTATAAATCCATACTATAGCTCCTGCTCCTAATCTGTTTACTAAGACATCAAAGTATAAATGCCACATAGACTCATGAGTTATATTGTCACTATCAATTTCTTTATGTTTATGTTCTACTACTATGTTTTTGTCTTTTCTAGTGTCTAAATTACATAGGATGAAAGAATCCATATCAGAATGCAAGGAATAAATGGGATAATTTTGGGTTTTTTCTACATTACTGACCATGTATTTCATCAAAGTTTCTCTGTAAAGCTTTTTGGGCTGACCAAATACAGAAATTGTGGCATATGACATATCTAATTGCAGTGATCCCTGTAATTTTTCTCCCCATGAGTGAGATAATAACATTCCATACTTTGGAGGGATATCAACAACTACAATATCCATGACAAAACTCTTAGCTGGGTATTGGACTAGAGTTACACACAGGCATTTTATCAGGCCAAGTCATTTAACTTTACTAGAATCAAAAGAAAAAAATTTTTTGTATGGTCTAGTGATGTCTAAATTCAATTTTTCCATGACTGATTTTGGAATTAAGTTTTGAGATGCTCCTGAATCTAACATAGCATTGTGTAATATTTTATCATGAATGTTCAAGCTAATGTAGAATTGAGGGACACCTCCTTGTTGATGTTTATCATTTACCACAAGACCAAATAATAATCCTGGTTGGTCATCATTGAGGTTAACATCATCTTCTCCTTTACCTATATTCGGTGTTTCAGTGACTTGCGATTTGTATAAATAATTTTTTACTAGCTCTGTTAAAGGAACTCACATTTTCAATTTTCCTATCTCCATTTGAATATTGAATGGTATTTTAGTTTTTCCTAATTGAATGATTTCTAATTTACCAATTGCAGTTTGAGTATTCTTATATTTTTTATAAACAGTTGTTATTTCAATTTGTGTTTCCACTGTTTTGCTTTCAATTTTCTTATCTGGAACAGTTTGAGTGGCAGTTGTAGTTTTAGCAGCAGCTAAAGTTTTAGTATCAGTTGATGTAATGTCTACAATTTTTTGAGTGAAAATTTTATGAGTTTCTCTAGAGATAATTTGTAGCACTTTGGTTGCAGGAGCTTCTACTGTTTTCTTATCCTAAGTCTGGATTGTTTTGTTAGTAGGGGATTATGTGTTCTTCTTGCTTCTAAGGCTATATTGTTTGTGAACTTCATATATGGAAGATTCATGGCCTTGTTTATAGTCAAAGGACTCTCCAGATTCCAACTTTAATTGTTGTAACATGTACAATTCTTGTTCTTCTTGGGTAAGAAAAATAGTATTTTCATCATTTATTCCCATCAAGTTTATCTAGGTGTCCTAGTCTTCCTCATTTTGTTCTAAACTCTCTGCATAGTTTTCTTGGAAAGGTGGTCTAATCAATTGAACAGGTGGTGCTTCTCTTGATTTACCAGTATTAGGATTTTTTCTATTTGGATTTCTGATTTGAGGGCCTTGTTGACTATCCCATTGTGGTTTTCTTTCCATTTTTTCTAATCTATCCATTATTCTTTCCATTCTTTTAGCTAAATTATCTATCTTAATGTCTGATGTAGATGGTGTTAGTGTCGGTATCTTCATCCCTCCTGTAGGTTTTAATCCTGAACATAAATTATCTACACACGAATCTTATAACAGAAAATAAACAATAGCGAGAGCATAAAACATAAAACAGATAAACACAGAGATTTTCCCCTGGATCCCAAATCGGGACGACCAGCTTGATTTTTCGTTATATTCCTTTTAGTGTTACAACACATATATATACATGCCGAAGCATACATAAACCCCAATCCATAAACCCTGGATTAGAACATAACCGTAGTTCCCTTGACCGGATCTACTCAAATACTAGGGGCCGAAAACCATCATACCCCAAAACCATGGACGCGGACTACCCACCGGAAATTAAGGACCAATATAACACATACCCAACATTCTCCCACTTGTTGTTTTCTTTCCACAGGGGGTCACAAGAGAGCTTAGTCATTGGCCCAATTCTTCAAAATCCATTGTTTCTCTACACCAAGAGAACTTCTGAGTGCTCACAGAATTTGTTAATGCATCTACAACATTCTTCAAAGTGTCCACCTTTACCAGCAACACCTTTTTAGCCTCAACCATATCTCTAACAAAGTGATATTGAACATCAACGTGCTTTGTCTTTGAATGATAAGCAGGGTTCTTAGCCAAGAAAATTGCACTTTGGCTATCACAGTCTATCCTTATAGCTTGCTGTACCAACCCCATACTTGAACACAATCTCTGCAACCAAATTGCTCCCTTGCTTGCATGAGTGGCTGCTATGTATTCTGCCTCTGTAGTTGAAAGAGCCACTACAGACTGTCTTTTACTCATCCAACTGACTGCGCCTCCAAATAGGCTAAACACATGCCCACTTGTAGATCTTCTTTGGTCTAGATCTCCAGCCCAGTCTGCATCAACAAAACCACAAATTTCCAACATTCTTTCCAATCTGGGGTATTCCACCAGTGGCACAAGCACCGTCACTGGTACCCAATAACATCTGTTCGCTTCCTCTTTGTCCGATGCTCCTTCTGGGTTCCGGCTCCGCTTTCAATGCTCACTTTTGTGCAGTAAGCAGTGCAGTGGGGCCTGTTCTTTGCCCCATCGTGCCACTACATATATGGACACAGGACTTTCTCTTTCCCTCTTCTTCTTGTGTTTTGGGACACTGTTCAGCAGACAGCTTTACACCTACGGGAATAGGAACATTCATCGGTTTACTATCCTGCATATTGAACCTCTGCAATATAGTCTCGACATACTTCCTCTGGTTTAACCAGAGCTTCCTCTTTGCCCGATCTCTCTTAATTTCCATGCCCAAAATATAGTTTGCAGCACCAAGATCCTTCATTTCGAATTTGGAGAACAGTTGGGTCTTCAAATCTTGGATAATTTCTTTGTCATTTCCAATCAGCAACATATCATCCACATACAAGACCAAATAAATAACACGGTCACCAATTAATTTAAAATAAACACGGTGATCTTCCTTGCTTCTGGTGAAGCCAAGTCCCCGTATATAGGTATCAAATTTCTGATACCACATCCTTGGTGACTGTTTTAACCCATACAGAGACTTCTTCAACCTGCATACCAGTTCTTTCTTACCCTTAACCATAAAACCTTCAGGTTGCTTCATGTAGATCTCCTCTTCTAGATCCCCGTGAAGAAATGTTGTCTTCACATCCATCTGTTCTATCTCAAAATCAAATGCAACAACAACAGATAAAAGTAATCTGATAGAAGTAACTTTGGCAACGGGAGAAAAAATATCACCAAAGTCAATTCCCGGCACCTGGGAATAACCTTTCGCTACCAACCGAGCTTTGTATTTCTCCACCTTGCCTTCTACATTCATCTTCTTCTTAAACACCCATTTTCTCCCAATGGGCTTCCTTCCAGCCGGCAACTCCACCAAATCCCATGCATCGTTTTTGTGCAAGGATGCCATTTCATCAACCATAGCCTCCTTCCAGAGTTTTCCATCCTCTGAATCTACTGCCTCCCTGACAGTTCTGGGTTCATCATCAGTTATAGTTAAGGCAAAACCTGAACAGAAAGCAGATGGACTATACCTTTCTGGTTGCCTTCTTTCCCGAACTGATCTTCTCAAAGCTGGAGTTTGTGGCTCTTCATCTTCTAAGTCTTCTTCTATTGTAGAGTCTGATTCATCCTCCTTTAGCTCAAACTCTATCTTCTCAGGTTTCTTTGGTAGGAATTCATGTTTAACAATATCTTTCACTTCTCTAAACACCACATCTCGGCTGTACACAACCTTCCTTGTTTCTGGGTTCCAAAGCTTGTAACCCTTTAAACCATCCTTATACCCACTAAAGATGCACCTTTCAGATTTATTATCCAACTTGGTCCTTTTCTCCTTTGGAACATGTACATATGCATCACATCCAAATACCCTTAGATGTGAAAGAGGGGGTTTCTTACCAGTCCATACCTCATGTGGGGTCTTATCCTCCAACGCTGATGAAGGTGATCTGTTAACTAAGTAACATGCAGTCTCCACTGCCTCTGCCCAGAATTCTTGTCCTAACCCAGTACCACTGAGCATGCTTCTTGCCTTTTCCATCAGTGTTCTATTCATTCTTTTTGCAACTCCATTTTGCTGAGGTGTGTATGGAGTAGTCTTCTGTCGTGCTATACCACACTTCTTACAGAACTCTTCAAATTCATTCTTGCAGAACTCCCCACCATTATCTGTCCTCGGCGCCTTTATCTTCTTCTCTGTCTGGTTTTCCACCAGAGCCTTAAATTCTTTAAATTTGTCAAAGACTTCAGATTTCTTCCTCAAGAAATATATCCATGTATTCCTTGAGAAGTCATCTATGAATGAAACATAGTACACAAACTTTCCTAGTGATGGAACTGACACAGGCCCAAACACATCACTGTGCACAAGTTCTAATATCTTGTTTGCCCTCTTAGCACCAGAAGGAAAACTCACCTGATTCTGCTTCCCATATACACAATGTTCACAGAAATCGAAATCCAAAGAACAATTAGACATACCTTCTACCATACCATCTCTATGCAGTATCCGAAGGCCCTTCTCTCCAATATGTCCAAGCCTTTGATGCCATAGCATGGTCTTTTCTCCAGAGACAGCTAGGCTTTTTGCTCCACTTTTAGGAACCATAGAGCTGTTACACCCATCAATAATGGGAGTACCTTGTGACAGCCACAAAATTCTGATACGTACTCCCCGCATTAATACCAGTGCTCCCCGAACCATCCTGCAAGCATCTTTCTCGAACATTGTTTTTAAACCTGCATCATCCATCTTGCTTACAGAGATCAGATTTCTGGCCAATGCAAGAATATGCAGAACACTAGGAAGTGTTCTAATCCTTCCACCTTGCAACTTCAACTTCACCTTTCCACGTCCGACAATTCTGGCCTTCCTATCATCCCTGAAGAAGGCTTGTCACCGTCATATTTTTCATAGTCGCAGAACCACTCCTTATGGGGACTGAAGTGAAAGGATGCACCTGAATCAATCAACCATGACTCATGATCTACATGTGTATTTTAAGAAGAAGCCAAATACACATCCCCACCTTCATCCGCGGTGGTTTTTGCCTCTGCAGAAGGAGCATCATCCGATCCCTTTCCTTTCTTAGGAGCTTTAGATCTACAGTCCTTTTTGTAGTGCCCTTCCTTTCCGCATTTCCAACACACCTTGACAAACTTTCCAGGAGATTTAGATCTCGCTCTAGATTTGGATCTCCCACTCGAAACTTTATTCTTGTTTCTATTCTGGGACCTTCCTCGTACAGATAAGGCATCTCCATTATGACCCTCCATATTTCTCCGTCTCATTTCCTCCGACAGCAAGGCTGAGACAATGTCATCAAAATTCAAGGTAGTTGTATTGGTACCTATTGCAATAACCAGACTGTCCCACGAGTCTGGTAGAGAGCACAAAAAACTGATGCACTTATTTTCATCTGAGATTTTAATATTAACAGATGAAAACTGACATACCATAGTATTGAAGGCATTCAGATGCTATGTCACCGAGTCTCCATCCTTCATCCTCAGGTTATACAACTTTTTCCGTAGGAACAATTTATTCACTAGAGACTTAGATTGGTACAAAGTCCCTAGCTTTTCCCACAAGGTCTTCGCCGTAGCTTCCCCAGATACATTCAACAATACTGAATCTGAGACACACAACCATATTGTGCTTTTAGCCTTTCGATCCAGTTTCTTCCAGTCTTCATCTGACATTCCTGTTGGCTTAGTACCTGGATCTACCGCGATCCACTGATCTTTATCCACCAGCAGATCCTCCATCTTGAGCTTCCACAACTCAAAACTCTGACCATTAAATTTCTCGATCTCTATCTTTCCGCCGCTCGCCATATTCTTTCACCGCAAGAATCGATCCCATAGATCTCCCACTGCACAGGGTCTACCACAGGCCCGAGCAAAAAACCCTCAACAACAAAGGCGTCCCCTTGAAGCCGAAACAGCTCCGATACCAAATGTAGGTTTTAACCCTGAACAGAAATATCTACACACGATTCTTATAACAGAAAATAAACAATAGCAAGAGCATAAAATATAAAACAGATAAACACAGAGATTTTCCCCTGGATCCCAAATCGGGACGACCAGCTTGATTTTTCATTATATTCCTTTTAGTGTTACAACACACATATATATACATGCCGAAGCATACATAAACCCCAATCCATAAACCCTGGATTAGAACATAACCGTAGTTTCCTTGACAGGATCTACTCAAATACCAGGGGTCGAAAACCATCGTACCCCAAAATGTTAGAAAATTATATATTATGGAGCAATGCAACACATAAAATATGCAGAAAATAAAAGCACACAAAACACATAAAACCAGAGAGACACAGATATACGTGGTTCACCCAGTTTGGGCTACGTCCACCCCGAACAGCCAGTCCTTCCTTTCTATTATCCAGCAAAAATGAAGAGACAAAACCTACAGCAGATCCGCTGTAATATCCTCTGTTCTCTCTCACAGTCTCCCTCTCTATTTCTCGCTCCGAGAATACACACATAATACACAGCCGCAATACAATGCCCTCATATATACAAGGGGGTTGCCTTCTAGGGCAAAAAAACCCTAATCTAAACATAACTTCTACCGTCAGATCATTTGCCTAATGAACGGCCCAGATTGACTAGAAATTACTATACTTTTACAAGGCAATTTTACATATGTTTTTAGCTTCGGGGGCGCTGCCCCTAAACCCATGCCAGGGGGGGGCTCCGAAAAGCGCTGCCGCCCCCCCTAGACCCCCCATGGTAGCGATTAATTTCGGGCGGCGTTGCTGCCCCTTTTTAAGGTACAGGGGTCCAATGTTGTGATACAAAGTAAACAAGATAATCAGGCTCCACACTCAACACAAAACCATGCGCAAAACCATGCACAAAACCATGGACGCGGACTACCCACTGGAAATTAAGGACCAAAAAATTTTCGTCGGGGCACTGCCCCGAACCCCGACAGGGGGGGCTACCGCCCCCCCGATTACCCCCCCCCCGCGCGTGCTTAGTCGTGGAAAGAATATAACACATACCCAACACCTCCATCAGTGATCAAATTCTGTTGTTGCATTACATGTTAGGTGTCTCGCTCAATCATCTGCATTCCATTAGGATCATGGATCATCTGACGGTAGTGGCTTGTTGTACATTTTCCCTCATGCCCTTAACCTGCTGGCACATTTCCATTCATCTAGATCATTAGGAAGAGTCATTTTTAGAGTTTCTGCTTTATTAGGTCTAGGGTTTTGTCAAAAAGGTCTTCAAAATGTTCAATAACAGTCAGTAGGTGCATGAGGCGATCGAATAAAGTTTCAGTACCAATAAATTCCATAATCACATGCTCAGAGACTTATTTTTCCTCAAAACCCTTTTTTGAGGAAAAATAGAGTGTTTGATGTTTTAATGTATAAAATTTGATGTACTTTCAGTTTTTCCTATGTAAAAAACTTCAATGGCAACCCTGGTCACCTTACCAAGCTTTAGCAACTCCATCCCCTACAAGGAAAACCAAAAAATCAAATCATTCAGTTCATCAAAGGTAAAAATGAAGTAAACTGCCCAAAAATAGAGTTGAAAAAGTAAGTTACAATGCAAACATTATAAAAGGGGGTTTTATGACTGAAAAATCAAAAACTCTTGCATATAAACTCATTGGTCATATTCAAAGAGCTCATATGCATTCAAAGGAGAAAAATTGAGCAAGAGAAGGTCGTGTTGGAGAAAGGGAGCAAGTTTGAAGTAAAACTGTGCGAGTTCAAGGGTGCGACACATAGAGAAAGTGCGGCGCATTGGGCTACCCTCCACAGTGTAAAAAATGCACTGGCGCGACGCATATAGAAGGCACGGCATGTTGGGTTTATGGCACGACGCATAGAGTTACAAGCCCGATTTCACCATAAACTCCCTCAAATTTCCAAATTTTCTCAATCCCATGGTGTGCAAGTAAGTCAAAATTCCTTCCATTGCTAGTGAAAAAGTTTTTCTTAAAATTTATGGTGGTTTAGTGTGATAAAACTCAAACCCTACCTCTTTGCAATTTTGGCTCAAAAATAATTGCCTAGGGTTTGCATTTGTGTTTTTTCTACCAAGTTCACTCCATCACTCCCTCACTCTTGGACTCCTCCACTCATTTTTCACTTTCATCCACTCATTCCCTAATTCCCATATCTCTAACTCCCACTATCCCAAACCCTACTTAGAAATCCTAAACCCTAATTGATGTCCCTAAGCCTACATACTATTCCCTAAACCCCCTATTCCCAAAAAACTTGTCCATATCATTCCAAAAACCCCTCATACCCTTACCCTCCACAATCCCTCATACATTCTCATCCTTGGTAGCATAAAACTAAAAACACCATAAATCTCTTCATACTCATCAAGAAAACTCACACATTAGCAAACATGGAGTCTGATCCCTCCTATGACCGAGATGGAGAGACACACAGTGATTCTCCTACAGAAATGCATGCACCAAGGAGACCTCACATGCTTTCAGCACCAATCCTATTATCAGTTCTGTGAGATGGCAGAGAGAGTTCAATACCATCATGAGTTGGCAAGGTTGTTTGTTCTCCATTAAAAATGTCCAAGTCACTCTAGCAGGTCTGAAATTTACCTTGACACCGGAGTCCATTTCCCTAGCAACTGGCATTCCAAGTGTCGGTGAGCAGTGGAGAAAAAGGCAACAGATTGACAGAGAACAGTATGAGCCTTACATCAAGGCTGGTTATCAGAGACATCTCAGCAGAGTTTTTCCTTTCCGGTATCTGAAAGACTCATATGCTCCCTTGATGAAACTCATAATTAAGTATTTCAGCTGTGAGGGCCGGTTTTCTCACCTATATGCTTATCACATCAGATTGTTGATGCACTTTACTAGGGTGAGAATGATGAATCTCCCCTACTTTATTTTCCAGAACATTGAGAAGATGACCACCTTACTGCACAAGAAGACTCCCCAGTAGCAGTATAACAACATATATCACTTTGCACTAATCAAGATTGTGGTCATGCATCAGCTTGGTTTACAGAACATCTCATGGGAGGATTTCATTTCACATGAGGTCTTCACCGCTCCTCAAGTACCTCCAGTAGCTTTTCATGAGACAGTTGGGCCTTCACATCAGCAGGAGCTTCATGAGACACAAACTGCTAGTGTGTCAGTATTTCTCACCTACCAAAAGGGCGCTAGAAGGTTGTTTGCAGTAGCAAAGCAAGTATTATCTCCACCCGGGGTGGAAGGGGTCTCGTTTCCCCCATCAGCGGAGTAAGTACAAGATAAGGGCAAGTGCCCATTACATGATGAGGAGACTTCAGGATGGCAGGAGACAAATTTCATTCTTATTCAGGATGATGACACCGATTTGGGCTCACAAAGCTCAAAGCAAAAAGAGATCATTCAGGAGAAACAAGAGGACATCCATGGTTTTTCTCTCAACCTAGAAAGAGCCAAATGGATAATTAACTATTTGGAGCAAAGAAAAAAATAGCTAGAGGATCAACAAACCATTAAGGAGCTACAAAACATACGAGAAAACCGGCAAGCTGCCAAGAGGAGGAAAACCAAGTTGACACCAATTGAACAAGAAATTGAAGCTCATCATGAATCTTGGCTCGAAAGGATAAAGATACATCTGGAAAAGATGCTGGAGAAGGCCAAAAAAGAGAAAAACATGTTGAGGCACATGGCCTACCACTAGTTGACGAGAAACAAGGTGTGCAAAATAAGAATCAGGAACTTGAAGGCCAAGTTGAAGAAGGTATCAAAGAGGCGAAAAGAGCATGATAGAATTAATATCTTGGTTGAGGCTTCCTTGGCCCAATAGAGCTCTTAAGGGAGGATACTCAGCCAAAATTTCAAAAAAATTGGGACACTTTTTGTAATTTTTGAATTTTTGGCTCAAAAAACAGACTTTTCTGCCCAATGCGTCGCGCCACCTGGCGCTCGCTTTTGGTGGAGGCATCCTTTTGAGGAAAACTCAGCATATTTTGATTTTTCATGAAAAAATATGCATGCTCACAAATGGTCAAGAAATTTTGACAGGTTTTGGGCTTCTAAAAAGGTCAATAACTCCCCAAAATGACCTTTCTGCCCCTTTTTTGACACACAGGAAGCAGTCTTGGGAGAACTCAGTTTTGGAGGGGAAAATGGAGGCCAAATTCAAAAATTCCACTTGTGATGGAAATTAGACAGGTAGAAATTTCTAACAAGCCCACTTGGAGCAACTGTTAACACCGGGAAGGCCTCCAAAAGTAGATGCAAAAGGGCGCTATGCATAGGGAAATCAGCGTGGCGCATTGGAGGAAATTTGCTCAGTTTGACCAAAAATACTTTGCTTTTCGCCTAGTTTCTTGACAGTTTGACTTTTCTCCTTATAATTGTCAAACTTATGATGTAATTTAATGTGAAGTGATGGATTTTGATGTAATTATGCTAAATTTTCACTCATAGAGGTAGATTCATCCATGAAAAAGTAGTTTACAACTGAATGAATCAGTTCCCTAGTTTTTAGAGGCAAGTTGCTCCAGTGCCTACTTTTTAGTTTCTCAGTTTAGAATTTGTTGGAACATATCCTAAACTCATGAGCTCGACCCCTAGAGGCTAGGATGAGTTTTTGTTTGCCTATATCTTATGTGTTTTCACTCATTAGCATGGTTGGATTTTTGGGAAAGCTTGGAGCTTATTGTATACTCATTTCAGCAGTTTGGCTAAGGAATAGACCAGTGGTTTGCAGCACTTTATGGGATTCATGTGGCATATTTCTTTGGTATTATGTTTTATTTTGTAATTTTAAGTCTACATGTATTTTATTTATGCCATATCTCTTTTTATTTCATCTTAACTAAAACAAAAAAAGATAAAGGTAGAATACATTGAAAGTGCAGTGCTCTACCTAGGGTTTGCTTAGTTATCTATGTTTTCAGCTGATTGAAAATGATCTCTAAGTTCTTCATGCCCTTTTCAACACCTCATATATCTAAAAAATCTCCATCTCACTCAATTTTAAGTACCAAATCACTTTCCTACCTTGCCCCATAGAGATCTCTGCAAAACTAAGCCTCATTCCCCAGGTCCAAATCTGCCTTTCACATTTGAGCCAAAAAAACATCATCAAATTCAATCAAACACCTCTATACACATACCTAGCCTAAAACCAGTCACCACATCAGTCATCTCAAGCTTTCATTGGCCATATTTTCTGAGATTGACAAGGAGAGAGCCCTCTCCCGACCTGGTAGGGCTAGCTACCAGGTTAAGCGTGATATGATGTTATCCTAGATCCTACCTTTCTCAACCTGAGGTAGATTTAGGTTCTAACAGATGGTTCATCCTTAATGGTAACTCTTCTTTCATTTCTCATCCTAGCTCTTTTAGCTAAAACAATTGCTTCTACACTAACTGCATCACTTTGCATTTTTTCTAATGTTGCAGGGTTTCTTTCTCTCAACTGATATGACATGTTAGCATCAAAACCATAAGGAAATTTCATTAGGTCCAAGTCTGGTGGAGGTCTAATGTTTACTGGAATTGAATTATAGATGTTATTAAACCTAGTACAATAATCCTGAACAGATTCATTAGCAGATCTCTTAATGTTTTCATATTCAGACAATATTTGTAAAGGGTGTTTCTTCCTTTCCCATCTATTAATGAATAATTGATGAAAAGAAGCTAAATCAGGAATATGGATAGCAGTTAAATATTTAAACCATTTCTTAGCCTCTCCTGCTAATGTTTGAGAAAATAATCTCATTTGTACTTGAGCCTCATCAATTTCATGTAATTCAAAGTAATCAGTCATTTTATTTACATGTTGTTGAGCAATATATTGACAAGTACCATCAAACTGAAATATTTTACTTTGGTAATCTTGTGGCATGGCATGTAATTGAGCTAGTAAGACCAAAGGGGCATATCTGGCTACCATGGCTAATATTATAGCTTGGCTGGGAGGTAAAGTGGTAGTGTTTGTAGATTTGAAGTGCTTGGAAATGAATTTGAAGTGCTTGGAGATGAGCTTGAAGTGCTAGAAGATGAGCTTGAAACTTTAGGTGAGCTTGAAACTTTAGGTTGAAGAGGAAGTTTGGGGATGAATGGCTCTGTGGAATGAACTGTGGTGGATATTATAGATGAGGTGGTACTAAATAAAGTTGTATTTACAGTATCTTAAGGAATGTTAGAACACTTAGGGGTAGCAACAACTAAGGCAGCTAATTCAATAGGCTGTTAAAAATATGCTTCATCTATATCTTTAATCAAATTTGAAGTCAAAACATCAAGTTCATCAAAAGTCTTTAGAACTTGTTGATCTAAGTCAATTTGTATAGTTTCCTTCTTTTGTTTAATGAATTGAATAAAATCAGGATCTATTACAACATCATAGATTGAATTTTCAGATTTGGTTCTAAATAAGGAATGCTCAAATGATCAATCAAATTGAATATCCTCTATACTTGATAATTATTTAGGCATTGAATTTTCTTTGATTAATTGGCTACTACTTCCTAGACTTTCTATTTTTTTGGTTTTTCTTAAAATTCTGTCAGGATCATCAACAATTATAGCAGGTTGTGGATCAGGATGAGCCCTGGTATAATATGTTCTTTTAGAAGCCAGAATTTTAATTTTCAATGATAATTTTTTAGAAACCCTAAAATAAACTTAAGGTGAAAAAATGAGGAAAAGTGTTTCGACTAACCCCCAGTATGGTCGCCAGCATTTTATCACTCCAAAATTTCCAAGGGTTGTTATGTGTGTTTAAAGAAATATTAGAGGAAAATATCAACCACTTTGGAGATTAGGATCTAGCCTTCCTGATGCTCAGAGAGGGCTCTCTCTTAATGATTTAACTTTATTGTTTTAATTTATTTTAGGTTAGTTAAGTAAGATTGATTTGGTTTGATTTAGATTTTTTGGTGGAATTACTAATTTAAATGGATACATGCATATCTATTTTCCATTGGGCTATGGAGTCAAAATATCAAGAAAACAGGACAAAAACAAATTATAAGCAATGTTACAAGGCAAGGTAGCTGAGAAAAATCAGATCTTTAAGGCTGAATAGTGAAGTGATTTTCAATCGGGATCAAGGAGAATTTAAGGATTCCTTAAACCAGATGATGAAGGAAGGTGAAAGAGATTAATCGGGATGGGAGAGAAATTAAGGATTCTCAGATGTAGATATCAGAAGAAAACATAAAAATGGATAAAAATTCAAAACAGAGTGTACTTAAAAAAATTCTACAATAAAATTCCAGTTAGACCATTCAATTTTAGGAAAACATACAAGTTTATGGAATACTTAAGAAAATAACAATGAACAATTGAAATATACTTCACTGAAGTAGCTCAAAACATTAATCCTGTAAAGAAATGCCTTTATTATTGCCCTGTCTGTCAACTTGGAAAAGTTACATCTACCCTCTGGTAGTATATCAATTCAACTATAGAAATGTTCAGGAATCCACACTCAATACTTCGAATTGCTGAAGTATTTATACAAAACTTAATACAAAATATCATGTTAATTAACCAGGATTTATTCAAGGGAAATAAAATATCTTCATGCAAGAAGATAGAGACACCTATTTAACTAAATGTAAATTGTCCCTTTTTTATTTAGTTTGTTGTTTGCTTCTTTGATATTTTGTTGTCTTATCTATCTGGTTGTTTTTTTCACAAAGGAAAAATTCGTAATTTTGTTATGAAAAAAAAATTACATGTTATATGAGCTGGTAAGTGTCATGCAAGATAGTCAAGTATGCCACAAATAAATATTTTACAATGAGATAAAATTAGGCTTTCCTCCCCTTTTTCTTCTCAACTGCCCGCCAAGCACCTTGTGTTGGCGTGGTCGATACAAGGACAAGCTGGTTATCTTCCGCATGTACTCCAATGTCCTTGTCAGAGTCCGATGTGTCTGAAGTATGTAGTATTTTGTTTCCCACACTGTCTGGTGCCCCAAGATCCATATCCAGCTGTGTCATGGTGGTGGCAGCAATGGGTTCTTACATTTCCTGTTCTTATGTGCCCAAACTAGTATATGTTTGTTTACTAGCTTGTGGGATGGGTTCTTCCTCTTCTTCTTGCTTTTTGGGCTCTTATGATGGATATTTCCATCCTTTGGCAGCTTTACCTATTTTATTTTTTTTCCTGTTATCTCTTGTGGCTGCCGGACATGTGTCTTGTAGGTGTCCCGTGTTTCTGCAAATCCGGCATCGAAATGTTGTGTTCTCATAATCTAGGTGCTTTATCCATCGTTGTTGTTTGTGATTCAATATAATGCACTCTGGTAGCCCTTTGCTTAGGTCCACTTCCACAGAGATTCATGTGAAAATGTATATGCACTCCTCCAACCTTTGGGTATCTATTTTGATATATCTACCAAGAATGTTTCCAATGCCACCTAGAACACTTTCCTGCCAGAAATCGAGCGGGAGATTGTGAAGACTGACCCAAACTGGCATTCTGGTCACCTCCATAGTGTTAGCATCAAATTCCGGGAACCATGGTGTGATGAAGAGTCTAGTAGATCCCCAGAACCATGGCCCGGCCTTAACTATGATATCTCTGTCCTTTGATGATAAAAACTTGACAATGAAGAAACCCTTTGAGCATAGGTGGATTTCACAATCTATGGTCAAGTTGGTAAAAATCCATTGGAATAGTTTGACTGGTTTGGGCTAGAAGCAGTTGAATCTGCAAATTATTACTTGTGATTCAAATGCGGTTCTATGCACATCTATGTCAGGAATGTCAATGTTTATTTCAGGCACACAATTATGCTGTTCCACAATGTATGGCTTAGGGGAGTTTTATGCCTGGGCCGCAGTCGTTGTGGCAGCTTTGTTTTCCCCCCCCTATAAGACATTCTTGTATGTGGGTCCTTTAGAGTTTGCAATGTTGGATGCACTGGCACCCGGAGTGGTTCCATGTCCTCTGTTCTGTCCAATCTCCCCCCCCCCCGGCAGTCTTAAATTTAGACAAACAGAGGATCCAAATGCTATGGCATATTCATTTATAATGCTGGTATCAGCTAAAGCCTTTCCCCCAAATATTAGAGACTGGAGGTGGGATGGGTAACCAACATGATACTGGATTTTAGCTTTCAAATATAAAATCGAATCTGTAGCTCGTATCCAGATTATAAAACTATTGCCTACAGGAGGCTTGATAAAAATTTTAAATGGTTCAGAGCCTACCTGAAAATCATTATCCATGATGAAACAGCAACTCCCTTTTCCCTTTGGCTCGACAGGCATGGGAGAAATATGAACTGTTAGGTAAACATGACTTAGGGTAGAGTCAATGTTGACTAGGGTAAATAGTATTGGTTTTGGGGCACATGGTATTGTGCACCCATGGTTTTAGCCCATGGTATTGCATGTAATGGAGCTTATAAGAGGCTGGGAATACTTCATTGTAATGTAGGCCTGGAGGTGAGTGGTGAAGGCTCACTTGGCCGGATTGGCCAGGGTTTTGGCCAATGGTTAATGAAATTTCATTGGTTGGGTTTTTCCCCGGATTTCGGGTTTTCCCAGTTAAACATTGTGTTTATGTTAATTATTTGTTGCTGGTTATGTTTATTTATTTCTCTCATTAAATTCTATATTATTTCTGCGATAAATTCTAACAAATGGTATCGGAGTTGTTTCGGCTTCAAGGGGATGCCTTTGCTACTCAGGGTTTTTTGCTCAGGCCTGTGGTAGACCCTGTTCAGTGGGAGATCTACGGGATCGATTCTTGCAGTGAAAGCTGGATGGGCGAAGATGCAACCATGGAAATCCATTGTACTAATAAATTTTTTGACAGAATGTGTCAATCAAATGCTTTGAAGAACTTCAAAATGAGAGAGCAGATATGCAGGTGGATTAATTAAAAATTGATGAACCATGTATCTGAAGAGAATTCCTAGAGGATTGGCGGTTACAGAGGCTGGTGACCCATGTAATCCGGTAGATGGATTCTTTTTATATGGACATTGATGTCATATGTACTAACACAACAAAGAATTTGGTAGATTGATGTACATATATGATGTCCTCTTTGGAGAGGACATCATGAATGAATGTAGAGAATGGTCATACAAAGAATAGCAACAATGAATATATATATATATATATATATATATCTATATATATATATATATATATATATATATATATAATGGAGTTAATTTTATTACATGTAAATGGGCATACTTCTGTAAGACCTGGTATGGCATGCGTACCCCTGGGTAATCACTAGTAAAGTCTGAGTTAGACCTAGGTGATAGGGGGGATGTCAAGTTTACAATTACCCTGGGTAAAAATTTGAGGGGGCAAGAGCTAGAGTGAGCAGGGTTTTCTCACTTAGCAAGTTTGGCTAGATTTAGTCAATAATCCCCAAGTCAAGTTTAAGGGGGGAATTGTTAGGTAAACATGACTCGGGGTAGAGTCAATGTTGACTAGGGTAAATAGTAGTGGTTTTGGGGCACATGGTATTGTGCACCCATGGTTTTAGCCCATGGTATTGCATGTAATGGAGCTTATAAGAGGCTGAGAATAATTCATTGTAATGTAGGCCTAGAGGTGAGCGGTGAAGGCTCACTTGGCCGCATTGGCCAGTGTTTTGGCCAATGGTTAATGAAATTTCATTGGTTGGTTTTTTCCCCGGATTTGGGGTTTTCCCGGTTAAACATTGTGTTTATGTTAATTATTTTTTGCTGGCTATGTTTATTTATTTCTCTCAGTAAATTCTATATTATTTCTGCGGTAAATTTCCTAACATGAACAGTTGCAAGCATTTGAGGCCCCCAGCGTAAAGCACGATGAAAACAGTAGCGAATATGGGAAGAAAATTGTTCACCTACCAGTTCAAACACCCGTCTCCATCTATAATATTCATCCAATATAGATATAGCCCCATGGAAATGTAAAGCATAGTTTCCTCCATGAAACAGAGGGAAAACACGTTGCTCTGTTTCCCAAAGCCATCTATAGTGTATGCAATCTGCCGCATTGTAAAGTCTAAGGCCTGTGCGATCAAGTGGGGTTGTGTGTGCCGCCACCAAGCTGAAGTAATCAGGCCTGCAGGTGCGGTGCGGCTCCTCAGTATCTTGTCCAAAGTGGTCCACCGCCACAAGAGCCGAAGAACTAGAGCAGAATGCCCTAGGGTTGCCGCAATACTTCACTCCGCTTCCTTCCATTTTTACCTCATCAAAATCTCTTTTCTACAATCTCCTCTGGTTGTTTCTTTCACGTTGGCTACCTTTTATCTGTTGATTGTTATCTGAATTTATTTTAACTTTGTCTTTCATCGGTATTCATCTTTAATCTGTATTTTTTGTCACTATGAATTCTTCTTTTATCTTACTGCTTTGTCTACCTGCTCTGTTTTCACCTTTAATCTGACTACTATTTTACATGCTTTTAATTTTACCTGTCACAGTAAATCACACCATTTTCCTCAAATTTATTCATCTAGATTTTGATCTTTACCATCCTCCTGTAAATCTCATCATCCTCTGTGTATTTTTCAAATTTAGGCTTATTCACAAACAGGTGATTTACATCATGTTGAAGGAAGAAGAATTTCTCTAAAGTCTGGAGGAGTACTTTGCTTGTAGGAAATCCTTTCATTGTTGAATTTTTGGAAGTCTCTTTAGCTACTTCACTGATATTCTTATCACAGTCTTCATGTCTCATTAGCTTATCATTAATCACCAAAGTATTAGGCAAACCTTTTTGCCTCAAAACATCAAATTTTTTCATAAATCTATTTATTGCAAGCTCCATTGTTTTGCATTTGTCTTCAAGTTGTATCATCAAATTTCTCTTGGAAATTACCTTCTTCACCTCTAAGATGTTCTCTGTTCTATCTGTTATCCAAAGTTCTTCTAATTCCTACTTTTTTTTAGAATTTAGGAACTTTATAATCTCAGTGGCTTCCCCTAGTTTATTACTTATATTCTCTAGAGAGTTTTGTAACTTTTGTACACTCAAAGCCTTGTTTTTCATAGTGGAATAAATCATTTCTCTAGCTTGCTTATTAAATTCAATATGATCTATGCGATGTACATATTTAGCCATAAATTCAAAGGTTGTTTTCTTGTAGTCTGCTGATGATTTTGGAGTCTACACTATTGGTTGTGAAAAGGTCATTTGAATTTCCCTAATTTTGTAATCAAAGGATGAAAGATGTTTGTTTCCAATATTGGGCATAAGTCACAGCTTTCAATGCCTTATTCTTCAATTTGATTTCTTTTTACTTCTCCATTATATTTTTCTCTTTATCCACTGATTTGCTTGATGATGAAACCTCTGCACTATGTTGTTTCTGAATGATTTGTGCACTAGAGGTTGATGGTGGATGTGTTTCTTCTAAAACTATTGGAGGTGCATTATCTCTAACCACTATATATGTATCAATGATCTCAATAGTGTCAACTATTTCTTTTTGTTCAATCACTGCATTAAATTTGGCCTTTTTCCTATACATTAGTTTGAATTTGGTATCAGTAGTAGTCTCTGTAGTATAAGAGCCTTCCTCTCTTTCCCTCTTTGAGTTTTTGTCTTGTGGGGCTGGAGTATGCAGGATGGAGCTAGTATCAACCTACTTCCCCATATCCCGTAAAGTATTTTCCAACCACTCTAACTCGTTGGAATACTTTTCAACATAAGGTTTTGACTCATGAACAAAAGGAGTTAATTTAAATTTGACTCTTAACTTACTGATGACTCCCACAGGATCATACTGCCATTTGAAACTATTCCTAAACTTGAAATCTTGTAAATAATTATTTGCTTGGTTTCCAGCATTCCTACTATTGCAAATAAAAGACCAAGTTAGTTCTTAATCTTAAACTGAGTTTTCTTCTTTACTCATAGGCAATTAACTTCATATGAGTTTAGGATCTGTCTGATGTATTCCAATGCAAATAACCTCATTGGGAGGTATTTGGGAAGCTTGTATGGAGTGAGTTGGCTTCCATACACTCTAATTTCAGTATGATTCTAGTATAAATGCCAATCTCCTATTCTACTTTAATCTGACAATTGAAATACTTCATTTATCTCTTCACTAACCCTAGATTGAATGCTACTACTTAGCATATTAAAAAATGGATATAAAAATGAATCAATGAAGTCTTTCTAGCTAAATTATGTGGAATCCTTTCTGATCAAAGATGTTCAGAAGACTACAAATTGGGGGTTACCCTCTCAGTCCAGTTTTCCGAGGCTAACTGCAAACCTTTCTGATTGGAAATATAAGAATAAATGAAACAAAACATAAGAGTATTTAAATATTCTTTCCTTTGGTAATTTAACCAATTGCTCATAGATGGTATCTGATAGATATTGAGCAAAGTTAAATGTTGAAGGTGGAGGCTGTCCTGGGCAGAATATGGGCAGAAATACTAGGATATAAGCATCTACATATACATCAGTAAAGTACCCTAAAATGCACGACAACATTGTGACAATCTGTCTGGTTCACTCTCAAAAAATGGAAGGTGAGTATGGAGGGTTACACTTTGGGGAAGGAAGGTTTGGAATATTTGGAACCTCTTAGGAAAGTCTATCTTCAAGTATAGTTCAGTAAGGATTTCAATAGATAATGGGGTTTCATCAAGGTTGGGTTGGATCTGTAACATATTTTTTATGGATTCTACAGTGATTGTGAATAAAATCTCTTGGATAGGGGTTACTAGAGCTCTTTCATTGGGTAAATAATTGATCTGGCAGAGTCTGATGATTTATGGAAACTAAAAGGTTTGTGGGAAAATGTACCTGGATAGGTTTGAATCCCAGAGGTGGATATTGTTAGCCTAGTCTATGAATTTATCATGGCTCCAACATTGGAGCTCTAGAAGGTTGAAATTAGTGATTGTATCATTGATTTTGAAGTCTTTATCAGCAAGAGATGTGTGGTGAACATCTAACACAGGTGGTTGAAGAGGGTTAATGGATAAAATTCTTTGGGAGGGAATTTTTTCGTTTAGTTTATCAATTTATTACTTTTATGTGCTTAAATAATGGCTTCTAGAGGCTTAGAATTACCTGGAAAATTTTTAATTCGGTCTGCAGAAGGGGTTCTCACCCGCAGCGGACTTTAATGGTCAATAAATCTTCAACTTCTCATTCGAAAATGGTTCTTGTAGTAATAGGCTTGAATTCCATTGTAGATTGGTTTCAAACTAGGTAGGCAAAGGTTTTCTTGGACTCTTTCCACAATTAAAACAACTTTTGCGAATACATAGAAATAAGGGAATAACTGTTTTGGGCGGGTTTTACTGCTTTGGACTGGAGGCAGTCAATCACATTGGTGTGGGGTTGAATTTAAATAGTAATTGGTTTCATTTCAAATGTGAGGATGGGTTGGCAGTTTATCGCATGATGAAAAGCAGTTGAGTGATTTCGAGACTGGGGGGTGCGACGGAATGTAGGACTACTGCATGGAAAATGGTCGGGTGTGAAAAACCACCCATTTCGCACCCCCCTCTTAGCTTTAAACATTGGAAAGTCGGGGGTGCGAAATCTTTTATTGGCCATTGGATCTGATGAATCACAATCAGGCAGATGGATGAATTGGGGTGTTTTGATAGGTGGGACCTTGGTTTTTATATGTGGGGTGATACATGCGAAGGTTTAATATAAAAATGGATTAGGATATTTATATATTAAAGTGGAATGATTTATATGAAAATGTTAATATGTTAATGGGAACGAAATATATATATGTAGGAATAATTAAAAGTGGGACCCGGGAAAATATAGTGGAGGGGTTAATGAAATATGTCAAGCAGAGGTATATATAAAATAACATATAAACGATAGGTGGGATGTTAGAAATATACTAGGGATAGGTTAAAATGATATCGGGGAGGGATTTTTATAGTGGGTCCCGATATCATATTTTAACCATTTAAAACTATGCAAAGTGGGTTTTTGCATGTTTTAATTGGAAAAAGAGAATTAGTAAAAGGGGAAGTTACTTTTGAAAGGAAAATGTGTTTTTTAACTAGGGAAAGTGGTTTTACGAAGGGAAAAGGGGTAAAATAAGGGGGAAGGGTTAGAATAAGTGGAAAGAGGTATTTGACAAGGGAAAATAACTTCCAGGAGTGGAGATATAAATTTTATCAAGGGGAATGTGTTTAGAATTATGTTAGTAATATGAGATGAACCAATTGATGCTTTTCATTACTTGTGAAAGTAATCTACCTACCCTTTATTTACCCTAACATTTTTCACTTCATTTATTAGGTGAATTTGAGCTTGATGACCCTTTTATTTTTTTTTTATAATAAAACTAACCTACTTCTTACCTTATAACTTCCAATGGCTCAGATTAAACTAATGAGCTCATTTTTATTCTCTACCTAACTACTGATCTACCAAGATTAAATGGTCTGGTCAGATCTTTATTTAGTAACTATCATTACAAGAAATTTAAAAGCATGAATGAATCAAGATTAAATTGCATGACCATCATGAATTGTGGAATTTTGGACAAGCTACACATAATTTGATTTGCAAAAGTAACTAAACTAAGAGTAGTGGCATTTGAATGTGCAACAATTTCATGATCTATTTTTGTTTCTTTTTGTGGGGTTCATATTTTATATTCTTTTTTGATATTTTTCTTTTAGCCCTTTGATTTTTCTTTTAGGATATACCCTCTTTTCATTTTCTAATATGGGAAAAATTTTGCAGAAAGAAAAAGTATGTACAATATTACAAGACTTTAACATAGTCAATTCAAAATTATGATCCCTATTATTATAGGACCCTAACATGTTGGAGGTATTCTATCCATCGACCTGGTAAACCTAGATCCGACGCTGGAGGATTAGGCTGGTGGGTTTAGGGTAACTACCTGACCCAAAATCTACACACCAAGCTCATTCACTCTTTTCTCTGTTGTTTCTCTGCTCTGCAAATTGTTCTTCCCTCTAGAGTCTTTTCTCCGGTAGCTAAGGTGCTCTTCTCTCAACATCGAATGTGGATTTGCATGAGGTTCTGCTTGATCTCGGGTAATGTTGTTTTCTCCAGGATTCTAGTTTACATTTCCAGCATGGATACATTTAATCTTGCAAAAAAAAATTAATTGTGTTTTGCATGTTGTATTAATGCCATTTCTCTGAGATTTAACTCCGTTACAGGCAAGTAATGATTCATGGCCTTTGTTGTTCGATTTTATTTGCTCAATTTATGGGTCACTGATTTTTTAATCTTATCTGTGAGGGAAACCTCTTTTAATCCCCTGCGCTTTTGGTTAATTCTTGTCCAGAATGGTAACCTCGTTGTGGCCGACGGTTTCTTGTCTAGCTAGCATTTCATTTTCCCTTACTTCGAACAAGGTATAAGGTGCAACCTTCCCAACACACCAAGAATGAAGACTTCAGGGATGGCATGGTTTATCCTTTTAATCCATGCTATTGCAATGAGTTTGATAAGGGTTTATCTGTTAATTTTTTTTAAAATTTACTTACAGTTTCTTGTTTTTAATTTTTTTACAAGTTACTGCTGAATGTTGGGGTCCTGGCGGAATGGGGCATCCTCCCGAGCTCTGAAATGCGTCTCCACAGATCGCCATTACAGGTAAGTCGAATCCCATCTTAACCATTAATTTTATTTTTAAATGTTCCCTGAGGGATGACTGAGGGTAGAACCCTCTGCATGTACATGTTCCAGCAACCGGCCCTAAGTATCTTGCATGAGAGAGCTTCAAGTTCCCCTTCAATCGAGAAGGGTTTTGGCATAGATTAGTTTTCTCAGAGATCTAATTTTAAATATAAATCCCTCTTCACAACCACACAGAATATGAGTATTACTGTGTAATACCTTACTTTTTGTTTTCTGTATGAATTTATTTTAAAGTTTATTCCTCTAAACGCTTCTCATGAACTCTACACATTTTTTTCTGGTTAATTCGTATATATGTATAGTGTTGTATTGTTAATGTCTATATATATATATATATATAGTCATATCCTAAACACAGTTGTTATAAGGAACGTTGAGCATTGGGTTTTACGTTTTGATTTATATAGCCTTGTGACAGTTACTGAATCTATGAGTTAATTGGTCTAAGCTTTTAGGTTGATGTGTTTCTTAAAGTTCATATTTATTTAAACCTCATTGCTTCTTTCTTTCTTTGCTAAAGATGGTTCATTATGTACTTCAAGGTTTAGTGGCGAGAGGACCCTGATCTTTGCTCTATTTACCATGGAGCTCGGCTTCTAAACCTATCGGCCTTATTAATTCTTTACACAAAATATAGGGATTGTAAATGTAGTTATACAAGCTACAACATGCGTGAAATTGTTTCTCTTGTTTTTTTTCAATACTTTTCCTCTGTAATTTATTGTATTCATTTTCTCAATACATTTTTTCAATAATATATGGAAAATTTGACAGTGTATGAATAATTTACTCTAAATTTAGCAATGTTTATTCGTTGATCTTTCCCCACTGCTTGTACCTTATATGTGTTCTGTCTACATAGAGTTTTAGAGTTGTACATGTTTGCAGTGTTTAAGTAGCTAGAATTACTATATATTATTTCTATTTAGCCCCGTCATAGCAATTCTTTGTTACTTTATCTAGTTCCAGATTTATTTCATCTTTCAAAATAATTAGAAAACCAATATTATTTCTAACTAACAAAGATAATGTTAAGTACTAGTGCACTGAATTTATAAATGCATTTTTGTTATCATCACCTATAACTTAACCAATAAACTTACATACTTATCTCTGTATTCTGGATTAATTGATGGTACCACCCAACGTGAGAGAGGTGATCACGTTCTCTATTCCCCTCGTGCTCTGCACGACAGTCCAAGGTAGCAGTTAATTATCAAAATTTAGGCCTCACGAAAGTCCAAGGTAGCAGTTAATTGTCAGAAGTTAGGCTTGAGGACCTATGTATAGCCTACACTTCCTTGGGTTGCAGAGCTTCACTGGTATTAAACGAGCTCTAGAAAACTCTCTCCTATATAAAAAACTGTTGCTAACCATTTTCTTCTTTCATGAACAGAACCCCTTCCCCTTCAATTACTCAATGTAATTTTATTCATGAAATAGAATTCAAATTTTTTATAACCAATAACCATATTAGTTAATCTCTTTTCACTAACAAGTTAATATCTTTTCACTAGCAAATTCAAATGTATTTATAAAATTCTTTTAGACATAACATTCAAATAAAATGAGGTGTTACAGTTTTTCCTTTGAAAATCATGGAAATTTACGTAAGATTTTAATAAAATTCCGCAATAATTTTTGTAAATCTAAGGTATAGTATTAAAATTCAAGATTTTGTGTGCTTAAAAATATTATGATGGTGGTGAACCCATTTCCACAATCAAAAACATGATTCAAACACTACTACTACAAAAAATTTTAAATTTTTTTTCCCATAATCTTGTTAATTCCTCCTCCTTAGACAACTCCGAGACAACTCATTTTTCTTCTACCGGTGATGTTGGAATTCAAAAAATGACACCAACGGTTCTCATTGCTCAGTCTCGCTGTGTTAATGATTTTCATATCAAATCAGAACTTGTGTACAAATCAGTTAATCAACCATCTTGGCTGTAGTTAACCTTTTCCCATGGTGGCGTTGGAGCCAACTAAGTCGAGATGTAAGTACACCCCTCGCCTTTGTTTCTACCGGCTACGTTACATTTCGATGTTGATTTGGATTATTTTGACAGATAAACATATACTCTCTGTATATACTATTTTGATAGATAAAGATATATTCTGTGTGTGCTGCACCGCTAAATGCGGGATACACCTTAGACATGATAAAGAAATGTTTTCACATGCTGCTTTATTATAATTCATAGTCACCTCTACGGCATTTGCTTTTCCAAGCTTTTATGATGTTGACAACCAGCGGAGACCAAGTTCTATATGCACCTTTCTACTTATATACCGTTGATCGTTTGTCCAAATTTGAAGTGCCATCCTTCATTGCACAGTAGTCACCGGTGCGTTTTACTTAAAGATTAGGATAGGCAATCGCTGTTGCCCATGTTTAATTTCAATTAAATGAATATAACTTTAAATTTTAGTGCACACAATACAACTCGCGGTATCAATTTCAATTATATAAAAATAAATGATGTAAATATTTTTTTCTTAAAATGAGTAATTTTAGCATATTAGTTATAAATGTTGGAATTTAATTTCCAACTGCTCGTATAAGTTAGCAGGACAACAGAATTTAATTATGAAAGGATTGAAAGGCGACAGAGTTAAGTTTGATGGCAAGTTGAAGAACGGCGGCTTTAAATGAAGAAGCGGTGGAAGTGTTGCTCTTATCAGCAGCAACAACTGCATTAAAATCCCACCAAACATATTTATTCCAGAGGCGGCAATATTTTGGAGGGGCAACATAGCTCGAGCAGCTGGAGGAGTGGAGACCCCCGGAGCAGCTAACGGCATTCTCATCTGGGCCCACACTTTACACTCACAAAGGATTTCGGGGGGTATGAGAACTCACGGGGATGAACTCCACGAAGCCCCCGAAATGCATAAAAGTGAAATAATGTTTTAAACATTATGTTATAGTTTTTGATTTAAATTTTTTTATTCACGACAATGTTGTTTTAACTTTTTACATAAGTTAAATGTTTTATTACAGCATTAATATTTAAGTTTTTATTTTTGGTTATATTATATATTATAAATATATGATATTTATAATATATATTATTGTAATGTTTCATATAAAAGTGAATGCCGTGAGGATTAAAAGATAGAGAGAGTTGTAATTTATTTTTTACACAGAATAGAATAGAGAAGCACAGGAGTGCGAGAAAACAGATAATATACACAGCAGTGATATTTTTGAGAGAGACAGAGTGTTATTTTGTGAATGAGAGAGTTATAGTTTTGCACTGTGTTCGTAGCAGACAAACTATTTTTGTAATCCCTCTGTGTTGAGGAAGAATTTGTATCAGTTTTTTTTAAGGAATAGAAATTTGTTTTCTGAGTTGAAACTCTGTCACTGTGAATGCAATTTTAAATATTTTCTCTGTGTTAAAGAAGGGAGTTTTATTCTCCTTTTATTGTTTTGGAATTCTCAAACATTTCAACATGGTATCGGAGCTAGTCTAGGCTCTTTGAAGATCAAAGAAGGTGAAGGAAAGGATTTCTTTGTTGCAACAGCTTCTCCAGCAGTGTGAAGACTCAGCCAAAAGAATCCAAAGGTATTTCTCTATACAGTTTGTTGTGTTACTGTTGTAGAAAAATTAGTTAATTTTAAATACACAGTCAAGTGTTTTTGAATCATATTTAAGAGTGCAGAATGGCTGGAGCCAACACTGGTATGGGTATGGGAAATATCCATCTCCCAATGTTTAATGGGAAACATTATGACTACTGGACAATAACTATGAGAGCATTATTTGTCTCCCAAGACTTATGGGAATTTGTTGAGGAAGGCTTTGAAGAGCCAGCGGATGAACATGAGTTTAATATGTTAACTCAGGCAGAAAGAGAGATATTGAAGAGCAATAAGAAGAAATACTCCAAAGCTCTTTTCTTATTGTATCTAACAGTGCATGAGAGTGTGTTTCCAAGGATAGTAGCAGCTAAGAAATCCAAAGAAGCATGGGAAACTCTCAAGACAGCCTATCAAGGCATAGAAAAAGTGAAGACAACAAAACTTCAGTTGCTGAGGAGAGACTTTGAAACTCTCTGTATGAAAGAGTCAGAAACTATTGACTCATTCTTCACTCATGTGATTGGAATAGTCACACAAATAAGATCTCATGGAGAGACTCTTGAAGATAAGAGGATTGTGGAAAAACTCTTGAGAATTTTACCCTCAAGATTTGATGTGATTGTCACCACCTTAGAGGAGACCACGAGGAGACTAAGGATCTCACAAAGTTTTTAGTGGATGAACTTCATGCATCACTGATGACTCATGAATAGAGATTGGGTAGGAGTGAAAACTCATCTCTAGAACATGCCTTTAAGACCCAGATGTCTTTCAGAAGAGGAAGAGGGCAAGGTAGAGGAAATAAGAGAGGAAGAGGTAGAAGCCAAAACATAGGTGGAAGGGACAGCCCTTCACATTCACATGGAAGGTGCAACAGTCAAAATCACAGCCACGGCCAAGGCAGCAGCCAATAGAGTGGTCAGCAGAATGCTCAAGGACAAAGGTATGATAAATTCAATGTCCAATGTAACTATTGTAAAAAATATGGTCATTATGCTAATGAATGTAGAAAGCAGAAACAAGATATGGCAAGTAGAAATAGTGCAAATTTCACTAAGGAAAATATCAACCAAAATAATTTGTTTTTAGCTTGTAATATGGCTGAAGAAAAGAATGAGGATTTATTGTTTCTAAACTCCAGTTGCAGTAACCATATGACAGGAAACTTAGCAATGTTTTCTATGTTAGATGAGAGTGTGAAGTCACAAGTCACACTAGGAACTGATAGTAAAGTTTCTGTTATGGGAAAAGGAATTGTAAATGTTTTAACAAGGAAAGGAGTAAAGAAAACCATAGCAGATGTGTATTATGTTCCAAGAATGAAGTATAACCTCTTAAGTTTTTGACAACTTGTTCACAAGGGGTATAATGTTTTCTTTGAGGATGATGTTTGTACCATCATGGAAAAACCACCCAGCAAACAGTGTATTGCTGAAGTGAAGATGACAAAGAATAGAATTTTCCCTCTTAGAATGAGAGAAGATCTGAAGAATGAAGAAAAGATAGCAGCAGTGGCACAAGAGACTTTCCAAAGTGAACCAAAAGATGATAATTCGTTATGGCACCTGAGATTTGGACATCTCAACTTTGGAGGTCTTAATTTGTTGAAGTTTACCATTGATAGAGAAACCAGACAGCCTTTGTGAAGGTTGTATCTTGGGGAAACAACACAGAGAAAGTTTTCCTTCAGGGAAAATCATAAGGGCAAAGACACCCTTAGAGATTGTCCACTCAGATTTATGTGGACCGATGCAAAATCCATCACTTAGAAGCAGCCACTATGTGTTAACATTTATAGATTATTTTACATGAAAAACTTGGGTTTACTTTTTGAAAAACAAAAGTGACGTGTTTGAAAAATTTTGCAATTTCAAAGCACTTTTTGAGAACCAGAGTGGGCTGCACATCAAAGTACTAAGGACTAACATAAGATGTGAGTATATCTCTAAATATTTTCTATGTTTTTGTAGAGAAAATGTTATTCATAAGAAGTTTACAACTAGATATACTCCACAACAAAATGGAGTAGCCGAAAGGAAGAATAGAACCATAATGGACATGGCAAGGAGTATGTTAAAGGCAAAGCACTTGCCTAATGATTATTGGGCTGAAGTTGTACATTGTGCACGTACATTCTAAATAGATGCCCTACAAAAGCAGTTATGAACAAAGTGCCAGAAGAGGCATGGAGTGGCACAAAGCAAGGTGTCACACACATGAAGGTTTTTGGATGTGTGGCTTATGCACACATACCGGATTAGCTAAGGAAGAAGTTGTATAGCAAGGGGGAGAAATGTATTTTCATTGGATACAGTGAGGAATCCAAGGCCTATAGGTTGTATAACCCATCAACCAAGAAGTTTATTGTCAGCAGAGATGTTCAGTTTATTGAAGAGGAAGCTTGGGATGGAAGCATAGAGAAAACAGTGAATGTTAAACACTGTTTATCTCATGATGAAAATGATGATGAGTTGGCTGAAATACATCTCCAAACAGTAGCACCAACGCAAGAGCAGCAAAGCACACCCTTGAGGATAAATGAAAGTGCTTCTCCAAGCACACCACAAGGAGGAAATTCAAGTGCTTCTTCAAGCATTTGTACATCTAATGAAAAAGGTAAGAAGTTCAGAAATTTGAAAGACATTTATGAACAAGAAATTGCAAATGAAGGTATCAATTCTTTATTTGCTTTATATTTTCATGTTGATAATCCTGTTCATTTCGAAGAAGCTATCAAGAATGAGAAATGGATAGAAGCTATGGATGAGGAGATAAATGCCATAGAAAGAAACAAAACATGGGATTTGGTTGAACTCCCAAAAGATAAATATGTCATTGGAGTTAAATGGGTCTAAAAGACCAAGAGTAATGCTGAAGGAAAAATAGAGAGACACAAGGCAAGGCTTTTTGTCAAAGGTTATAAGCAGAAGCTTGTCAAAGGTTGTTGTCAACTTTCGCACCAGTTGCTAGAATGGAAACCGTGAGAGCAGTGTTGTCCATAGCAGCACAAAACAAGTGGAAAGTTTACCAAATGGACGTGAAGTCAGCATTCCTAAATGGAGTGTTAATAGAAGAGGTTTTCATTGAACAACCTCTCGGCTATGAAAAGAAAGGCCAAGAAAACAAAGTGTGTAAGTTGAAGAAAGCTCTTTATGGGATGAAGCAAGTGCCAAGAGCGTGGTACAGTAGGATAGATTTATATCTACTGGAAAAAGGATTTGAAAAGTGTGAGGGAGAACCCACCCTCTACATCAAAGAAAAAGATGGAAAAATATTGATTGTTGTTCTATATGTTGATGATGTTATTTTCACAGGTAATGATGATTATCTTATTGAAAATTTTAAAACAGTCATGAAAGAAGAATTTGAAATGACTGACATGGGTTTGTTGAAATACTTCTTAGAAATAGAAGTAGAACAAGATGAAAATGGGATTTTTATCTCACAGGAAAAGTATGTTAATGAGGTGCTTGAAAGATTTAATATGCAAGAGAGCAAAGCGGCGATCACTCCCACAGTGATGGGATTAAAACTCAGCAGAGAGGACAACAGCAAGGATTTTGATCCTAGTCTATACAAGAGCATAGTTGACAGCCTTATGTATTTGACTGCAACTAGGCCGGACATAATGCATGCTGTTAGTTTGATTTCCAGATTCATGGAAAAGCCAAAGGATGCACATTGGCAGGCAGCAAAAGGAATTTTGAGGTATGTTAAAGGTACAAAAAGGTTTGGTATTTTATATACTACTTCAGAATGTTCATATTTAGTTGGATACACTGACAGTGATTGGGTCGGAAGTGTAGATGATCGGAAGAGCACTTCCGGTTATGTTTTTCATATGGGTTCAGGAGCCATTTCATGGGCTTCTAAGAAACAGCGAATTGTAGCGTTGTCTACAGCAGAGGCGAAATATGTGGCAGCTACAACAGCACCTTGTCAAGCAGTTTGGATGAGAAAAATGTTGAGAATTTTATGCCAAGAATAGGTAAAAGGGACAATAATTTTTTGTGACAATAGCTCAGCTATTGCATTGTCTAAAAATTCAGTTTTTCATAAAAGGACAAAGCACATTGACACCAAGTTTCACTTCATACGTGAGTTGGTTAACAATGGTGAGATAGTTTTGCAACATTGTAGAACAGAGGATCACTTCGCTGATATCTTCACAAACCATTAGCTTAGAATAGTTTTAATTATTTCAGGAAATGCTTGGGTATGCAGGAAAACCCAACAGTTGAAATTAAGGGGGAGTGTTGGAATTTAATTTCCAACTGCCTGTATAAGTTACCAGGACAACAGAATTTAATTATGAAAGGACTGAAAGGTGACAGAGTTAAGTTTGATGGCAAGTTGAAGAGCGGCGGCTTTAAATGAAGAAGCGGTGGAAGTGTTGTTCTTATCAGTAGCAACAACTGCATTAAAATCCCACCAAACATATTTATTCCAGAGGCGGCAATATTTCGGAGGGGCAACATAGCTCGAGCAGCTGGAGGAGTGGAGACCCACGAAGCAGCTGACGTCATTCTCAGCTGGGCCCACACTTTACACTCACAAAGGATTCCGGGGGGGTATGAGAACTCATGGGGATGAACTCCACGAAGCCCCCGAAATGCATAAAAGTGAAATAATGTTTTAAACATTATGTTATAGTTTTTGATTTAAATTGTTTTATTCACGGCAATGTTGTTTCAACTTTTTACATAAGTTAAATTTTTTATTACAGGAGTAATATTTAAGTTTTTATTTTTGGTTATAGTATATATTATAAGTATATGATATTTATAATATATATTATTGTAATGTTTCATATAAAAGTGAATGCCGTGAGGATTAAAAGATAGAGAGAGTTGTAATTTATTTTTTACACAGAACAAAATAGAGAAGCACATGAGTGCGGGAAAACAGAGAATATACACAGCAGTGATATTTGTGAGAGAGACAGAGTGTTATTTTGTGAATGAGAGAGTGATAGTTTTGCACTGTGTTTGCAGCAGACAAACTATTTTTGTAATCCCTCTGTGTTGAGGAAGAATTTGTATCCGTTTTTTTTATGGAATAGAAATTTGTTTTCTGAGTTGAAACTCTGTCACTGTGAATGCAATTTTAAATCTTTTCTCTGTGTTAAAGAAGAGAGTTTTATTCTCCTTTTATTATTTTGGAATTCTCAAACATTCCAACAATAAAACCATTTGTGAAACTGTAAGTGATCAAAACATAAATTTTAAAATAATAGTTATAATTGTTTTTTTAACATTAAGGAAATTGAATTAAATGATAATTTAAATGTAAATAAGATATAAAGATAAATTTGGAATTTTTCCTTTGCAGAAAAGATAACATAAATCATAGAATTAAATGGAATAAATTTATTTTAAATAAACACTCGAAAACCATTTCCGAAAATGCATATGATCAAAATAATTACGCGAAAACTAAGTGTGGACTCAACACATCGTTTTTATGCGAAAATTAATGCAGGCCATACTTTTCATTTGCGGCTTCAAATATTCATTTTTCACGTCATCTATTTCTACTCGTGATATGAAATAAATTCTTGTTTTGTGTGTTGTAAGACACGCTGAAAAATAAATATAATATGCTGTGGTGATATGAACTAAATTCTTGTTTTGTGAGTTTTAAGGCAGGCTGAACAGTAAATATAATATGTCGCTATAGAATAGCTATTATTCTAAATGCATGCTAGTGATGGTTGAATCTAACTTAACTTAATGTGATGATATGTCCATTAAAATCATAATTTTTTCATAAATATTATTAAAATTGAAATTTAATCCACAATTATTTAGAAAAAATTCAAATAAAAAATTCCGAAAACTTATAAAAACACATTTTAAATAATTATCAAATTTAAATTTAAACAACAATTATGTAGACATGACATAAATGCTTGCATTATGGAGCATTACAATTATGTAAGCACATCATAAATGCTTGCATTATCATGGCATTTCTGAGTGGCTCAACATTGACAACCTCTTGATAGTAGGGGACTCTTTCAATGATCACTGGGATCCAAGATTGAAATTCATTGGAGGTCCCTTCAATTGGATGGAGAAAATTAGTGTTCTAAGGGCTCCCTTCTTGGCGATGTCTTTTCAGCATGTATATAGAGAACAAACATTTGAATCTAACTTCCTCTCCAATGGTGCCATGGTGCTTCTGCCAGTGCGAATGCACATTGAGTACATTGTGGAGGGGGCTTTGCATAGTCAAGGAGTTTTTTTTGTGGTTAAGTTAGCTTTTGTTATTGTTCCCGGTTCTCTAAAGGTTTTATGTTTAGCTGAGACATGACATATTTTTGTCATTTTGCAGTTTATTCTCTGTGCTAATGATGGAACTTGAACTTATGAAATTTGAACTTATTCCTTTTAAAACAATTCTGATCCCTGCCCTCCACAATAAAGGGATTTATTAGTTTTTGGTTTCGTTCTAAATTACAGTGGAATACTATAGACAAGAACTATGATTATGTAAAAAAAAAAATTCCATTAATTTAAAGTGTTATGTTTTTGTTGTCTTTAAAAAATGTATTACATTCATTGCCAATTACTTTATTATTTAACCAAAAAAAACAAATAGCACTTTATAAAGTTAATATTATAAAAGAATATAAATCTATTCTTTAAAATATTTTTTTAGACAATTTTTTTTTCATTGATTATCATCTTATTTTGCAACTATTTATTTCTATTAATGCAATTTATCATTGGTGTGATACTAGAAATGAGGTTATGACAGAATTAATAAACACCCATCATACAATCACTCTAGCTAAGTTTAACAAACCTTTGACTACTCAAAGAAAAGTGCCTTGCCAAACCATGAACTTTGCATTTTATAGAGTAAAAATAACTCTCCTCTCCTAACATTCAATTAGCATTTGACTAATTGAGTGCACATTCAATGCTGAGAAATATTATATTTTTATTATAAACTTGGATCCTTTTAATAAATTTGTCCATTTTCAATCTTGTCCTTATGCAATAAAATTACTTAATATATACATCTTCTTTGCATACAAAAAAAATCCATATGCACTTGTATACATAGGAGGTATATACAATAATCGACCAAAAGCTGATAGTATTGTAAACCTAATAATGGGAGTTAAGTAGAACCTTGATGCCCAATTAACCTCACTCACCATGTGCCCATTTGATTTAGCTTTGGGTTAGAAAAACAATCATAAAGTGTGGAAATAAGTGTGAAAATAAGTATGTAAAAATTACCCATATTCACTAAAACAAAATCTTTTTGTTAAAATAAACAAATTATAGTTTTGTAAAACTATATTTACACAGGTATAGATTAAGACTTTACCAATCAACAAAAGTTAAATTAATCAAATTCTAAGCTTTAAAATTAACTTAAATTCAACATATTTACTCTAATTTAATTATAATTATATTAAACAACAATACTAACTTCTATATATACTAGTTATTACAAGTTATTAAAACATAATTTTATTGTTAAAATATTTTTCAAACCAAAAAACAATTAAAAATTGAAATGACAACAGCAATTGACACAGTATATTTTTTATTTGCAAACAGTGGATTACATTTATAGTGGTTGATTAGAACCAATCTACTCCGATAAAACTGGATCTAAACGGTATGAGATATGTGTAACAACATTACAATATTTTTCTCCATTATTCTCTAATACTCCCCCTTAAGGGAGAAATAGAGAACACACTAATTTAATACAAACACTTGTCTGTCCTAGTCTTCATTAACACTTGTACTCACTTTCAGATCTCATAGACAATGCTCTTTTCTCCATCATTTTCGAGCTACCATTTAACCCATTTAAAATACACTTGTTTCTGACGAGCAACGCTGAATTTGTAAGATTAAGAATTCTTGACACCCTCGAAGTAGAGCTTCGACGCTGAACTACCCTATTGAAATATTTCCATCTATGAAATAACCCTGAAGGATAAATTTCAACAGTCAGATAGGAAAATATTCTAGGTACAGAATATGATCAGCGATCAATCCTACAAAGTGACCATTACAAAAATATATATATAAACTTAAAACCCACACTATAATGATATATTCGACACCACACCACACACTTGCACACCACGTTACAAAACTTTCTTTAGAAAAGTTTGAGAGATGGTTCATAAGGTTCATTGTCACTTGAAGAGTCTTCAAATATAGCATCAGGTGAATCTTCTGAAAATGCTACATAGGCTGATTCTTTCAATCTTCCATTCAAAAGATCTTGGGCCTGAATTTTGCAATTTAATGTTGTATGTCCATATTAATGACAATAGAATCATTCAATCTTATTTTTATTCACCCTTCCCTTGGAGAATAGTGCAAGTTCATTATGTGGACTAGCCTCTGTGTCACCTATCCTCTTTTCTTATGCCATAAGAGCTGCTATCATTTCATCAAGTGTTTGAAGTGGCATTTGACTTAGCGTAAATATGGCATTATCAAATTTTGAAGACAAGCTATTTAATAAAATTGCCTTTGCATCATCCTCATCTACTTTATAATCAATTTTTGTCAACTGTCTCATCAAAGCTTTTAACTCATTTATGTGTGTTGACAATGATGTCTCACTCTGCATTTGGAGTTTAAACAATTGTAACTTTAAGAAAAAAATTGTATTAACAACTTTTTCCCCAAATACCTTATTCAATTCATCCCATATTTCTGCAGAAGATTTTTGTAAGTCAATAATATGTAGCTGGGAATCTGCAAGTGATAGTCCAAGGATGGACTTGGCTCTTTCCTCTCTTTTTTCCCATTCAATTAACAGTCTAGCATCTGTAGGTTCTTTTTTCGTGCCTTGTCCAATATTCCACAGATTCCTACTCAACATTTGCAGCTGAATTTTTACCTTCCAAGTGTGGAAATTAAAGCCATTAAAATTTTCCAATGCAATAGGTTCCATGTTGGAAAGAAAATCTTTACCCTTTTTCACAAAAAATAACTCTACAGATCTAAAACAAATGATATTATTTAGTAAAAATAACCTCACCAATGCTTTCCTGCAGATTTCTTTTCCACGATGTCTACTACAGCAACATCATATGCAGTGATGAAGTCAACTCCTCACACCCGCATAGCTCCACCGCACAACAGATCTAACGGCTACAGTTTATGCAGATCTAACAGCGCACATCATGGGCTTCTCCTTCACGCATCTATGTTCACACCCTAAGTGCCCCTGTGCCTGCTCTGATACCAAATTAAAAATTGAAATGACAGCAAAAATTGACACAATACATTTTTTATTTGAAAACCATGGATTACATTTATAGTGATTGATTGGAACCAATCTACTCCGATAAAACCGGATCTGAACGGTATGAGATTTATGTAACAACATTACAATATTTTTCTCCATTATTCTCTAATAAAAACATTTTAACAATAAAATTCATAAACTTAACCTTTTTTTTTTTGGGGGGGTTCTGTTGTGACCAGCAACAACCCCCCTTTTATTTAATATTAGTAATAATACTAAATAAATAGGGACCCTTAGTTAAAAAATCGAAAAAATCAATTAGATTTTGTTTTCATTTTCAAATAAAACTTTCTATCATAAACTTATAGAAATCCCTTAGAAAGAATATTAAGAAACACTTAAGTTTATGATAGATTATAATAAAATTGTTCTTTAAACAAGATAGCGCATCCATAGCAAAATGGTATATATCTTTTATAAAACGGAAAATGCGATTTTGCGCTTTTGAGATAATGCGACCCTAAAAGCCTATACAACAAACGCATTGGTCGCAGATCGCATAGCGCAGAAAACAGAAGTGATTAATGAATATCTTTTGCGTTCTTTTCAATTATGTGCTTTTGCGATTTTGCGATATGCGCTTTTGCGCTATTGCGCAATTTTCGCTTTTGCGCTATTTACATAACTGCGATGACTTCATTTTGCAATATTGCGACATTGCGATGTTGCGATATTGCGCAGCAAATCGCAGATCGCAATGCCGCAGATTCATGTAGGCGTGCTATCCCAAGGCAATCTTCCCATATATCAAATCTGTTATGCGCTTTAATGATTAAATTAAATGATTGGATTGATTATTAATGGTAAATGAGATTGTGTTTGGATTGAAAGTCGTTTCATGATTAAAATATTATATTTCATCCACTTTCACATTTAAAACAGTCTCATCACCTTTCTTATGCCATTACTCTCATTTACTCGTAAAACGCAGGCACGAAGGAGCAAACGTCTATACAAAGCTTTCACGAAACACTATGGGTAAGAAGGAGAAGAGCTCGAGTTCTGAAAACAGAGAAATGGCTTCGCTGTATGCAGACACCACTTGTAATAAGAATACCGGTATATCCACTTGGGAAGGAATGTATAATCTGTAAGAGGAAGAAAATCCCGTGGTGATGAAAGTTGTAGCTACAGCAGGTTCCAATAATACGTCTGAGGCAACCCTTAGAGAACTGGCTTGCTCATTTCTGCATAGAATAGCGGCAAGGCCAAGGATTCTCCCATATACAGACATGGTGAGATGGGTGCTGGACAACACCGATATTTCAGACAGGAAATTTAGGACTCCATCTGAAGAGCTAATCGGGTCATTCACCACAGAAGATCTGAGATTAATGTATAAGTTGCCAGAACCTCAGGTGACTTACAACAAGCAATTTATGGAAGAATTTTCCAGAGAACATGCAAATTTGGCAGAATGCACAAAGGAGTGGACCAAAAGAAGTGAACCATTGAAGAAAAATAAACAAGGTATGTACAGCACGGGTTCACTTACCTCTCCTTATTGTTTTACTGCTGCCATGTTATGCAGGCTTTTTGGAAAGCCTGACATAAATATGATCTTACCCGAATGGCTTCCTTTGTTGAATGCGGCTGTTAATTCTACAATTGTAGACTCGGCCAAAATCCTATCTGATAATCTCACCACTGCTATTTTTCACTACCGGTCTAAACGAAATGTTTCCCAGCGGGTTTATCCGCCTTTTTATTTGTCTGCTTATGTCTCCTCAATCATCATCTGCTCCATCCTCATCTATTCCAACAACTTCTGTTCAAACACCACCAGTTTCTACTATCCCCCCAATAGTTG